>JAPDNY010000001.1:94321387-94334046 GCA_029375565.1 Gekko gecko | reverse complement strand
GAGGGAAAAGGGGTGTTATTTGATGCATATTTAGGTTCCTTTCTGTCTGGTTTTTTTCTCTTTTTTAATAAGAGGGTAAATAGAGAGTTTTTAAGAGAAGCATACTTAAGCCTAACTTGGATGTTTTTAACAACTGTACTTAAATAATGCTGGATTACATGTAATGATTGATAAAAACTTCAAAGAGTTAGATGGGCAGAAAGTAATAGCCAGATAGGCAGAAATTATTGTCACTAGATGATGAGAATGCCTGATGTTTGCATAAAAGAAATTTTAGTGTATTGTAGAAGTATACTCCAAACAGTCTGTATGAGCTAGAGCTTCATAAGCGATGTAATCAACTGTCACCTTCAAGGTTAACAACTGAAAGTTTTTATTTGTTAATGCCACATTTGTAAGCATTGTATACAATCACCACGCCTTGGATTTTCTTTTCTACTATCCCTTTCTTGTAGTTGTGTTTGTTAGTACCCTTCCCCCTTTCTGTAGATATCTAGAAAATGCAATAAAAAAATCCCTTCGGGGGGGCCAAAAAATAAAAAAATAAAAACCAGTTGTTACCAGACCTCTTAAATAAAATTGTTTATTATTCTGTCTGTGTCCTCATGCCTCATTTGGCCCCATAGAAAGTACAACCTACTGAGAAAGAGTGGAGCTAAGGGTAGCCCTATAGCTAAACATTTTTTGGTGGCGGTGGGGAACTGGGTATGTGTGATGTCACTTCTGGGTGCTCTGGGCCCTCCCGAGGAGACCCATACCAGAGGTGTGGCAGCCTACAGAAAGCTTCCATGATCCCTTGTTTATGACACAAGCCTTAAATAAGAAAATCTTTATTCCCTTTTCAAGATACAGAGCCAGAATATGAGATACAAGGTAAAGCAATAAGTAACACAATGCCAGCTATGCTGCTCTTGGCTGCTACCTAACTGAGGTGTGGAGAATAAAGCGGGAAAGGACATTGCCTGTCCTGAAGTGAAAAGTCCAATTCAATATGGTGCAGGGCAGAAGAAGGAAAAGCTGATCTAAGATGGGAGTTCTTGGGATGGGGCCTATAGCTATTTCCCATTTCCCTTTTTTTCTTTTTCTTAGCTGAGCAGTCCCTTTTCTTTGTTGTGTCCATTACAGGGCCAAAACCAACTACAGAATTTGGGGTCCCATGATGGATAATATTTCAAAGAAGTCTGTTCAGTGATTTCAGCAAAAATGGAAAAAGGTCCAGGAGCAGGACCCACCTACAAAGCAGAAGTGGCTAGGGTGCCTTAAACTTCACTGGGGAACTCTATATTGACCCAATCCTGTGTAGAGTTTAGTATCTTCAGAGGGATTCAGTCTATGGGATACGGCCGTTTTTCTTTTGGCATGTTTGAATTTTGGGTGAGTGTGACAGATTAATATCTAGAGTAGAAGTGGAAGTCCAAATAAGGATAGGTTAGGTGGGATGACTTGAGTTATAGCAAGATAACTTTGATGGGTTGGTTTGACTGGACAATTGATATGGCTGATCTTGATGACATACCCTGGGATTGGGTTTGGGACTGAATTACTGGAGAAGTCTGAATTATGGAAAGGGCTATGGAGTTTCAGTTTATCGTCCAGCAAACCTGAGCCAATGACTCATGGTCATGGGTATGAGGGAGCTCTGAGGCTTTAGATAAAAGGCCTTTAATCACTATGCTCCTTGGGACATTCTAGCAGTTGTTCTACTCTCAGGTGATAGTGCCCAAGGGAATTCCTGTCAGTGGCAGGGGCCTCTGCTTTGGTATCAAACTGGCCTCTGGCAGCTGAGTTAGAGGATCTTTTGCAGTGCATAAATACAGGGATCCCTGTGGGGCAGCCTTGTAAATAATAGGGGACTATTAGGAGACCCTGTGCTGAGGAAAGCAACTGCTCCATGGATACTGCTGTATGGCAAGTATCCTCCAATTTAAGTGAAGCCCAGCCATGATGCAAGAGAACGAAAGATAGAACACAGTATCTGTGTGCAGGGAAAGTATCTGCAAAACACAAACTTCTGCCCTTTGCTGGGAACAAGCTGTGGCAGCCGGGAAGAGGCAAGTGCTGTGCTCCTTGGCACTTAGCTATGCCCCTATGCCCTTTAAAATGCCTTCTCAAAAAGGCAGGCAGTGGTCCTCCTGGGCTGGCTTCCATCCTGAGCCAGGAGAGTCATGTTGTGTCGACGTAGCCTTGGATAAAAGCCCTGAGATCTATAATAGACCTTTCCCATGACATTTACTAAATCTCTTAGAAGTTTTCTCTCTTTCTGCACTAAATATCAGTTGCTTAAGATAATCTGTGAACCTGTAGCCTGGCCATTAGGCACTCCCTTGTGACTGGGTTAATTCACAGCAAATTACAGTCACTTCCAAAGAGCTTGTGGAAGCGGCAGGCAGCACTGTGCTGTAACATTTACCCAAGAATGGGAGAAATAAAAGAGAATAATCAAATTCTCTCCTCCAGGAACAAAAAAGGCCAGGTGTTCAAATGGGACCTGAATATGGTCATTACCAAGCTTCTGACTGTTTGAAACAGTTTTGTGTGGGGTTCTGAATGGCAGGTCAGGTTTAGCATAGCAAGGAATTAACATAAGACAGATGGGCTTCATGGCAACCCCAGCCTGTCACTTTCTCCTGTGCCTTTTGCCTTCTCTGGTATCTGAAGAAGTGTGAATTACACTTAGTTGGTCTTAAAGGAGACCTTTACGGAGACCTTTACATCTCCTTAAGCAGGATTTCAAGTTCCCCAGGTGTTCATCTTATATTAATGTTATTATAGCGTATACTGTATATTTCATAGTCACCTAATATGATAATGTCATTGAATCCTTGCCAGTTAGAGACTGTGATTACATAATGGCAAACAAAAAACACTGCTTTTTTCCACAGAGGGATTAAGAGAATAGTATTTCTTCACTTCTAAAACTTCTTGGGATAACCCACCTAAGGAAGGAATGCGGATTTGTGATGCCTTCATGTACAACAGGAAGTTGTTAGCAAATAAATGAGGCAAATGAGGCAAACAAGAAGGGTTTCCCCCCCCCAGATTTCTCCCTCAGTATGAGCTACACCTCTAAATACCTCACAGGGTCATAGCCTCTCTTCTTTAGTATAAGAACATAAGAGAAGCCAATGTTGGATCAGGCCAATGGCCCGTCCAGTCCAACACTCTGTATCACACAGTGGCCAAAAATACCAGGTGCCATCAGGAGATCCAACAGTGGGGCCAGGACATTAGAAGCCCTCCCACTGTTGCCCCCCCAAGCACCAAGAATACAGTGCATCACTTGCCCCAGACTGAGAGTTCCTATCTATGCCTTGTGGCTAATAGCCACTGATGGACTTCTGCTCCATATGCTTATCCAATTCCCTCTTGAAGCTTTCTGTGCTTGTAGCTGCCACCACCTCCTGTGGCAGTGAATTCCATGTGTTAATCACTCTTTGAGTGAAGAAATACTTCCTTTTATCTGTTCTAACCCAACTGTTCAGCAATTTCATTGAGTGCCCACGAGTTCTTGTATTGTGAGAAAGGGAGAAAAGTACTTCTTTCTCTATCTGCTCTATCCCATGATAATCTTATAAACCTCGATCATGTCACCTCTCAGCCATTGTTTCTTCAAGCTAAAGAGCCCCAAGTGCTTTAACCTTTCTTCATAGGGAAAGTGTTCCAACCCTTTTATCATTCTAGTTGCCCTTTTCTACACTTTTTCCAATGCTATAATATCCTTTTTGTGGTGAGGTGACCAGAACTTTACACAGTACTCCAAATGAGGTTACATCATCGATTTATATAGGGGCATTTTGATACTGGCTGATTTGTTTTCAGTTCCCTTCATAATAATCTCCAGCATAGCATTGGCCTTTTTTTATTGCGGTTGCACACTGTCTAGACATTTTCATTGAGTTATCTACTACAACTCCAAGATCTCCCTCTTGGTCAGACTCTGCCAGTTCGGACCCCATCAACGTGTATTTATATTTAGGATTTTTGGCTCCAATGTGCATCACTTTGCACTTGGCCACATTGAACCCCATTTGCCACTTTGACGCCCACTCGCCCATCCTCAACAGATCCCTTTGGAGTACCTCACACTCTTCCCTGGTTTTCACCACCCTGAACAACTTCGTGTCATCTGCAAATGTAGCCACTTCTTTGCTTACTCCCAACTCCAAATCATTAATCAACAAGTTAAAAAGCATTGGACAGAGTACTTTCAGTCTAAGGAAACCAAAACATAGCCATGCTGATTGCTATCAGTTTGCAGGGTTGTTTTGTCTTGGGGATCTGACTTCCTTTCTGATTCAAACTGTGATTCTCTCAATCTCAAATAAGTTTAGGGGACAAACAACTGGCCTGGAATCAGACCCTCACTGTGCTGATGTGCCTAATTTAGTCATTTTTCCCCTGCTGCTTATTGTGCCACCTTTCCTTTGTGGTCCCATTCCATTTCCTCCTCCATTGCCTAGAACAGACCATCATTCTGCATTGTGTCAGTTTCCTCCCTGCTTGCTTTTCAGTGGCCCCATTCATACGGAGCATTTGTCCCGCTGAAGACATGGTAGCCCTGCGGACTTTCTGTGCGCAATCACACCAGCACATCTGGGAGGCGTAGCACTCCCGTGGCCAACCTGTGGCTTCCCGTGGAAAACACAGAGTAAAAAACTACTAGGGTTGAAGCACTAGTTTCTGGAAACCACGGGGCAAAGGCCAGCATCTGATCGCGGGAGCGCCAGTATCCTGCGGCTTCTGACGCCTGCCCATGTCCCGGGGTTTCCGGATGTTGTAAGTTTCCATGGGATGTGCACCAATGCTGAATAGTGCATGTGAACATGCAAGACACCAACAGCGCCCCCAACGGCGCATGCGCACTTCACAACAGCACAGCTTGTGTGGTCTGCTGAGCCGCTTTTTGCCATGCTGCAGCAGCGCAGTGTGATCGGTGCTCGGAGCGTGGCAACCCGGTGGCCCATGTGATCAGGCTACCATGCCTCCCCCACGTTTTCTGGCCCATATGACCGGGGCCAGTGTTGTCTCTTTCCTGATGATGTGTTTGGCCTCCTCACATTATTTGGTCTATTGGTTTCTGTTCCACCCCCAACTTATAAAGATTGGGGTGCAGAAGGTAATGGCTTTGGAACACTTTTTGGACCTTTCTTCTTGGTGTAATTCTAAAGGAGCTAGCTACTAATAGAGAATTCATTGTTGAGTCCTGGATACTGGCCCAACCACAAAGTTCTTGCACCATAGCACTACTACCAAATGGCCACTGGGAGACAGGGATATTAGGTTTTAAACAAAATGGATTATCATTTAACCTTTCTTTGTAGAATGATCCCTTGTATAGACTTTGCACTACATCATAGCTCATTCATTTATATATTTATATAAAAGAAAGTTCCCTCACCGTAAAATCAATGCCCAGGCCAAACTGCTGGACTTAGAGACACCAAATTCGGGGAGAGCGCTGTTACCATGGCATAGATGCTCGCTAAGAAGGGATTTTTAGAAATTCGACCCCTAAGTGGGTCAAAAGGGGTAAAATGTGCTCTCCCCACTGATTCCTATGTGGCTGCCAGGCAGCTGCCTCCCTGCACCCCCCACTCTCTGATTGGTCAGCTGCAAAGCTCAGTGTTCTGAGGTAAAAAAAAAAACTGTCACAGGGCACTGCAGAGAGCTAATGACAGTTGAGGAAATCAGGAGTGGCCAACAACCATCTGTGAGGTGAAGCAAAGCTGCTGGCCCAGCCTCTCTGATGGCTTCCAACACACTCCCCCACCTCCTACACCTAACAGGTGGTTGTCTGTCAGGTGCAGCAGTGGTTGCAGGGTGCTTAAAGCCATGAGGGAGCCTGCCCCAGCAGTAACGCCTTAGTGATCCTGCCAGCCCTGCCTCCACAGTGGCTTCTAATACTCCTCCCCCCTCCACATCCTTCACTGGACAGGCAGCTGCCTGTCAGGTGTAGGGGAGGAGGTGGGATGCTTACAGCCACCAGGGAGGTTTGCTCAGCAGGATTGCCTTAGCACTGCTGCTGGCCCAGCCTCCCCGATGCCTTTAAATAAAATCCCCCCAACACCAAACAGGCTGCTGTCTGTCAGGTGTAGGAGCAGGGCCAAGGTATGAATGTTTATGGGGAGATAGTAAAGGACGTTTCTAGGAGCCATTTTGATGCGTGCCTCCCTCATGGACCTGAAGAAATGTCCACCACATCACCACTCCTCACACCAACTCCCCCTCACACCTTAACCTCTTACTGTCCCCAAGAAAGCTCCTGGCCAGTGTTCCCTCTAAGCTGAGTTAGTGCAAGCTAGCTCACCATTTTTTAGCCTCTGGCTCATGCATTTTTGTCTTAGCTCAGGAAGGATAGATCCAGAGCAAACTAATTTATACAGCAGCCAAACTGCTTGCTCACAACTTTAATGCCAACAGCTCACAAAGTAGAATTTTTGCTCACAAGACTCCACAGCTTAGAGGGAACATTGCTCCTGGCAAATGTCAAGCCAGATACACCAAAGCTACAAGGAGGAGGCAGCTTAGGAATGTGGCAAAGGCATTTGCACATAGTACTCCTGCAGTGCACTGAGCTGCACAGGCCAAGTACCAGCAAGATCATCCTGAGGTACTCAGAACAACACAGTCTCCATAGGAGCAAAACAGTCCAGGAACACAAGTAGAGAGGCCACCACTTTCATGGAAGGTGGCAGGAGTTGACTTAACAGACGACAGCTTCTTAAATGGACAGTTCTATGTGGCCTGCTCCAGAGTGAGCTCACCAAGCAGCCTGGTGATCCTAGCACCTGAGGGCAGAACCACCAACGTGGTCTACAGAGAGGTCCTTCAGTAGAGAAAAAAAAAGTACATATGTCTCACTTCATTTTTTACACTACAATCTTCTCCATTAAAATTCCTACAACAAATGTCACATTTCAAACTTCACATCATCAGTATTATAACTGGATTTATGGAACTTAAATACCATAGCGAAACACAGGTATCAGGCTAGTAATAAAATAAATAAATAATGATGTGTTCACCACCACTGTACTTATTTCCCCCCATAAAATTTTTCTGGCTTCAGGCCTGCTTAGGGGAGAGGGGGAGGCCCAGTCCAGGAGGAGCAGATAATGCACACTAAGGAGGAATATAAATGGGGCCATGAAGCATAATCTGGAGCAGAAGGGTGAAAGTGAATGATGTAACTTTTCCTTCCATGAGAGCACCCAGGGTTACAGTAAAAGAACCCAGCTCAGGAATCTCTGCCAGTGTCTAGTTTCCTGTGTAGTGTTTCTCCTACTATCCAGTCTGTATGCAATGGTGACCCTCCCCAGCCTGCTTTGATCACTGGTATTAACTCCCAGCTGGCCCATGGGAAGTGGGCCAACAGCAGGCACAATTGTCACAATGGCAAATATAAAAAGCATCTACTATCCAAATCTTTTATTTCTCATAAGGAAAGACAAATCCTTAATCTTTAAATATTTTATTACACACCAACAGATTTGTAGAAAGATACCATAATATTTCCCATCTTAAATTTCCAGTGGGAATGAAAGGCAGTGACACATTCAGGGCAAAGCCTGGCACTGTTACTCTACCCAGGGTTTCCAGGATACACAAATACACTGACAAGTAAAGCAAGGTCTACAAACCAGCCAGGAGTTCAGGGCCGGCTCCAGGTGTCTGGGCGCCCTAGGCAGGACAGCCTGGGGTGCCCCCCACTGGGGATGCCAACCTCCCAGTGGGGCCTGGAGACCGGGGGGCGGCGGGGTGCTGGCTTTCCTGGAGGCTCCACAGCTGCGGGGCCCCCAGGAAAGCCAGGGAAGGGGGTGGGGGTCTAGCCTCCGCCCCTCCCTCCCAGCGCTGGCTTTTCTGGGGGCTCCATGGCTGCGGGACCCCCAGGGAAGCCGGGAAGGGGGCGGGGGGTCCAGCCTCCGCCCCCTCCCTCCCAGCGCCGGCTTTTCTGGGGGCTCCGCGGCTGTGGGACCCCCAGGGAAGCCGGGAAGGGGGTGGGGGTCTGGCGGAGGTAGTGGGTGCCCGGTTAGGGTGGCAGGGGGTGCTTTTCGGGGTGGAGTGGGGCGCCATTTGGCGCCCTGAGGCTGGCGCGCCCTAGGCGGGTGCCTAGTTCACCCTATGGGCGATCCGGCCCTGCAGGAGTCAGAGAGCCAACGGTCTAGTCCAGGGGCTGGGGAAGAAGGATCCAGGGCTTGGAAACTGGTGCAGGATACAAGGTCTGGGTTTCAAGCTGTAGGAACAAGCACAGGTTAACAAAGACACAGTACAAGGCAACAAATCAGGGTAGACTTCTGTTTGCTAAGCAGGTCAACTCTTAGAGGTCTGTGGCAAGCAAAGTTGCTTCCACATGAAGTATTGCTCAGCATATTCCTTTTATCTGCCTTTTTTTGCTGACTCACCCCTTGAGGCCCAGGTGTTGCTTCCTACCTGTGTTCATCTTCCTCCAGGTGCAGGTCTTTCCTGCTTCCCTATCACCCTGTCAATCCTGGTCCTGTAAGGACTCTACTCCAGGAATTAACACTGGTTGCTGCTGGGCTATTAGGTGAGTGCTTCATCTTCTCTCTAGAACTATCAGGCACTCTGTCCTCCTTCTGCACTCTGCTGGTTCAGGAGAAACCAGCAGTAACTGAGGCCCTAGCCTCTGTGTCATCTCTTTCTTCTCCTGCCAGAATGAGCAGCCTGGCCATGACTGGAAAATATTCTTGCTTCCCAATGCTTCCCCCATTGGGTCAGCTTCTTCGCCCAGCTGCTCAGGTGGGTATTTCATGGGTGTGGGGCTCAAGTCTTCCAATTCCTCTGAGGAGGAGGTGGCAGTAGCTGGCTGGCTCATGACAGGCAGGGTACAAACAGAGAAATGAAACAAATAAAAATATATACTGGAGCAAGGGAGAAAGGAGAATCTCTCTAACAAGCTACTGAATTACTAAATAACTAAAAAGGAGCTTTCCAAATTGGACTAATGTAGTGTTTGGATGCATGATATACTGGAAATGTGTGTTGCAAGGTCTAAAATCCAATCATTACAGGGTTAAATGTGTTTACTTTGTGGGCTATTGTCTAGACTGACCTGGAAAAGATCACTGGTATTAACTGGGAATAAAGGCTGGGGAACTGAAACCTATTTACTAACAATCATTGGTTAACTCATTCAGGTGATTTCCTTCTAGGGGTCAAGAAGAAGAATCTCCATTGTTGTAGACCATGTGGTCAAAGTGTAAAGATGTAGTTTTAGGTGTCTTTGTTGTTTTGTAGATTTCCTGTGAACCCTTCCCTTAGAAATAAAGATTTTTACATAGAAGAAAATGCCTCCTCTCCAGGGAAGCAAAGATCCATTGCAATCTCTGAATATTTAACTATTTTGCCAATTTTTCAAACAATATGACTATGAAGTTCCTCAAAACTTACAAGACCTGAAGTATGTCTTCCTGCTCCCTCATGGATCACTGCCTTGTCGTGGCGAGGGGGCTTGCGTGGTTCGATGAGGCTGTGGGCTATGCCGTGGAGGGCCACCCAGGACGGACAGGCCACAGCAGAGAACTCAGACCAAGCGTGATCCCCTGGAGAAGGAAATGGCAACCCACTCCAGTATCTTTGCCAAGAAAACCCCATGGACAGTAACAAAAGGCTAAAAGATATGACGCCGGAAGATGAGCCCCTCAGGTCGGAAGGTGTCCAATATGCTACTGAGGAAGAGCAGAGGGCAAGTACGAGTAACCCCAGAAAGAGTGAAGCGCCTGGGCCAAAGCCGAAAGGACGCTCAGTTGTGGATGTGTCTGACGGTGAAAGGAAAGTTCGATGCTGCAAAGAACAATACTGCATAGGAACCTGGAATGTAAGATCTATGAATCAAGGTAAGCTTGACGTGGTCAAAAATGAGATGGCAAGAATGAACATTGACATCTTGGGAATCAGTGAACTAAAGTGGACAGGAATGGGCAAATTTAACTCAGAAGACCATTATATCTACTACTGTGGCCAGGAATCCCGTAGAAAAAATGGTGTGGCCTTTATAGTCAACAAGAGAGTGAGAAAGGCAGTATTGGGATACAATCTCAAAAATGACAGAATGATCTCGGTCCGAATCCAAGGCAAACCATTCAATATCACAGTAATCCAAGTCTATGCCCCAACCACTGCTGCAGAAGAGGCTGAAGTGGACCAGTTCTACGAAGACCTACAACAGCTCGTAGAACTAACACCAAAAAATGATGTCCTCATCATCATAGGGGACTGGAATGCTAAAGTAGGAAATCAAAAGGTAACCGGAATAACAGACAAATTTGGCCTTGGAGAACAAAATGAAGCAGGGCAAAGGCTAACAGAGTTTTGTCAAGAGAACACGCTGGTCATAGCAAACACCCTTTTCCAACAACCTAAGAGGCGTCTCTACACATGGACATCACCAGATGGGCAACACCGAAATCAGATTGACTATATAATTTGCAGTCAAAGATGGAGAAGCTCTATCCAGTCAGTAAAAACAAGACCTGGAGCTGACTGTGGCTCAGATCATGAGCTACTCATTGCAAAATTCAGACTTAAATTGAAGAAAGTTGGGAAGACCACAAGGCCATTCAGATTTGACCTAGATCACATCCCCGATGAATATACAGTAGAGGTGAAGAATAGGTTTAAGGGACTAGATTTGATAGACAGAGTGCCTGAAGAACTATGGACAGAGGTCCGTGACATTGTAAAGGAGGCAGCACTCACCGCCATCCCAAAGAAAAAGAAATGCAAAAAAGCAAAGTGGCTGTCTGATGAGGCTTTACACATAGCAGAGGAAAGAAGGAAAGCTAAAGGCAATGGGGATAAGGAAAAATTTGCCCAATTTAATGCAGATTTCCAGAGAACAGCAAGGAGAGATAAGGAGGCTTTCCTGAATGAACAATGCAGAGTAATAGAGGAAAACAATAGATTGGGAAGGACTAGAGATCTCTTCAAGAAAATTGGAGAAATCAAGGGAACGTTCCATGCAAAGCTGGCCATGATAAAGGACAAAACCGGTAGGGACCTAACAGAAGCAGAAGAGATTAGGAAAAGATGGCAAGAATACACAGAAGAACTATACAAGAAGGACCTCGATGTCCTTGACAACCACGATGGTATAATCACTGACCTCGAGCCAGACATCCTGGAAAGCGAAGTTAAATGGGCCTTAGAAAGCATTACTAACAACAAAGCTAGTGGAGGTGATGGTATCCCAGCTGAGTTATTCAAAGTCTTAGAAGAAGATGCTGTTAAAGTGCTGCACTCAATTTGCCAACAAATTTGGAAAACACAACAGTGGCCACAGGATTGGAAAAGGTCAGTTTACATCCCAATCCCAAAGAAGGGCAACGTCAAAGAATGTTCAAACTATCGCACAATTGCACTCATTTCACACGCTAGCAAGGTCATGCTCAAAATCCTACAGGCTAGGCTCCAACAGTACGTGGATAGAGAACTGCCAGAAGTACAAGCTGGGTTTCGAAGAGGTAGAGGAACTAGAGATCAAATTGCCAACATTCGCTGGATTATGGAGAAAGCAAGAGAGTACCAGAAAAACATCTACTTCTGCTTCATTGACTATGCTAAAGCCTTTGATTGTGTGGATCACAATAAATTATGGCAGGTTCTTAAAGAGATGGGAGTACCAGACCACCTCACCTGTCTCCTGAGAAACCTGTATAAGGGTCAAGAAGCAACAGTTAGAACCGGATATGGAACAACTGATTGGTTTAGCATAGGAAAAGGAGTACGACAAGGATGTATATTGTCACCTTGCTTATTTAATTTATATGCAGAGTACATCATGCGAAATGCTGGCCTGGATGAATCACAAGCTGGAGTTAAGATTGCTGGGGAAAAGATCAATAACCTCAGATATGCAGACGATACCACTCTGATGGCAGAAAGTGAAGAGGACCTAAATAGCCTCTTGCTCAGGGTGAAAGAGGAGAGTGCAAAAAGTGGGCTTGAAGCTCAACATCAAAAAAACTAAGATCATGGCATCTGGCCCCATCACTCCTTGGCAAATAGAAGGGGAAGTCGTAGAAGTAGTGACAGACTTCACGTTCCTAGGATCCCAGATCACTGCAGATGGTGACTGCAGCCATGAAATTAAAAGACGCCTGCTCCTTGGGAGGAAAGCGATGGCAAACCTAAACAGCATGATAAAAAGCAGAGACATCACCTTGCCAACAAAAGTCCGCATGGTCAAAGCAATGGTATTCCCCGTAGTAATGTATGGCTGCGAGAGTTGGACTATAAGGAAGGCTGAGCGCCGAAGAATAGATTCTTTTGAACTATGGTGCTGGAGAAGACTCTTGAGAGTCCCTTGGACTGCAAGGAGATCAAATCAGTCAATCCTAAAAGAAATCAACCCTGACTGTTCCCTTGAAGGCCAGATCCTGAAGCTGAAGCTCAAATACTTTGGCCACCAAATGAGAAGGGAGCATTCACTGGAGAAGACCTTGATGCTGGGAAAGATTGAAGGTCAAAGAAGAAGGGGACGGCAAAGGATGAGATGGTTAGACAGTGTCATCGATGCAACGAACATGAAATTGAGCAGACTTCAGCGGACAGCGGAAGACAGGAGGGCCTGGCGTAATCTGGTCCATGGGGTCGCGAAGAGTCGGACTCGACTGTGCGACTGAACAACAACAACAACAACA
>JAPDNY010000001.1:93916488-94321287 GCA_029375565.1 Gekko gecko | reverse complement strand
AATAAAAGAAGTGTATACCCTATTACTACTCCTATGGTTTCCTGAAAATTGCTGCTGAAAATATCCAGCTGCAATCTGTTTGGATTTCAGAGTTTATGTCATCTGTCTTCTTCCACTACGAACAGGAAATGTATAGCTCACTCTTTTTAAAGGCAGCTCATCCATCCTGTGCAATATGCTGGCCAGATATGCAGTGCTGAATGTCCTGTTGAGTTAAAATGTGATAAGAGTCTCTGACACTTCCTTAAAATCATTCTGTAGACGTGGTTATGATTATTTCCACTCTCTGTCTCCCTTTTCTATAACTGAAAAACTGTTTGGTGGTGCTGTGGTTCTTTCAAGGCATTACATTTTAGTGCTTTTTTTTTAATATGACCGATTGCTTGAGAACAGCTGACAATCATAAAATGAAAGACCAAAGATCTTGTTAATGACTTGTCATCACTTGCAAATCCTCCCCATTTAGATGCTGTAGAAAATAAACACTTGTGTGGTTCTCAGCAGAAGGACCCGGCAGCCTTCCCCAGATTCCCAGTGCCAAGCTGAAATTGATTAATTGGAAAGCTGCAAATTGGAGAGAGCTGGTCACATTTATGCCACAGATGCAGTCAGAAATCCATAGAGGATGAAATGTGTCATATCTGGAGGGGAATGGCAGAGTAAAGGGAAAAAAGACATTGCCAAACACAGCTCTTTTGTCAATTACTTTAAGACTCTAACCTTGCTCAGAGCAAGTCTAGTCAACATGGTACTTGAAGTGCTACTGGCAGCCTTCTGATGATGGAAGAACTCCTTATTCTGCTAGTGTCATTTCAGCTGTGGCAGGAAGGAGTCAGAATGGGGCCTGGTTAACCTTGAGCTATGAAAGACAATTACATTTGGCCTAGTTAACCTTAAGCTGTGACAGGCAATTACATTTGGTGAAAGTCCACAAACTAGTGACACCGATGCTGTCCAAGAGCAAAGCATGTCAGTGTTGGGGGAGTGCCAAAGACTCATTTTCTCGGCAATAAAATGTTCATGTAACTAATCAGCTGATGCCCAATTTGAAATACATTGAGCCTCTTCTAGTTGGAAATAACTTCTGCATCTTTCCATATTTTTGTTTCTCCGGCTCCGATCACACACACAATTAGCCATGCGAGAGAGATGAATGCCAGGCAGATTTAATGGGCATGATCACATGGACACATCTGGCAAGCGTCATGCACCCGCCCCCAACCTGTACCACCCAGCCAAAGCTGCGAAGTAAAAAAATACCTCGGAAAGTCCAGTAGCAAATGGACATCCTCCTGATCGCTCCAGCACTTTCCTGTTGCTGCGTTGACACACCCCAGGAACACGCGCCGTCGGAAACAACCCCAGTCCGCCGCTGATGCCGCCAGATCAGGAAAGGGCGGATTAGATTATGGCGGCACAAATAGCCATGCCTTCCCCTTCTGCGTTTTCCGCCACGTGTGACCAGGGCCTCCATCTGGTATTGCCATCCTCTGCTTTCTACATAGGGAGGGGCATTTTAGTGCAAATACACAAGAATCTCCAAGAGTCCTAGGAGTGGTGTTGTCAGATGGCTATTGGTCCAGCCTTTGGAAGGTATTTCCTAATTGCCTTGGGTTTATTTATACAGCTGTAAACAGGGATATCTTTTGTCATTCTCAGCATTCTAAGGGAAGAGAGTATAAAAAACAAGTATTACTGATCATTAGGCCTAATAAGTTAATATTAAAGGTAAGAGAAAGAGGTTCAGAGAGCTTGGCTTCACTGTAGGCCAGAACAAAGAGAGTGCTGTGGAACAAGGCCCTGGGCTGCCCTCACTGCTGTAAGGAGCTCCCAGAAAAAGCCTGTGTAATTGTATTGTCCTTGGTTGCTTTTATTATTAAAACAGCCCCTTGTATTAGACAATATACAACCTCTGTGAACTTACTGACTTCCCAAATTCCTAAAACCAACCAACCAACCAAAAAACCCCACTCTGCCTCCTGCAAAAAGGCATACATGGAACAAAATTGGGCCACTTGTTTCCTATGGCTTTTTAAAAAACAAAACCCTCAATTTATCTTGATTTTCAGCTTTTTTTTAATCCTCCCCATTTTTAATTAGGTTATTCACCTCCACATTTTTGCCATTCATTTCCCACTGATTTCAATGGGAAACCAGCCAGTGTTCCCCAGTCAGTACCATTGTTTGTTGGCATCCAAATGGCATGAAATTTTCTGGCCTTGTACCTGCTCAGTGTGGGAGTTGTAGAACAACAGGTTCCCATTGCAGAAGCAGTTAAAACAAATATACCCACAAAAGCTGCAGACTTGAAGAGTTTTCCAGCCTGTAAGTTACACTACTCATCAATGTACCCCATACAAAGTGCTTCCGCTGCACTGCTTTGCATTGTTAATGAAATGCAACAGAGAAAACAAGTGGGGAACCTGCAAGGACCTGTGAGGAAGCCTCTCATTTTCCTCTTCCCATTTTCTTTCTTTCTTTTCCCTGAAAGCCCCCACAGACAGTCCCCTTTTTCTGCTTCCTTTTCTCGTTCCCACCCACCCACCAGAAAACATACCTTTATCTACCCCCCATCTTTAATTTTTCTCTCCTGCCCTCTACTTGGCAGTTTCTCCCTGGGAAAGGTCTGCGCAGTGCTGGGCCCTTACGTCCCCCTGTTTTCCCCTCACCATATTATTTCCTCTTTTCCTCCTTCTGGAATCACCAATATTTTCACATTTCTATGCATCCTTTTCTCCTTCCTGCCTACTCACCAAACTGTAATCTACCCCACATCTTCCATTATATTTATTATTTATTTACTTTGTTTATACCCAATGTAGCTTATACGATTTTTCCCTCATCCATTTTATTCACACAACAACCTTGTGAGATAGGTTAGTATGAGAATTTGTAGCTGGCCCAAGGTCACCAAGTGAGCTTCCATGGCATAATGGGGCCTGGGTCTCCCAGATCATAGTCCAAAACTCTGACCAGTACACAGCACTGGCTTTCTTGGGGTGGCTTCAGTAAACAGGTGGGTCAGAGCCAGTCATACAAGTCAAGTGGTAGCAAGTTGCCTGGTGGCTGTGGCCAGGCCTAGCCCTGATGAGTCCTTCTTCAAAGGCCAAAACAGCCCTGGAAAGGGCTCTGCTCCCTCACCCCACTTTTTGCTGACAGAAACCAAGGGATGAAAACTAGTAAAGGTAATGCCCTGAGGGCACTAAGATTCTTTGACTTGTGTGGCTAGCCAATTTCAGTCACACAGTGAGAGAAAATATCCAGGCAGTAAAAGGTAGAAAGAGTTTTATTTGAATAAGGGACACCATACAGCCAAAAGATTAGCTCAGAAGTCCAAGGATCCTGCTTATATGCTTTTGTTCCTCCTTCAAACTTTACATCACCATTGACATCATTTGTACATGCATACTGTGATTTTCTTTGTTTCAACAATAATTAATTAAACATTTGATAAACAAGATGTTACTTGGCTGTGTTTCAGCCTGTAATGCAGGTCCCTGTGTTGTTAAAAATGATTTGTGCATCTTCTTGGCTGTTTTCCCAGACTTGTTCATCTTTAAATGAACTTTACAAGCTAAGTTTAAAATCTAACTCATCCTATTATAGAAAAGCATATCTACATTAATGCATGTATATATGTGTATAGAAACACTTTACTAATATTTTGTAAGCTTATTTCTAGTAAAGATACATAAAATATAAAAATATGAGATTATACTGATATTCTAAAGAATTAAAGAATATGCACTTCCTAATGTTCCAAAGTGGCCTATAACATAAAGCTTTCATAGATATCTTGAATTAATCTATTATCCTTCATTTTAATTCATCAGAGGATTTTTGTTAATTTTATAAAGATATTAAATCTGAATTAAACTTTTTGGTTTTGTAAAATATGCTGTTTACTTTGGCCAGTAGGGGTCCTTCTCATATAACATATTTTTTATTTTTTTATCATATTTTTATTTCAACAAGCTTTCACACATGTAATCTTTCCACTACTGTGAAACAAGATTCCCCCCCCCGCCACCCCCCTCCCCTCAGTCCCCCCCTCCCTGCTCCTCTTCCTTCATTGCTTCAACCACGGGCACAGAGTCCAAAGTTTCCAGTAAGCATCCTTCATGGCTTCGTCCTCCTTGATGCAATCGAAATACAGTGACCATTTCTTCCTTATTTGCATCTTCTTTTCCTCCCAGGTGTTCTCTTCCATTGTCAGGGTCACAGTATCTGACTGAATATATTCAAACTGATAGTTATTCCAATTCTCCATTGTCCACTTATTCTTATCTTTCCATCCTAATGCTATGACAGCCTTTCCAGCTAGTATCATTGCCTTAACTACTTCTTGATATGTACTTTCTATTCTCTCGGTCTTTAAGGTTCATAATGTCATTAAATTAACATCTATAGGTATTGATACACCTGTCCTGTCTTTTATCCTGGCTAATATTTCCTTCCAAAACTCCTGGACTTTGGCACATTCCCACCACATGTGTGAGTACCATCCTTTGGCTTGATTGCAGTGCCAACAGTTCGAACTAATCCCCGATATCATATTGGCTAATTGGGCTGGCGTCCAGTACCATTTAGTAAAGTACTTCAGCTCCATTTCTCTAAATTTATCGAACTTAATCTTTTTGACCCCCTCCATTAATTTTTTTAAGGTTATTTCTGAGGTCAATCCCTCTCTAGCCCATCTCGCTTGAGTACTTTTAATTATTGACTCCTCATTAGTTGTCATTATTTTATATATCCTACCCACTAGACCCTAACTTGTCTTCCTCTTTTCTTTGTACAAGATTTCTGCGACTTCTTCTGAGTCCCCCTCCCTCTTTTGCCTCTCCTTTTTTATTGCATTATATAGACTGGCCACCAAATACTTTGGCCACCAAATGAGAAGGGAGCATTCACTGGAGAAGACCCTGATGCTGGGAAAGATTGAAGGTCAAAGAAGAAGGGGACGGCAAAGGATGAGATGGTTAGACAGTGTCATCGATGCGACGAACATGAAATTGAGCAGACTTCAGCGGACAGCGGAAGACAGGAGGGCCTGGCGTAATCTGGTCCATGGGGTCGCGAAGAGTCGGACTCGACTGTGCGACTGAACAACAACAAATAGACTGGTCGTCTTCAACCAATACTGTTTCCCTACTGTCTCAATTATTGTTTGTAGCAGCTTAAGCCAGCCACCTTCTTCATACATATCTCTTATTCTAGTGAACCCTTTTTCTTGGAGTAGTTTCCACCAATGGGGGTCGTCGGGTTCCCCATATACACTTTCTAATGGTGCCCACTCAGAGAGCTTGCTCAGCCAGATTGGTTGCCACTTCTCCCATATTTTCAATGCTATTCTCCTAGGTCCCACAGCTCTGCCGTACTTCTCATATAACATATAACAGGTGTGTAGAACTCATTTGTTATGAGGGCTGGATTTTACATGAATGAGACCTTGTTGGGTCGGGCCATGTGTGTCACAAAATGTAATGCCAGATAGCAGAGATATAAACTTTATAGAGGACACAAACACAAAGAGATTTTTTTAACTTAAAATAAATACATGCTTAAAACATTAGCACTCTTGCAATATTTTGTTTATTTAACAGTGCCTGATAACTAACACCTCTTGCTCTGAATTACTGCATCAAAATGTCTGTGCTGTGGCAATCTTGAGTATGCTGTTCAGGTGTGTATCTGTAAGCTGCAAACCTGCAATGATGCAGCAGCATCAGAACTGGAAGAAGAAGGAGAAGACAGCCAGTTCCACTTTGGGCCTGATAGAAGTCATCCAGGGGCCTGATCTGGCCCCCGGGCCACATGTTTGACACCCCTGGCTTATAGATTCCAATAACAATGTTTATATATTAAAGCATTTTAAACTTAAAGAAGAAGAGTTTAGTTTGATTTTTTCTTATTTAAAATTAAACCATTATGAACTTCTGAACCCGTTTCTTTGAAGTAAGGAGTTTAAACATAAATCTTAATTCTGACAGCTTGTTAGTGTACCATCCTCATTAAAACATTCACTGATGTTTTCTCAGGGCTAGAACACCTGTTCATTAGGAAATTCCTTTCTCTGACCACTAAATGAGGTATAAAACACCTGTTTCTACAATTCTGCTTAGTGTTTAACAATTTGCCAACTTATTCCTGGAAAACCCCAAAGTCCTTTTCCAAAGACCTCTGGAATCTCAGCAATAATCAACAGATTATCATTTGAAACACTGAGCTTCCTCTACATTAGCAATGATTTTGTGGTTGCCTAGTAACAGCCACTGAGGGCATTCATTTCTTAAACAAATGTTCTTTCTGCTAAATGTGATTTCCTTCTTTGTTCCCAATCTCAGGCTTCCTTCCTATTTCTTTTTGAGTTCCTTTTGTTCTCCTTTCTTCCCACTAGACATATAGTTAGGTCACTTACCTATTTCTCTATGTTCTGTGCAACACTCTTAGTTCCTAAAACAAAGTACTTTGTTTTCTTTAATTCCTTCCACTTCTCTGTGCACTAAACAGCCACTTGAACAACTCCAAGAAGAGGTGGTAAGTAGACCTGTACAGGAATGGAATGTAGGAAATCCTAGGTACCCATCTAGTGCTTTATCCATGTCCTGCTGTATCACCATCAGAAATAAATATGTGTATTAAAGCTACATGGTTTTAATCCAAAAAATTCAGAGTAACCTGTAGATATGGGCATGAACTGGGAAAATGTGGTTCAATTCAGTTTATGGTTCATGACATTCCTGGTCTGCAAACCACAAAACATCACAAACTTTTAGGGGCCAAATGAACAGTTTCAGTTCATGAGGTTTGTGAGGTGGTAGAACAGCATACACACCTCATTACACTAGAGACACGAAACTTGCAGGGAATCTCCAGCTAAGTCTCCTCTGCTTGTCTTCCACATTTGGTGAGGATTGAATTTACAGTCTGAGTTATAACCTCTCAAAGAAAGTGCCTCCAGGAAAGTGCTTTCTGGGGAAATGACAGGTGCAGGTTCAGAAGTTTCAGGAGTGTATAGTGCAGATCCTGTGCAAGCAAGAGACATAAAAAGACAGGGGACCTCCCTCTCCCATGCTCTCCAAGTCTCCCCCGTTGCTTTAAAGTTTGGTAAACATTTAGATTGAGTAGAGACAGTCTGTCTGGAAATATATCCTTTCATGAATTGGCACAAACTGGCAGCTGTTCATGGAAAGTTCATGCCAGTTAACCTGCTTCTTGGCCTTTTGGCTAAGATCAAGTGTAGTACCTGCCACAAACTTCGCTTCGCAAACCATGAACCAGCCAAAATTAACCAGGAATTTTAGTTCGTGAAAGGGTTTGTGCCCATCACTAGTAACTGGTTACTACTCTGATGTGCCTATTAAATAGATAGGTTAACAATTAACCTGTTAGATAGGTTAACATTAACTAAGACATATGTGACTAAACATGACAAATTATAAACTAATGAAACATCAGGGGCATGAAGTTTGCTTTCAATATCTGCTTTGTTTCTGCCTAATTTCATGTAATTATTAGTTATCAGTTGTATTGATTTATAAATTCAGCTGGCTCAAGATAAGGGAAAGTTGGAGAAGAGCCCTACATAGGAAGAAGAAACAATCAATCTTGACACCACAGAGCAGATGGAAGCAGGCAGTAATTGGCAGAGAGTAATGGAAGGAAGAAGGACATAATAATGTAACTCCATTAGTGATATCCATCCTGCTGGCAAAATAATCCCATTGTGCTCTACTAAAAAAGACAAAGCTCTGTTCCCTGAAGATTCTACTTAGAAATGGTTGAGGCAAAGGAAAGAGCAATGGGAAAAATATGGAGAATGTCAGTAAAACAAAATACACACATAAAATCATCAAGTATCCAAACCTAGAATCAAATCTAAAATACAAAAATGTCAGCTAAACTCAAACACAATTCTACCACTTCCCATGCACATTTTAGCACTAGCTGGATCCAGTAGAACATGAGCAGAAGGTAGAGCAGAAGTTCCCTCCTTTCCTACAGCAGCTTTCTGGTATTGGTTGTGACAGTGGGTCCCAATCTGAATTTAAGCAGGTTCTACATAGCCCGTGAAAAGAACATGTGTGTGTATAATCCTAGCTGCAAATGATACCACATTACAACTTCAGTTCTGGATCAATTAATCCTTTACCAGCTCCAAGGAAGCATGTTGAACTTTACAATCTGTCTATTTATATGGAATAGTTATATTCTTTTTATTAGACTATATATGAGACATCTCACAAAATGAACAATAAGGTAGCTATAAAATTTTTAAAAACCCAATAAAAATGCAAAAAAGACACACCTAAAAGTAAAACACTAGCATAAAACATACAAAATTAAAAGAGAACAAGACCATAAAAATCTTTTTTAAAAGCATGAAAAAGAGTGTTTAACAACACATCCTAAAACAATTAAAAACAATTAAGATAGCTAAATGCAACTGCAGGGATAATTTTAAAAATGTCTCCCCCAGCACCTAAAGGACTACAAACTGGGCACTAATCACTCTGTATGCTCCGCTTGCCTCCTCCATGTACTACTTATGGAAGTATTTGGTTAGGAAAACATAGATGATAATTCAATATCCTATTTCAGTCAGTTGTGCAATGAAGGAGAAAAAGCACATCATAATGTAACATGCTTTTACTGACACATCTTTGTGTCACAAAGTGTCAGCTCTTTGTCATGTGACTTCAGGCATAAGCACTGCAGTGATAGATTATTATTTTTTTTTAGAAAAAACGAGCATCAGATCTCTTATCATTATTTTGATCCATTGTTTGAACACTTTATGAATCTGGTTGTATCCTTCCAGTTATTGGAGGAGGGTGTGTACACAAAATCATGGACCTCACACACATTGACTGTGACAAAGCGACAATCAAGCAGCATTTTAACACCTCAGACACCAGTTATAGTAATGAATTTAAGGCACTGTTTATTTGGTTACAGACTGAAAATTCCAAAGCAGCATACAAACAAACCCCCAAACAGCAGCAAGCCTCCAGCTCAGCTCTGCACCCTCTGGACCCAAAATGAAAGCAGGGAAGGGGAAAAAATCAGACAGAGGGGAAAGATCTGGGATATGCGCCCCCTTTCCCAGATAGCCCAGTGGTACGGGCTGGGATGTCACCAGTACGCTGATGACACTCAGCTCTATATAATGCTGGGTGGCCAATCGGACTCCAGACTGGGCATTACAAGTTGTGGCTGGTTGGCGCAGGCTGAGTTGGCTGAAGCTGAATCCCGTGAAGATGGAGGTCCTTTGTGTGGGTTGGGGTGGTACGGGGGTGGGGGTCCCACTCCCAACCTTCAGTGGGACACCATTGGTGCCAGCGTCGGAGGTTAGGAGCTTGGAAGTGCTCCTGAATACCTCCTTAATAATTGTGGCTAGGGTAGCAGCCACTGTTAAATTGGCCTTTTACCATCTTTGGCTGGTTGGGCAGTTGGCTCCCTTCCTTGACCACAATGACCTGGCCACAGTGATCCATGAGATGGTTACCTCAAGACGAGACTACTGTAACTCTCTCTACATGGGGCTGCCCTTGTCGCAAATTCAGAAGCTGCAGCTAGTGCAGAATGCTGCAGCCAGGCTGCTGATGGGCCTGCCCAGATAGGAGCACATCCAGCCTGCACTGAAGGCACTGCACTGGCTGCCAATAGCATACCAAATTCGCTTCAAAGTGCTGGTGTTTACCTTTAAAGCCCTATATGGCCAGGGTCCGACATACTTGAGGGACCGCCTTTCCCCAGAGAGCACTGTGGTCGGGGTCACAGAACTGACTGCCTCCCCGGTCCCCAAAGACACCGGGCTCACCACTACCAGGACCAGGGCCTTTTCAGTGACAGCTCCTTGCTGGTGAAATGAGCTCTCGGGAGAGATCAAGGCCCTGCAAGACGTCTTACAGTTCCACAGGGCCTGCAAGATGGAGCTCTTCCACTAGGCTTTTGACTAGGAGCCGCCCTGATCATCATCGTCAACAAGCCCGGCCCTTAGCCTAACATCTGGCCTAGAACATTGTGCGACTCAAGAAGACCATGAGCTGGATTGTCTGCTTGCAACACTCTTAGTACATCTCAATTAACTAATAATGGATAACTAGCACCTATGATTTTATAACTCTCTTGTATCTGAATTGTTTTAATGTGATTTTATGTGGTTTTATTGGTATTTTGTACCAATTGTGTAAGCCACCCTGAGCCTTCTCACGGGGAGGGAGGGGTACAAATTGAATAAAAATAAATAAATAAATAAATACATAAACAAGGTCTCTAGCCATATATTTCAGGGTGCAACTATATGTGCTGTATAGTTCTGTGATCATTTCAATAAACATTCTCTCTCTCTCTGTCTCCCTCTCTCTCTCCCTCTCTCCAGAGTGGAAGGGCTGAGAATGTTATTTATAAGGGCAGGCAGGCAGGGGAGTGAGGAGCATTTAATTTTTTTTCTCTCTTCATCCAGTTTTTCCACTGAAAATCAGGAGTCCCATACTGGTTTTGGCCTTGCTGAGGAAAACATACAGATACATGTAGGTTTTTCCATTGGTGCAAACAGTGGCTTCATGGGAACATTTCAGGTCATGAAAATGTGCCACACTTGTGATCAAATTCATGTCTTCATGTGCCTGAGAATTATGTTTCAAAAATCACTGGGGACTCCAAACATGGAACTCCCAGTGTATGGATAGTTTGACAGGAACTGGAAACATGTGGTTAAGCTCTCTCACACATACATAAGAGAGCCAGTTTGGTGTAGTGGTTAAGTGCGTGGACTCTTATCTGGGAGAACCGGGTTTGATTCCCCACTCCTCCACTTGCACCTGCTGATGTGACCTTGGGTCGGTCACAAGCTCTGGCACAGCTGTTCTCTCAAGGACAGTTTCTGTCAGAAGTTCTCTCAGCCCCACCTACCTCACAGGGTGTCTGTTGTGGGGAGGGGGAGGGAAAGGAGTTTGTAAGCCGCTCTGAGACGCCTTTGGGCAGTGAAGGGCAGGGTATAAATCCAAACTCTTCTTCTTCTTCTTCATATACCCTTACATCCAGTAACAACACCAAATCCAGGGCTGGTTCAAGATATTCTGGAGCTCAAAGCAAGGTATACCCATCCCCTCCTAAGCCTATATTACCACTGGATGGGTCTAAGCCAAGCTCTTGCAGTGACTTGGCTTGGACCCAGGCAGTGGCAGCACGGGCTTAGGAGGAGAAGCCCATCTCATGCCACTAATGGCTAGGAGCTAGCTGAGCCTCTGTGGTGCACTGGCTCCTCCCATATTGTGCTATCCTACCAGTTGCTTGACCAGAGAACCAACTAGCCATAACTTGTAACAGTAGCAGCAGGGAGGGCTACATTTGGAAATAGAATGTGTATATTGCCTATTATCTAAAGAGTACTTTTTGCTTACATTTAAAAGTATATTTCCCATTGTTTGCTCAGATTTCCCTCTTGATAATTTCATGATTTCATAATTTCCAGACTCACTCAGTGCTATCCTGAACATTTATTCATAAATAAATTACATACGTTCAATTGGACTTACTCCAAACTAAATGTGCACAGACTTGCAGGCTATAATAGTTCATTAGTAGCTGAATCCTCCACCAAGGGATAGCATGAGACCATTATTTTCAAAGGCGTAAATTGGTTTTACCTAATTGCCCCACTGAGTTTATTTTTTATTTTTTCCCAAATTACAGTGAAATAAAACAAAAGCTTTAAAATCTGCCATTACAAATCTTAATGAAGAGAAAAGCAATTACCATATAAACATCAACCTGCAAACTGGGTATAGATTTTAAAAACTGTATAAAACTTTTTGAAATAAATGCAAACATCAGTTTACAGATTGTCTTCCATTCTTTAAATGTATACATTCTGTTAATTTAGCCAATTACACAATTTGCCAGACCTTTTAAATACATTCCTTGATGTAAAGATTTCTGGCAACACACCAGTTTTTAGCTGTAATCATTTTTGCAGCTATTTACATATTGGCAATCATAGGATGTCTTATTTTAGAAGCAACATTTTGTATAAATCCCAGTAACACAATTTTAGAAGGTTTAGATACTGATATTCCTAGCATGCATTCCATTTCATTTAAAACTCTTATCCAAAGGGTATAAACAATGACCATCACATGTCTAAATACTATGCTGATTTCTGCACATACTTTCCAACATTTCGGCATTTTATCCTAATTGGTTTGATGTTTAGTAATACATATGCATAACTTCATGAAGGATCTCTTTTAGATTAACACTTATTAGCAGAGTGTGAATCAAAAATATTGACATTTATTATCTAGCACTTTATCATTTAGAATTTTTATAGGTTAGAATTCCAGATGGTAATAAATTATGCATTTTGTATTTTATCTATCTTTAAGATGATTTGATAAAGAGTATATAGTGAACCTGCAGTATTATTTCAGAAAATTGAATCCTCTAAAGGTGTTGAAAGACTTCTCAGTTGAAATGAAAACTTTTTTAAATGCTGTAATAACTAAAGAAGAAATTAGTAAAGCAATAGCTGAGGCAAAAATCTCTAAAGTTCCAGGCCCGGATGGCTTTTCAGCTAAATTCTATAAAAAATTTCATGAAGACTTAGTCCCGGTGTTGGAGATTCTTTTAAACGAAATTAGAAGCTGCAATCACCTTAATTCCTAAAGAAATGCAAGATTTAACAAATGTAAAGAACTATCGGCCCATTTCATTATTGAACAACGATTATAAGATATTTGCAAAAATACTGGCAGAGCACCTTAAAAAATTTTTGAAGGACACCATTGTTGAGGATCAAGCTGGTTTTTTACCAAATAGACAAATTAAAGACAATATGAGGGTTGTCTTGGACGCAATTGAGTATTATGATAAACACCCTGAAAAAGAAGTTGCTTTTTTATTTTTGGATGCAGAGAAGGCCTTTGATAATTTGAATTGGGAATTTATGTTTAAAGTGTTTGAGAAATCTTTGATGGGCGCAGAATTTATAAGAATGATTCAATCGATATATAAAGAACAAAAAGCTTCGGTGATTGTGAATGCAGAATCAACAGATGTGTTCCGGGTAAGAAAAGGTACTAGACAGGGTTGTCCCCTGTCACCATTGTTATTTATCTGGATTTTGGAGATATTGCTACAAGCGGTTAGATATGATAATAACATAAAAGGTTTGAATATTGGAGGTTTTTCATTTAAATTAAGAGCATTTGCGGATGATATTATGTTTATTGTTGAAGATCCTGTTAATAATATGCCTAAGGTATTTGAAAAAGTGAAAGAGTTTGGCGATCTTGCAGGGTTTTATGTCAACAAAAATAAATCTAAGATATTGTGTAAAAATATGATTGGTTCAAAGCAACAAATGTTACAAAATGTGACAGAATGTGAAGTGGTTAAAAAGGTTAAATATCTGGGAGTCGAAATCACAATGAAAAACATAGATCTGTTTAAAAATAATTATGAAAAACTGTGGGGTTCGATAAAGAGTGATTTAGAAAAATGGGAAAGGTTAAGACTATCTCCTCTTGGAAAAATTGCCGTTGTTAAAATGAATGTATTGCCCAGGTTAATGTTTTTGTTTCAGACAATACCAATTGTGAAGGATGGGAAAGTCTTGGTTAAATGGCAAAGAGAAATCTTTAAGTTCATTTGGGCAGGAAAGAAGCCAAGAATTAAAATGAAAATAATGTATGATACTAAAGACAGAGGTGGCTTCCAAGTCCCGAATTTGCGTTTGTATCATGAAGCTGTATGTATGTCTTGGTTATCCGATTGGATCCATTTGGAAAATAGAAAGCTGTTAGCTCTTGAGGGACACGATTGCAGATTTGGCTGGCATGCCTATCTTTGGTATGGGAAAAATAAAGTTGATTCTATGTTTAAGCATCATTATGTAGAACTGTTATAAGATGATGTATAGATGGTACATGACACCAAAACAGATTGCTAATATTAGTATGGATAAGAACTTGAGTAACAAATGTTGGAAATGTAAAAAAATAGAGGGTTCTTTTTACCATATGTGATGGTCATGTAATAAAGCGAAAACATATTGGTCTAATATACATTGTGTGATGCAGAAAATATTAAAAATCCCAATTGAGAGAAAGCCAGAACTTCTTCTCCTCGGTTTGACAATGGAAAAAATTCCACAAGAAAAAAGGACACTGCTATGGTACATGATTACGTCGGCGAGAATGGCCTTTGCTCAGCAATGGAAAATGGAGAAGGTGCCAGATATACATGACTGGTTGAGAAAACTGCTATTTTTAGCGGAAATGGACAAAATGACAAAGAAGTTAAATGGACAAATGGCAGAACAGTATACAAAAGATTGGGAAGATTTGAAACTGTATCTAGAAAATGAATATAGAATGAAGGAGAAAATATATAACTTGGATACGGATGGTTATTGAACGAGAAGTGAAATGAATTTGGAATTGTATTATACTGTTATTTGAGAATATGTTGTTATGGTAGAGATTTTATATAATGTGTTACCTGGTTTGTCAATGCATATAAATTTAAATTTGATTATCGTCTAACATATATTTTTGTTTGTTATTAGCAGTGTTGGAAGCCTATTAGGGGGGTGGGGGGAAGGGTTAGGAACTTTCTTTTTTTGAAATTGTATTGGTACCGTTATTGAAAATGTTGATTGTTTTTCCAATAAAAAATTTTGTTTAAAAAAAAAAAAAGAAAGACTTCTCAGTTGGTGCCACTGAACATAGTAAGTGGGAGCAGCAGTTCTTCATTGTGCAATCCCAAACATTCAGCCTTTGTATGAGACTGCATATGATGTTCCATATCGGTTTGTATTCTACATAATGCCCAGTCTCAGTTTTAGGATTATTATGAAACAAGAAGACTTTACACTTTATTGGAGCATCTTTTTTGTGTATGCAAACCTCTAACCTAAACAGAACTTTATTGTGAGAGACATATTTTGATTATTTCCACATAATTCAAAAGACTGTGTGATGTTGTACCTATTAAAATTATATATATTTATATATATTTAAAAATCTCATCTTAATTATATTGTATGAAAAACTATTAGGAAGAATTTCCAAATATATTCTTTATAAAGTGTGCTTACAAGGATTAGCTGAGTTCAGCCAAATGGACCACAACCTGTTTCCTCCATAAGTCTCAGCAGAGCCACCACAGAAAAAACATCACCCACATTTGAGATTGCACCCTTTTGTTCTGTGAATATTAATTTGCAACAACAATCAATTCAATTTTCACAATTGTTAACACAGATTACTACTTGCCACCTAAGCATAACTGGCAAACTACTTGTAAATGTAAACAACAGATGCTCTTTAAATAATTGGCAAAGTATGTATTCTTTTTTTTTTTTTTGAAACAAAATTTTTATTGGGATACATTCAACATTTCCAATCACGTTACCAATACAATTTCAGAAAAGAAGATCCCCGTCCCAATCCCCCCACCCCCTAATAGGCTTCCAACACTGCTAATAACAAACAGAAAAATTATAAGGCAATCAAGCTTAGACTTAAGTACATCAACAAACCAGGTAACACATTTGAATTATATATAACCTCTACAATTTCAGCATATTGTATATAACAGTACATACAGTTCAAAATTCATTTCATTTCTCGTTCAATATCCATACGTATCCAAGTTATATATTTTCCCCTTCATTCTATATTCAGTTTCTAGATACAATTTCAATCCTTCCCAGTCTTTTAGGTATTGTTCTGCCATTTGTCCATTTAATTTCTTTGTCATTTTGTCCATTTCCGCTAAAAATAACAGTTTTCTCAACCAGTCATGTACATCTGGCACCTTCTCCATTTTCCAATGCTGAGCAAAGGCCATTCTCGCCGATGTAATCATGTACCATAACAATGTCCTTTTTTCTTGTGGAATTTTTTCCATTGTCAAACCGAGGAGAAGAAGTTCTGGCTTTCTCTCAATTGGGATTTTTAATATTTTCTGCATCACACAATGTATATTAGACCAGTATGCTTTCACTTTATCACATGACCACCACATATGGTAAAAAGAACCCTCTACTTTTTTACATTTCCAGCATTTATTACTCAAGTTCTTATCCATACTAATATTGGCAATCTTTTTTGGTGTCATGTACCATCTATACATCATCTTATAACAATTTTCTTTTACATTGATACAGGTAGACATTTTAAAAGATCTTTTCCACAAAAATTCCCATGATTCCATAGAAATTTCTTTGTTCATATTTATGGCCCACTTTATCATTTGTTCTTTAACAGTTTCATCCAAAGTATATACAGTCAACAAAGTTTTATACATTTTTGATATCATTTTCCGTTCTTTTTTCAACCATATATTTTCAATATCATCATTCATAGCTCTAAAACCAAACTCTTTACAGTCTTTTTTATAGATGTCCCTTATTTGACAATAT
Source organism: Gekko gecko (assembly GCA_029375565.1). Taxonomy (NCBI): domain Eukaryota; kingdom Metazoa; phylum Chordata; class Lepidosauria; order Squamata; family Gekkonidae; genus Gekko; species Gekko gecko. Next base: position 94,304,852 of record JAPDNY010000001.1, on the reverse strand, counting down.
TGTAGCCAACCATACTCAAATTCTAATTCGTTATTTGGTTTTAAAACATATTTTTTCCCTTCTTTTTGCAACAATTCCTGATACTTCAACCAGTCATTACCTTTATATTCTGAAAACAAATGTATAACTGCAGCTGGAACAATCCACAGAGGCCTTTCATCCGAAATTGTATCCTTATACCTGATCCATGCATCAAACAGTGTCCTCCTTACATAATGATGCTTAAACATAGAGTCAGCTTTGTTTTTCCCATACCAAAGATAGGCATGCCAGCCAAATCTGCAATCGTGCCCCTCAAGAGCTAAAAGTTTTCTATTTTCCAAATTTACCCATTCAGATAACCAAGACATACATACTGCTTCATGATACAAACGCAAATTCGGGACTTGGAAGCCACCTCTGTCTTTAATATCATACATTATCTTCATTTTAATTCTTGGCTTCTTCCCTGCCCAGATAAACTTAAAGATTTCTCTTTGCCATTTTACCAACACTTTCCCATCTTTCACAATTGGTATTGTCTGAAACAGAAACATTAACCTGGGCAGTACATTCATTTTAATAACGGCAATTTTTCCAAGAAGAGATAACCTTAGTTTTTCCCATTTTTCTAAATCACTCTTTATCGAACCCCACAGTTTTTCATAATTATTCTTAAACAAATCTATATTTTTCATTGTAATTTCAACTCCCAAGTACTTAACCCTTTTAACCACTTCACATTCTGTCACATTTTGTAACATTTGTTGCTTTGTACCAATCATATTTTTACACAGTATCTTAGATTTATTTTTGTTGACATAAAACCCTGCAAGATCACCAAACTCTCTTACTTTTTCAAATACCTTAGGCATATTATTAACAGGATCTTCAACAATAAACATAATATCATCCGCAAATGCTCTTAATTTAAATGAAAAACCTCCAATATTCAAACCTTTTATATTATCATCATCTCTGACCGCTTGTAGCAAAATCTCCAAAATCCAGATAAATAACAATGGTGACAGGGGACAACCTTGTCTAGTACCTTTTCTTACCCAGAACATATCTGTTGATTCTGCATTGACAATCACCGAAGCTTTTTGTTCTTTATATATCGATTGAATCATTCTTGTAAATTCTACGCCCATCAAAGATTTCTCAAACACTTTAAACATAAATTCCCAATTCAAATTATCAAAGGCCTTCTCTGCATCCAAAAATAAAAAAGCAACTTCTTTTTCAGGGTGTTTATCATAATACTCAATTGCGTCCAAAACAACCCTCATATTGTCTTTAATTTGTCTATTTGGTAAAAAACCAGCTTGATCTTCAACAATAGTATCTTTCAAAAACTTTTTAAGGCGCTCTGCCAATATTTTTGCAAATATTTTATAATCGTTGTTCAATAATGAAATGGGCCGGTAGTTTTTAACATTTGTTAAATCTTGCATTTCTTTAGGGATTAAGGTGATTGCAGCTTCATTCCAGGAGTCTGGGATCTTTCCTGTCTTTCTAATTTCATTTAGAAGAATCTCCAACACCGGGACCAAATCTTCATGAAATTTTTTATAAAATTTAGCTGAAAAGCCATCCGGGCCTGGGACTTTAGAGATTTTTGCCTCAGCTATTGCTTTACTGATTTCGTCTTTAGTTATTGCAGCATTTAAAAATGTTTTCATTTCGGGGTTTGGTTGTATCAAGTTAGCTTTGGATAAGTAATCCAACATTTTTTGAGGATCCGCTTGCTTCGATTGAAAGAGAGTCGCGTAATATTTAAAAAATTCCCTTTTAATTCCTCCTGGGTCTAAAATCTCTTTATTTCCATCTTTCAAACAGGTGATTGTTTTATTCTCTCTTCTTTTCTTTAATTGCCATGCTAAATATTTGCCAGGTTTATTTGCACCTTCAAAGGATTTCTGTTGCAATTTTTTCAAGTTCCAAAATACTTCTTTGTTCAACCTTGCCTCATATTGCTCCCTTAGAATCCTCAATTCTCTCAAAATCTTCTTTTTACCAGGCCTTTTCTTAAGTTCTGTTTCTTTTTTCCGAATATTTTCCATAATTTCTTTGTCTATCTTCATTTGTTGTTTCTTTTCATTATTATTAATTGCAATCAGATGTCCTCTCATCACAGCCTTGTAGGCTTCCCATACCGTTTGCGTCTGTACACTTTTATTTAAGTTCAATTGAAAGTATGTTTGGGTTTCTGACCTTATTTTATCCACGATATTTTGCTTGTCCAGCAAATCTTCGTTAAGTCACCATCGAAATTTTTTCCTCTTAACATACGTTGACCATTTTATCGGACTGTGGTCAGAAAGAATCCTAGGCAATATCTCAATTTTGCGTGTTTGCAAGATTAAATTCTCTGTCATCCACATCATATCTATCCTGGAAAAAGATTCGTGTCTTGATGAATAAAAAGAGTACTCTCTATCTCTGGGATGTTTGATTCTCCAAACGTCTGCCAAGTGTTCATGTTTAGTCAATTGGAAAAAGACTTTAGGAAGTTTGCCCATGGCCTCAATTCCTTTTTTTGATTTTCTATCAACAACATTGTCAACAGTACCATTAAAATTGCCCACTAAAATCGTTTGCTCATAGGTCAACTGTCGTAGTTGTTCCCACAGATCCTGAAAAAAGTTTTCTTTTGCCCCATTGGGAGCATAGAGATTAACAATTAATGTCTTTTTGTTCTGCAGCACAACTTCTACCGCCAAAAATTTCCCTTCATCGTCTTTAAAAATTTCTTTTGGTTCCAGCTCTTTTTTAATATATGTAACAACTCCTTTTTTCTTTTGAGAGGAGAGTGAATAAAATTCCTCTCCTAATCTTTTTTGAATCAAAAATTTGGCATCTGATTTTTTAATATGTGTTTCTTGCAAACAAACAATATCACATTTCTGTTTTTCCAACCAGAGTCTGATATTTTTCCTTTTTTGGGGTGAATTCAGTCCATTAACATTCCATGAAATTATTTGACTCTCCATGTTGATTCTGTAATTATTTATCAGAGTCTTTAAAATTATCATTGATGAATCTGGTCATTTGGTCAACTGACTTGATGGTGACTCTCTTCTGCTTGAACGAAAAACTGACACCTTTAGGAATTTCCCATCTATATCTTATGCCCTCTGTTTTCAGCTTGTCAATCAGGTCTTTAAAAAGTCGTCTGTCCTGAAGCATCGCTCTGGGTAGTTCCTTTAGGACCATGATTTTCTTGTTGTCAATTATGAAGACATCCTGAAATTGTTGCTTGAACAAATCCTCCTTCAGCTTCTTAGATATAAACTGGACAATTACATCTCTAGGTAATTTTTTCCTTTGCGCAATCGCAGAATTGACTCTGTATACCACATCAATCTGTGCCGCCACTCTCTCCTCTTCCATTTTCAAAAAGTCTGCAACAGCATCTACCATGACTGAATGGATGTCCTCATTCTTGTCTTCAGGGATCCCCCTGAATCTCATGTGGTTAATCATTGCATTATATTGGACCATCACATTCACTTTATCTGTTTCTAAAGTGACCTCAGCTATATTAGATGCTACTCCCTTCACCCTTACATCCATCTCATCTGCTCTTTTGGTCAGCGTCTGTATCTCTTTTGTAATTCCAGACATTTCTTTTTTCAACTCTGTTACTTCTGTTATTACAGTCTTTTCCAGCTTCAGAATCGCGTCCATCACTCGTTTCTCCATAGCTTCCATCATGCCCTGTAGCTTTTTTTCCTCTTTCCCAGCCATTTTCGGGGAGGACCAGGTATTTGCCCTCTGTCGTTGCCGCAGGTCGTAAGCCGTTGTTCAGAATTTTCCCTCCAACTCACTCTAAATCAAAGTCCTTCTTGTGCCCACCTAAATCGCACTAATTTCACTTTTTTATATTAAGTCTTTCGTTTAAAATCAAAGAAAATTTTTCTGACCTTCCCAAAATGGCGGGCGCAATTTCTCTATGGTAAATGGTTCTTCCGGGTACTCACTTCCTGTCTGGCAATCTTAATGGTCCCCCTTGTTCCTGATTTCTTCCCTTCTTCCGGCCTCCTTGGTCTTCTCTAGGATGATTACTTGTCTGTTCTGAAGTCACTTCCTGTTTTGCCGATTTCTGCTGCAGCAGCTACAGTACTTTTCCACTGCAGTTCTCGCGGAGTTACTGTTAGTTTCTATTTTAAAGTCAATAATCTAACCGCAGGAATGATCAACAATTCGGCTTTTTGGCCTTTTTTAGCTGTTTAACTGCACTTTTTCCGCTCCAATGTTAGTACAACAGATACAGCACGATCATGCGCTTCATCGGATGTTGTTTATTTTCGGCCGAAACGCGTCTCCGGTGAGCAATTTTAAAAAGTTACCTTCAAAGTCCGTGTCTTGTTATAGCAGTGTTTCCTTGATATCAGTTTCCGTAGAATGTCTTGGAGGTCTGGGTCATGCGTTCTTATGTTGAGAATCCAACTCGGTGGGGTCTTGTAGAGATTTTCCGAAGTGCCTTCTCTGGGGGAGGGGATCAAGGCTGGTCGCGGCGCTCTTTAAAGCCCCGCTATCAGCCGATCTCAACTCCTCTCTCGGGCCAGGCTCTCTGCCAGTCACCCCCCTGCCTGGGGGGATCTGCGGTGGGCTATTTGAAGCCCACCCTGTCGTCAAGACCCTCCGTTTGCTCTGGGAGCTCTAACGAGCAAGCCAGAACACCTTAGGACGCCATGCATCCCAGACCGGAAGCCGCAAAGTATGTATTCTTAGTATGAGTACTAGGCCTGGCCAATCAAGAAACTTCATGTGGTCTACCATGCACCAGAACGGATAACAACATAAGAACACAAGAGAAGCCATATTGGATCAGGCCAATGGCCCATCCAGTCCAACATTCTGTGTCACACAGTGGCCAAAACCAGGTACCATTAGGAGGTCCACTAGTGGGGCCAGAACTCCACAAGACCTCCCACTGTTGTGCCCCCCAAGCACTAAGATTACAGAGCATCACTGCTCATGCCTTAGTGTTCCATCTATACTTTGTAGCTAATAGCCACTGATGGACCTCTGCTCCATATGTTTATCTAGTTCCCTCTTGAAGCTGTCTGTCCTGTTGAGAGCCAGCTTGGTGTACTAGTTAAGACTATCTTTCTTCATAGGGAAGAAGTTCCATCCCCCTAAACATTTTAGTTGCCCTTTTCTGCACCTTTTGCAATGCTGTAATATCTTTTTTGAAATGTGGTGGCCAGAACTGATATATCTTTGGCTGCAGTCACACACACTAAATAATCCGCTTTCAATGCACTTTCAATGCACTTTCCAACTGGATTTTGTCATTTCTGACAGTAAAATCCAGTTGAAAAGTGCACTGAAAGTGGATTGAAAGTGGATTATTTAGTGTGTGTGACCACAGCCTTTATTTCCTTTGCTGCTGAAGGATCTGAAGTTTGAGCATACATAATCTCATGATACTAGCTGCCGGGCTCAGCACAGAGGTACCTACTTTAAGCCTTAGAGACCATGACCAAATGCCCACAATCTATTACCCCCCAAGCCGGAAAGAAGAGTCATACAACATTGTTGGATTAACTAACGCGCCACTTTATTAACTATTACATAACACAAAATTACGGCAAGGGCCAACCATAACTGCATTGCGGACAGGCCAAGGCCAGGTGTCAACAAGACCCATCCCTTGCCATATATGTAGGGCGAGCAACCATGCCCCAGGCATTAGCCAATCAGTGCGGCTCACGCCTAGTCAGCATAACTGGGAGGTCACCATGAGACTCCCTCCCCCGAACCACAAGGCCCAAAAGGAAGTAATGCAGGACGGTCCCTCAGGCAGTCTGCTTTCCCCGCCCCTTGCCACAAGGCCCAAGTGTCCAATGGGGGGTGTTAGTTGGTGCTCACCAGACCGCAATCAGTATCATTAACAAAATCCCCACCTTAACTAAAGTGACCAACCTATTTAACACAGCCACACCCGAGACAATTACCCAACACTGCCACAGTACAAACACCACCACCAACCAGCCAATTCCGGTAGAGGCAAAAAATTCGTACCCGGCCCCCAATAGGGCGACCAGCCAAAGCCTGTACTGCTACCAGGATGGGAGGGTGGGCTGCAATCCAACCAAGACTGCAGGGGAGGAGGTGAGGGCCGCTCCAAGAAACTTCTGGCCCCGCCCCTCCAATTGATTCAATTACAGCTGCACAATTGCAGCTCTCTAGCTTTTCTTCCTTGCTGTGAGGGAAAGGTGGTTCCTGGGCTGCACGGCAGTGTGGCCTGCATCCAGATAAACCAGGTTGCCCCCCAAGCCGGAAAGAAGAGTCATACAACATTGTTGGGTTAACTAACAGGTCACTTTATTAACTATTACATAACACAAAAACAAAAAAGGGCCAACCATAACTGCATTGCAGACAGGACAAGGCCAGGTGTCAACAAGAGCCCTCCCTTGTCATATATGTAGGGTGAGCAGCCATACCCCAGGCGTTAGCCAATCAGTGTGGCTCACGCCTAGTCAGCATAATTGGGAGGTCACCCTGAGACTCCCTCCCCCAAAATGCAATGGAAGTAATCCAGGACAGTCCCTTGGGCAGTCTGCTTTCCCCGCCCCTTGCTGCAAGGCCCAAGGGCTGTACTTACAAGACTCCCGTGCCCCAATGCGGGGTGTTACTTGGTGCTCACCAGACCACAATCAGTATCATTAACAAAAGCCCCACCACTAACATGGCCAAGCCTCTGTTTAGGTCCTTGAACCCACCGGGAGGCCCAAGGCCTCCCACAGCACTTGCTGTAGATCTTCAAGAAAAATATCAAGGCCCGTTTCATTCAAATGTATCCCATCACCCCTGTACATGCCAATGTCACAGGCTCTCAAAACTGGGTGAGGAAGAAACTGGCCTCCAGTACCATCCAGGTGCCTCTGTAGCTTCCAATTAGCCTTTCGGCGAACCTTATCAATGGCCAATGGGTTGGCGACACCCCACCACACCAAATGCGGTATCATGGCGGACCAAATAATCCTGGTCCCTGGCCAGTGGTGCCAAATCTTCTGAAAATCTGCCTGGGCCTGAAGGATCAAAGCCTTGCCCTTCATGAGCCCCAAATCATTGCCACCCAAGTGAATGAGCAGCACATGAGGAGGAGGTCCCTCCCTACCCTCAAACAGCAAGGGCAGCAAGCTGGGCCACTGCAGCCCCCAACACCCTTGCCACTCCACCGTAGCCCATTGGCTTAGACCCAACTGCATACCAACAGAAGTTCGATGTGCTCAGTGCGCAGCCCCCAAAAATAAAACTGTGGCCGCATATGAGGATTTTCAACTTCTCCTGCTGGCCAAATCCCGAAACACAAAGAACAGTGAGCAACGGAACAGATAAACTCTAACAATACAACCTAAATCAGCTTATGGCTTTGCCATGGGGTGCACTTAAGATTTATAAGCAAAAGAACATCAACGGCCCAAACGTTTGATATCCTGAACTGAATACCCCATTGCTGCAGCTGTGGAAGCTGCCCCAGTGCGAAAGGAATGAGTACAAAAGCGCCTCCCAGGCAACCCAGTCCTTTCAAGGGCCTTTGACATTGCCACCCAAAATTGATGCCAGGTTAGCGGAGTGGAATCCATATGGCGGAACAACACTCCAGCACCTGGCCCCCAGGCCGCCAAGTAAGCTGCCAAAGCCGATACTGGGCACAACTCCTTTTCTGCACCCGCTTCCAAGGTGACCACTGTCCCAATTCAACGTTGGTCTGTTTTAGAATACTGAAGCATCAGGTGTACCCTGGTTGGCTCTAACCTAATATCTTGAGCTAAAGAAGCCCTGCCTGACCTATCTGTCTTGGACTGTGCAACGAGCTCGTCTATGCGAAAGGCTCTGAAAAAGGCTTCCAGAGCAGCTGCATGAAATAAAGTACCTTCATATGAAGACCCACAAACATCCTTCCATGCTGCCTGTAGGCCTCTGAGAATCAAAGGGGAAATAGGATGCCTGGGGTCAGTATGCACCCCTGCTTCCCATGTCCATCCCTCTAACATCTTACGAACCCTGAAATCCCCAGTGACATCGCTGAATCCCTGAGTTTTCCTAGCATAGGCCACCACTGATAGCAGCCTCTTAATTGAACTAACTGCCAATCCTTTATCCTTAAGAAAAACACAGAAATGAACCAAATGGTCCACAGGAACAGGCCATGAACCGGGGTACCCTACCTCCCTTCTAAAGTCAGAAAATTGGTGGACCACACAGTCATATGCTCTCTTCGTACCTGACACAATGGCTAAGCCCGCAGCCCTGTTTACCTCTGCCTTCCAATCGATCAAAGCTCCCTTGGCATTCACATCAGCCGCTGATCAGCTTCTGGGGCCAGCTGATGGAACCTCTCCATCTGTTTATGAGACAGAGCATCAGCCACCCCATTGTCAACCTCTGGCCAGAAAAAGAATGTTCAAATGAAGGCAGAGGAAGGTGAAGGCCCGCACTAAACCCATCACTCGTGGCGATCCAAATGTAATAGAGTTAATTACCTGTACCACTGCCAAATTATCAGACCAAAAGTGGACCATGCAGTTGGCCAGTTCCTCACCCCACAGCTGTACTGCACAAGAATAGGAAAAAACTCTAGAAAGGTGAGGTCCTTAACAATATGAGTTCCAAGCCAATCCTCAGGCCATGATTCGGCACACCAATGGCCTCTGAAATAAACCCCAAAGCCAGAGGATCTTGTGGCATTGGAATGAATTTGGAACTCAGCCTCAAGCCTCAAGTCCTCCCTCCAAAAGGAAACCCCTTTAAAGGATTCAAAAAACTCCAATCACATAGCCAAATCAGCCTAGACTCCAGCCATGATGGACGCCTTGTGATGAGGCAATCTCAAAACCTTCATGGCATTACAGAGTTGGCATAAAAAAGCCTTGCTGGGTGCCACCACTTTGCAAGCAAAGTTAAAGTGACCCACAAGCTGTTGGAATTCCCGCAGGGTAGCCTTGGTCTTGCTCCTAAACTTGGAAACCCGATCCTTCATATTCTGCAATTTATTCATGGGAAGGCGAGACGCCTGAGCCACCATGTCCAACTCAACTCCCCAAAACAGCAAAACTTGCGATGGACCCCCTGTTTTCTCATGTGCCAAGGGCACACCAAGATCCTTAGTGAGGTCAAGAAAGGCTTGCAATAACTGTGCACAGTGGCCTGAGTACTGGGAACCAACAAACAAAAAATAATCTAAATAGTGCACAACTGCAACAAAGGGCCCACTCCAAAAATGAACTAAACTTCTCAAATGAAGCACTGGACACCACACTGCCCATGGATAAAGCCCGGTTCATATAAAACAGACCCTCAAAAGAAAAACCCAGCAACTCAAAATCCTCTGGGTGAACAGTTAGAAGGCAAAAGGCCGACTTAATGTTGCATTTAGCCATCAACACTCCCTAGCCACATTGCTGAACAATGTGTACCACCCAATCAAAGGAAGTGTATTTAACTGAACATAATGCATCAGGAATGGAGTCATTGACTGACTCCCCTCTGGGGTAAGACAGGTGATGTATAAGGTGATATCCCCCAGGGCCTTTTTTGGAACAATCCCCAATGGGGAAACCCACAGGTTAGGAAGCAGCGGGATCCAAAAAGGCCCCAAGACCCTGCCTTCCACTATTTCCTTGACAATCTTAGCCTTAACAATCCCTTTCATACCCCATACAGAAAGCAAATTGGGGGCATGAGCAGGGGTCCTAATGCCCTGGAAAGGGATATGGAAACCACACTGGAACCCTTGCAACAAGTACGAAGCCTGCTACCCAATTGGCCCAAGTCCTGTCCTTTTCCTTATCCTTGTCTGTTAGCCTGATTGCTCATAATTATTAATAATAAAAGGGGGCAGATGATTGATTATAAATAGGCAATCGGCTGCGGGAGCGAACACCTGTGTATACAGAAGTCCCGCCCCTCCGGAAGGTATTGGCAACAAACCAGGAGACTTTATGCGGTTGAAAATAAAGTCCTTTACTGGAGTTCTTCACAAGCAAACAATACACAGTCTCACACACAATTACACAAGTCTAGGAAAATAAAAAGAGAGGCATAAGCACATTTGCATTAGCAGATAATCATTGGTGGGCAATATTTACCGGTCCCATTGTGCAGAGTGTTCCTCAGGAAAAATGGAGGGGAAGAGAATAGAAAAATGGGGCCACGTGGCCTGAACCAGTAGGTAACACGCAGAAACTCAGGCTGCAGACCTAGAGTTTAAAGATGGAGGCAGGGGTTGGAGATAGCAAGCTGGACGTAAGAAGGTCAAAGATTCGATAGGGATCATAGAGCAGAGAGAGCGAGCCGGTAGTCAGGCTTTCCCTTATATGCAGGAGGGAGGGGGCTGGTCACAACCCCTGGTAAGTCCATCCCTGAAAATACCCTATTGGTAGGAAGGTGTAGGGGAGGTGGACCTGAGGAGTGGTCAATATTGAGGGCTAGAAGCTTAACTCATGTCTGGCACCTGGTAGCAGCTAGGATAAGTCACCGGGCCGATTCCATTGTTTTCTTGATGACTTTAGCCAGGCTGCTGATGGCTAGCAATTAGTTGCCAGGCAACAATGAATAGTCTCTTCCTGGCCTACATGAGGTCTTGCAGGTGAGGGGGAAGGGAAAGAGGCTGCCTGCATGAGTTAGAAGGAACTCTTAATGGCGGTTTTGGAGTTCTTTGTCCTTGTTCTTCAGCAAGGCATGGTGCTGTGTTTAGTGTATACTGGGGCTGTTCCATTCTCCATCAGGACAAACGGGCTGGCAACCTATGCTGAGTGCTGGAGCTGCTGGGGAAGGTCAGGAGGATGTCTCTTGCCTAAAATACAATCTCTTCTGGCATCGTGTTGGGGTCACCATGTGGCTCAGTCCCTTTGGCATACACTTGCACAGTTTATTATTTTATTACAGTTCATAGAAAGGCTAAAAAGCCTTGCAGGGCAACATTTCCTCCAAGTCCTCCTTTTTCTTCTTCTCCAACTCCCGGTAAAGGAGGGGAAAGGGATCCACATAATTGCCTCGGCACATCTTCTCCCTAGTTGCTGGAAGCAAATGGTCACCCAATGGGAGAGCCAAATTCCCAAAGGGGAGGACTGTAGCTAGCACTGCCAAGTATGCAGAACCACTCTGACCAGGATAAGCCCACCCATAAAGGTAAGTAGCAGGAGGCGAACCCCAAGCCAGGGGAGCACACTCCAGAGGGCTGTCTTGAAAGGCAGAAGAAGCACCTCCCATGTGGGCATAAGCCTACTTGCCGAAGCAACCTGACCCAACACTCCTGCTTCATTGTTGCCTGGCCATTCCAAGGACCCCATGGCCAATTCGCACCTGTGGGAGGCAAAGCATCCAACCTACCTGCTGCCACCAAAGAAGCAGCTCCAGAAGGCACTATGCTAACTGAGCCCTGCTGCTGAGCAGTCCCAGCCTTGTCCTTCGAGCCGGTTGCAGGAGCTGGTCTTTCCATATTGCCAGCCCCTGAAGTAGAAGGCCTGTTCTCTAGAAAAGACAAGCATGTGAGAACCTCAGCCTGAAAATGCTTGTTGGAAGAAGCCCGGGTTTCCTTCCTCCCTGCAGCCCCAGCTGCTGTGGCCATGTTGGGTACTGACACACCCCTAGCTTCCTCCAAAGCTTGCAGCCAGTCCATAATGGCCTGCTGGACTACATCCTCCCCTTCATCCTCAGAAGAGGAAAGAGTGGGAGCAGGCCTATTGGGAGGGGATTTAGGAGTTGGCTGCTTCCCCTTAGACTGCCTGGTGCCCTCCTTTGAAGCCATGAGGACTAAAATCAAAATGGCCCCCGGCACTCAAAATGGCCACCGCAATAGTGAAACCTCCCACTCAGGCAGGCTCTCCACTCTACCCTGGCATTGAAAGTGAAACTAGTGCCAAAATGCCCTTCCAAGGCAAATCATCCTTCACAGCCTAGCCCAGAAGGAACCCGCTGATCACCCAGGAATCAAGGATAAGGCTAACCCCCCAGGGCCACAATTGATTCCCCTTGCGGGGCCTACAATATTCCAAAAAACTGGGTCCGCTCCACCAGAATGCTGCTAAGAGTAGCCCAGCACCCCCACCAGGTGATAAACTGGTCCTGAACCCTGACTGCAGCTCCCAACACCAACAGCCCCTGCTACCGCCACAAAGCCCACAACTGCCTGTGTCTCCAAGAGCTGCCCTGTAGACGTGCCACCACCCTGCTCCCAGTACTTAGCAGCCAAGTCCACCACCGAATCCACACGTCACTGCCAAAGCCAACATGCAAGCTGTCATGCTGCACAGCCAAATGCCATGCCAGGCTCCGCAGATATGCCCCAACACTGTCCCTGACTCAGTCATTGCCGCCGCTAAGGCCATGCTAAAGCCTAGCCCAGGAGCTCGATCACAAGCTCCTCTCCATGCCACAATCTGACAAAGACTGCTGGGGAGGAGGCGAGGGCCACTCTAAGAAACTTCTGGCCCCGCCCCTCCAATTGATTCAGTTACGGCTGTGTAATTGCAGCTCTCTAGCTTTTCTTCCTTGCTGTGAGGCAAAGGTGGTTCCTGAGCTGCACGGCTGTGCAGCCTGCATCTAGATGAACCGGGTTTCTGCACTGTGGTTCTGACTACGGAGGAAGGAGCTATATAGCTGATTCATTCAGAACTTGTTTTCTAAGACATTTTATGCAAGGGCACCTATAGAAATTACTCAAATAGAAGGCTAGATGTTTTCCCATATGTATGCTATTAAGACTCCCTTTGGGATGCACACCTCAGTGTGGTGAGGGGGTTTGTGTGTGTTGGTGAAGCTGAGAGCAATACTGTAAGGAGTTTAGACTCAGTCAAGAAACTCTTAAAATTTCTAAAGAGTGTAAAGAAATAAAACAACACAAAAGGAAGAACAAGAGATCTGTTCCACAAGATTCAAGAAATCAAAGGGAAATTTAAAGGCATGCTGAAAAATCAACACAGAAATACATTAAATGAACAGCATAAAATAAGGAAAAGATGGGAACAATACACTGAAAAACTATACAGAAGAGATGAATAGATATCAGATGCCTTCAAAGTAGAATCTTTTGGAGAAGATATCAGTTGAGCTAGAAGATATCAATAGAGCTATTCAAAGTCACAGAAACAGAGTCAATCAAAATCTTACTAAGAATACGCCAATAAATATGGAAAACAAAACAATAGCCCACAGACTGGAAAGACTTGATCTACGTACCAATTCCAAAATAAGAGACATTTATTTATTTACTTACTTACTTACTTACTTACTTACTTACTTATATCCTACCCTCCCGCGAGTGGGCTCATGGCAGGTTACAAAGTCACATAAAAACCATGAATAAAATAACAATAAATAGAAATTAACAATAAAAATCATATTAAATTAAACCAGAGTGAGCTTGCCTTGATAACAAAGCTGGGATAGAAGCATTTCAGAGTGGCACAGCTGGCTAGCATGCTAGATTAAGAAAAATCAGCACTGTCAGCAAGTGATGCCAAGATAGATTTGGACATCTGATGCCTCAGCTGAAAGCCCGGCAGAACAGCTCTGTTTAGAGAGTTAGCTTGGTGTAGTGGTTAAGAGTGCAGACCCTAATCTGGGAGAACCAGGTTCAATCCCCCTCTCCTTCACATAGAGCTGCTGGTGTGACCTTGGGTCAGTCATAAATTCTTTCAGAGTTGTTCTCTCAAGGGCAGTTCTCGGGAGAGCTCTCTCAGCTCCACCTACCTCACAGGCTGTCTGCTGTGGGGAGGGGAAGGGAAAGGGTTGTAAACTGTTCTGTGACTCCTTTGGGTAGTGAAGGGCAGGGTATAAATCCAATCTCTTCTTCCTCTTCTTTTTACAGGCCCTGCAGAATTGTAACATCCCTCAGGGCCTTAATCTCAAATGGGAGCTTGTTCCACTAGGCAGGGGGCAGGGCCGAAAAAGCTTTGGCCCTGGTTGAGGCTAATCAGATGTTCTTCAGGCTGGAGACAGCTAAAAGATGTTGATCATTGGAGCATAAGGCTCTGCAGGGCACATAAGGGGAGAGGCAGTCCCAAAAATATGTAGGTCCCTGGCTGCATAGAGCTTTGAAGGTTAGCACCAAAACCTTGAACTGGACCTGGTACTCTATTGGCAGTCAGTGCAGTTGGTGCAGCACGGGCTGAATATGCACCCACTCAGTCATCGCGGTCAACACCTGCTGTTGCTGCATTCTGCACTAGCTGCAGTTTCTGGAGTCAAGTACAAGGGTAGCCCCATGAAGAGCAAGTTACAATAATCCAATCTGTCAAAGTCTGCAGCAACTATTGGATTATTGCTTTAATCTCTCATGCAAGTAAAGTAATGCTCAAAGTCTTACAACAAAGACTGTTGCCATATATGGAACAAGAAATGCCAGATGTTCAAGCTGGATTCAAAAAAGGAAGAGGCAATAGAGATAGTTCTGCCAATTTATGTTGGTTATTGGCAGGACTCTTTTTGTAGCAGGAACTCCTTTGCATATTAGGCAACACATCCCTGATGTAGCCAATCCTCCAAGAGTTTACAGAGCTCTTCTTACAGGGGCTCCTGTAAGCTCTTGGAGGATTGGCTACATTAGGGGTGTTTCACCTAATATGCAAAGGAGTTCCTGCTACAAAAAGAGCCCTGGTTATTGGGGCATACAAGAAAATTTCAGAAGAAAATCAGCTTGTGTTTCAGTGATTACAGCAAAGCTTTTGACTGTGTGGCTCATGAAAAGTTATGGTTGGTTTTAAAAGAAATAGGTGTGCCACAACATGTGATTGTTCTGATGCACAACCTGTACTCTGGACAAGAGGCTAGTGTTAGGTGAAACAGAATTGTTTTCAATTGGCAAAAGTGTCAGACAATGATATATTATATATCCCTATCTCTTCAATCTGTATGCAGAACATATCATAAGGAAAACTAGATTAGATTTAGATGACAGTGAAAATTGGAGGAAAGAACATTAACGATTTGAGATATGCAGATGACACCACATTGCTGACAGAAAATAGTGAAGACTTGAAATGACTACTGATGAAAGCTAAAGCAGAAAGTGCCAAAATAAAATTACAGCTGAATATCAAGAAGACAAAAGTAATGACTATAGGGGAATTACAGAACTTTAAGACCAACAAAGAAACTGAAATTGTTCAAGATTTTCTATTCCTTGGATCCATCATCAACCAAAAGGGAGACTGCAACCAAGAAACCAGAAGGAGACCAAGACTAGGAAGGGAAGCCGTGAAGGACCTAGCAAAGATACTTAAGTGCACAGATGTGTTGCTGGCGACCAAGTTAATTCATGCCATAGTATTCTCCATTACTGTGTATGGGTGTGAAAGTCGGACAATGAAGAAAGCTGACAGGAAGGAAGTTGATTCCTTTGAAATGTAGTGTAGGAGGAGAATTTTATGGATACTATGGACCATCCAAAAGACAAATAAGTGGGTTCTATATCAAATCAATCCTGAACTGTCCCTAGAAGCCAAAATGACTAAACCGAGGCTATTGTACTTTGATCACATTATGAGAAAATCAGAGTCACTGAAAAAGACAATAGGAAGACCCAACATGAGATGGAATGACTCAATCAAGGAAGCCCTCAGTTTGCAAGACTTGGGCAAGGCTGTTAATGATGTTACATTCTGGACATGATTAATTCATAGGTTTGTCATGAGTCAGAAGCGACTTGATGGCACTTAACACACTGGCCATCAAAAAGGGAGGGGGGTTGTCTCGCATTTGCATGCAAGTTACACTTATGTCAAATATTTGTGTATGTTTAAAATGTTATTAAGGGGGTTGTCCTACATTCAGGATTATCTTTTTTTGAGTAAATATGGCAGTATATTCTTGTGTTGTACTATGGTTTGGATTATTGCATAAGGTAGTCTGTGGAAAGTTGGCAGGATAAATAGTCTTGATTTCAGATGGTGGTTCACTTCAACAGCCCTTTCATCCCTACCACTTCTAAGAAGGTTTGTCCAGGAAGGGATATCCAATGGGGTTGCCACAAGTTGGCTATGACTTGATGGCACTTTACACATACACAGACGAGGTAGAATCAGCTGGGTCAGATTCCTGTTCACATTTATCTGATATTAAGCCCCATTAAACACCTAGACCCTGTTGATTCATGAGGGATGAAGGGGAATGTTGTCAGGGACATTATTCCTCCACTTCTTCCAGGCTGTTTCCTGAGTTGCAAAGAGAAAAAACAGATACATCCTTCTACTTCCTAACCCCCTCTGAAGTCAGTACATTGAATCATCCATGCTCTGATTGGTCCTGATCTCTTGTGAAGACCTCTTAACTCACATAAGATTGCCAACACCAGCTTGGGAAATTCCTGAAGATCTAGGGACAATGCCTGGAAAAGGCAGAGTTTGGGAAGGGGAGAAGTCTTGGCAGAGGTATGGTGCCATATAATCCAACCTCCAAAGCTGTCATTTTCTGTAGGGGTACTGATTGCTATATTCAGGAGATCAGCTGTGATCCTGGGAGAACTCTAGGTCCCACCAGGAGATCAGCTCCCTCACCCTCACAAGAAATTGGGAGTCGTCAGGTCTCACCTTTGCCTCCATCTGAGCTACCTTAGGTCACCATAATTCAACTGCTGAAGTGTCAGAGTCTCTTAAAAAGTGAGCCCCTCAGTGGCCCTTAACTAACATGGGGATTCCCCTACTCCCAGACATATATTTTCAAATAAATGTGCGTAAGTCCATAAAAATAGCCCTGATGGATCAGACCAGTGGTCCATCTAAGTACAGCACCCTGTCTCATATAGTGTCCAGAGTATATATGGTTCTATGAAAAAAGCCTACATGGAAAGAAGCCCACATGGAAAACTGCCCACATGGAAATAAGCCCACATGGGGAAAAGCCCATTCATAAAAAAGCCCACCCAGAAAAAAGCCCACATAGAAAAATACTATGTAAAGCACCACAGATATTTATAATTGTGGATAATCATTCATCTCCAGTTATGAGAATGAACAGCATCACCTCCCTCAACATGTCCTTCCCTGTCCTATCTATAGAGTTTATACGATAACTGTATCAAATTGGTTTCCCCCATCCACCATCCTTCTGATACACCAACTATATTAAAACAGTCATTTAGCAGCAAACATTCCAGCTCCTCTATCTCAGAGGCTTCTAGTATTGGCATACATACATGTCTATAATTTGTTCCCTGTTCAACAAACCTCGCCTTGTTGTTCAAATGGATTCCCAGACAAAAAGAGAAGTCAAAATGAGGAGGAATGTTCATTGATTTTAATTGCAATTAAAACAAGTGAAAACAGTTAGGCCAAACCAGCCTACCAAAAATTAACTGCTTTCTCAGCACAATAAGGAAGTACATTAAATTTTATACCCAGAGTGACATAGCTAAGAAGATAACGTTCAGGAATCGTAATTGGTCACAAAATTACAGAGCATCATCCGAGTAGTCATTCACTCATTGGTCAAATACAGAAAAAGGTATGCCTACATGATATCTTAAATGTTTATTTAACCTAACCTTAATAATAATACCCCAAGGATTCTTCATACCCAAACAAAAAGTTTCTGATATGAAACTAAAGCCCTTTTTGACCCAGACACTGCAGAGTTTTACCCCAAACAACTAAAACCATGAACTCTATACTTCAAGCAAATACCTCTGTTCAAAAACCTATCTTCTGCTGTACCAGCAAATGAATGTTGTTTTCTTGTCCGCTAGCATCAGCTAAAAAGATACTCTAACCTACAAGGGCAAGGCCTTACTCCATAATAGGCTTTCATTACATCCTAATAAAATCTTAATATGAGAAAAATCCATTAAACCAGAAAAAGATGAATAATCTGAATAGAAAAAAATCATTATATTCCTATCCATACTACACCTTACCTGGCCCTCCTTTTTTATCCTATTTCCATTCCCAAGTCCTGTTTGTACTCCTACCAATATTACCCTGAGTGTTTACATTATCATCCCTTTGGACTGAGCTGTCCTGAAGGCTCCCCTGCTCCTATCGCCTTCCCCCCAGGGATTAGTTTAAAAACTGCTCTGTCACCTTTTTGATATTAAATGCTGCAGGACTGAGGCATACATCTGTTGTCTTCTGTGTGTTTTAATTTGTAATTTTTGATAGTGTTTGATAAATGTATAGTTTTTAATTTTAGATTTTTGTGTATTGTCTTACTCTGTATAGAAAGGCCTTTTAGCAGTAATTAATATCCTCGGGAGCAATGTTGCAGATTTTGAAAATCTAGTCCCTGGATATCATAGGCCTTGGATTTGTAAAACCTACCTTTTAATGATAGTTTGCAAGACTACTTTTTGGACTCAAACAGTATCTGCCCTGCTTTATTCCTCAAGCAGTACAATCCTACATAGAGTTGCTATGTGGCAAGTCCACTGAATTTAATGGGCTTAGACTGAAATAATTTTGCTTAGGATTGCACTGAAGGTCACCCACCCATCACTCTTCTTGCTGCCGTTCATTTGAATTTCCCATCTCCTCCTTTATGTTTAGCCTACATTCTCTGCCAGTCACACATGTAAATACGCTTTGGGAAGGTAGAGTTAATTGCCCATAGTAAATGCCCATTAGGTACAAGTTTGCACACACACTTTAGACTGTTTAATGTTTTGAGGCATAGCTGAAGAATTCTTCAAGAACATCTTGACACATAATGATGTGCAAATTGATGCCAAACCTGGTATTAACAGTTCTACCAACTAATTAAAAGCTAGAGTTATTTGGATTTGTTGCATAACTGGTGTCAAGTTGCTAGAAATCTCATTTGACATATTTGCCTGCAGCCTGATTCCCAACGGGGCTGAATTACACCCACACCTCCTGCTGAATTGAACATGCAAGGCTTAACCCGTGCTCTACCTCAGCCAGTTGTAGATCATAATATTAAAAAAGGGTCAAAGAAAGCCCATGTGCTTTTCATATGCAGGGCCAACCACAACAGACCTTTTGCCCATAGCAGAACATCTCTTGGCTGTACCCAGAAAAGTCACATCAGTTGCTCTGATACTACTCCAGGTGGATGAGGTGGTTACAATAACTTCAAGCTGTTTAGTCTACTCAACAATTAAATAAAATATCTTAATCCAGTTCTCTGATTTAAACAACTGTTCAATCCAATGCAGCATTAGTCCAGTATAAACCCACTGAAATAAATGGATTTATACCGGAGAAACCATGCATAGGATTGTACCAAAGGCCATTTATTAGAACTAAATGGGATTATGTAGGACCATTTTCATAGAATTTACAAAATTTACAATCATTTGACAATTTAATTTCCCTCTGTAACCCTGATGTAAGCATGAATAACCCCATTTTAAAGCTGCAGAATGGAAGAACCAACTAAGGAGAGCTTTGAACCACTTCAGCATTCCACCTATGACACTATACTGACTGCAGTTTAACAGAATGGTGGGGTGAACTATCACATGTAGTCTGTGAAGCAAATGTGGAAGAGGGTTTGTAATACACCTGCATATAGACACAAATTATGTAACCTATAACTATCTAACCAGCTATTCCTAAAATCCCACAGATGTATTGCTTATCCTGTAGTATAGATAGGATTATAACATTTTTTTCCGTTCTGATTATTCATATTTTTCTGGTTTTATAGTGTTTTTTTTCCTAAGCAAGATTTTCTTAGGATGTAATAAAGGCCTATTAAGTAATAGGCCTTTCTTTTCTAGGTTGGATTAATTTTTTTTTGCTGATGCTAGCAGACAAGATAATAACATCCTTTTGATAGATAGGTATAAAGTTCATGGTTTGTAATTGTTTAGGATACAATTTCACAGTGTCTGGGTCAAAAAGGATTTTTAGCTCCATATCAGAGAAAAATAGCTTTGTTTGGGTGTACAGAATCCTTGATAGATATTATTCAGGTTAGGTTAAGTAAACAATTGAGGCTGTTGCATAGACACACCTTTCTTTACATTTGCCAATAAGGGAATTTTTATTCTGATGATGTTTAATTTTTTGTAACCAATTATGCTTTTTGAATATTATTTTCGTGATGATGGTGTGATGATGTCATTTCAAATATAAAATTTCATTTATTTCCTGGTTGTGCTCAGAAAGCAGTCAATTTTAGATAGGCTGTCTGGCCTAACTGTTTTCAGATGTTTTGGTTGCAATTAAAACACTAAGATTTTCCTCCTCATTTTTGACTCCAATTTTTGACTGGGGATTTATTTGTACAACAATCCCACTCCAGAAAGTACATGGAGGTATACATGCCCCTCCTCTTATTTTAACAACAACTTTGTGGGTTGGGTAAGCTAAACACAGCAGCAGTTCATGGGAATCTCAAGTAGAGGTCTTCCATAAAACATACTACCTGATCCTTTCAACCAGACATGTGAGGAATTGAATCTGAGACCATCTGCTCTATCACTGAACCATGGCCCCTCCTCAAAGACATCCAATCAGCTTCACAGATGAGTGGGGTTCTGAAATCTAAGCCTTCCCAATACTCTGTGAACTAACCACTGCTTTGCCCTAGTTTTCAAGAGCTATTCTGATCCTGGACTGTAAGTTTTAATGTACCACAAACTGAACGTGACTGAGTCATGTACACCATGCCAAATATTCTAATAATGAAATAAAACTTTTTAATAAACCCAACTTGAGATGTTGATGTCCCTTTATTTATTTATTCCTGATCAGGGCCATCAAGGAGGCTAATATATTAAAAACACATAATAAAATACATCTTAAAAGCCATTAAAACAAATAAGAACATATCATTAAAACAATTAAAACCAAGCTAAAATGCACATACATAAAAGCAACAATTAAAACAAATGGGAGGAAGGAAGGATCACTGAGGGAACACCAGATGAAACAAAATACTCATACCTTTTGGTGAAAGACTGTACAAGGTGAGACAGATTAATCTTCTTGAGGAGAGAGTTCCAGAGTTTTGGTTCCATGACCTGAGAAGGCACTCTCCCAGGTTTCCACCTGCCCAATATCAGAAGGTGAGAGCACCCAAAGCAAACTCTCAGAAGTTGATTTTAGCAGTCTGGTAATTTCATAAGGGAGTAGTCAGCCCTTCAGGTACTCTGGTCCCAAGCCATGTAGGGCTTTAAAGGTCAACAGCAGCAACTTGAATTGTGCTCAGAAACAGATTGGAAGCCAGTCCATATGGGCCCAGACTGAATTGATATGGCTCCTGCAACCCACTCCAGCCAACTTCCTGGCTGTAGCATTCTGTACTAACTGAATTTTTCTAGCACTTCTCCAGGCCATCCCACACAGAACATATTGCAGTAATCTAATCTAGATGTAACCAGGGCATGCATGGCCAGATTTTTCTTCTGCCCAGGAAAGGCCACAGCTGGCTAACCAGTTGAATCCTGCACTAGGCCTGGGTCTCAGAGCACCCCCAGATTATGGACCTGTTCCTTCAAAGGGAGTGCAAGCCCATCAGCATGGGGGCCACCTTAAATCTCAGGTTAGACCAATACTACTTCTATCTTATTAGGATTAAGCTTCAATTTGTTAGCCCACATCCACTCCAAAACTGGCTTCAGGTTCCAGTTCAGGGTTTCTAAAACCTCCCTGGAATCATCTGACAGCACAAGATATAGCTGAGAGTTATTTGCATATTGGGGGTAACTCAGCCTAAATCTCTGGATGACCTAATCTAGCATTTCCATATAGAAATTCAAAGGCATAAGAGACAAGATGAAGCCTTGCAGAGACTCCACAAGACAAATGTGGTCGAGCAGGAGTCCCCTGGTAGCACCTTCTGAAACCTACCCTCCAAGTTGATTCTGGTACTACTGCAAAATGGTATCTCCCTGTCCCAGCCCAAAAAGGTGGTCCAGAAGGATACCATAACTGATGGTCTCAAAAGCCACTGAAAGGTCAAGGACAATCAACAGACTTGCACTCCCACTGTCCATTTTCTGGTGCAGGTCATCCACCAGGGCAAGTTTGCTCCAGTCCCATAACCAAACCTGAGGCCAGAATAGAAAGGATCCAAATAATCTGCTGCATCCAGGAATATCTGATGTTGTCCAGCCACACCTGTCTGATCACCTTGCAGAAGAATTGAACACTTGAGACTTATCAGTGTTGATTTACTTTGACATTTACTACTGAGGAGTAAATGATGCCTTTGCTTCTAAAGACATGAAGGTTACACAACACCCATAACCATCCAATGAAGTGAAATAAGGAATGAAATTAGGGTGCAATCTATAGTAAAGGCCAATGCCAGTGGCCTTTCTTAATTTGAAGAACCACTTCGGGAAGTACTAAGAGTGTACATGCTGCTTTTTGGCTCTAAATTGCACCTCCCCCAGCAGCTTCATCCCTCCCCAGATTTTCAGATATGCAGAGGGGAAGAGTTGCTTGTTAAGTTTTATATAAAGGGAGCCAGACAATTTATGTTCACTTCAAATGCAAATACTATAAAGAAGAGAAGAAGACCACTCTTTGAGCAAGCACTGAATAAGATTTGCTTAAATTAAAATAAAATGTGCTTCTTTATGCCAGAGTTATAACACTAATGGTGTATTTCCATCTCATTTTAAACATTTTTCCTGCCCTTTTATTATGCAAATAATTTTTTTGCTAATTTGTTTACAGCTTGGGCTTTGTCCTAGTGGAATCTGAAGCTGTGAGAGCTGAAAACATGAGATCCATGCACAGGGCTTTGAGGAAGGCCGATTGGGTAAAGCCCGTTGCACAGGGAGTACTCCTGTCTACCATGAGACTGAATGGCAGAACATTGACAAATCCATTCTTATTTCCACAATTATTTATAGTCAGGGGTCTTTTCGTAGAAGAACAGCTGCAGGAGCTCATTAGCATATGGTATGCTAATGAGCTATTAGGCTATTAGCATATGCCACGCCCCTTGACATCACCGGAAGTGAGAAGGGGAAGCAAAAGGGGGGGCGGCATCTTCAAAAGCCTCCCCTTCCCTTCCCCAGCTGGCCTGGGTGGGGGAGCTAAGAGAGAAGGGGTTTAAAGTTTAAACTCCTTCTCATGAGAGTAGATGGGCCACAGAAGGAGGAAAGAGGGAAGGAAAGAGAGAGAGTAGAGAGAAGGAAAGAGGGAAAGAAAGAGAAGGAAAGGGGAGGGAAATAAAGAGAGGGAACAAGGAGGGAAACAGGGAAAGGAGGAAAAAAGAGAAGGAAAGAAGGAAGGAAGGAAGGAAGGAAGGAAGGAAGGAAGGAAGGAAGGAAGGAAGGAAGGAAGGAAGGAAAGAAAGAAAGAAAGAAAGAAAGAAAGAAAGAAAGAAAGAAAGAAGAGAGAGAGAAGAGAAGAGAAGAGAAGAGAGAGAGAAGAGAGAGAGAAGAGAAGAGAAGAGAAGAGAAGAGAAGAGAAGAGAGAAGAATGAGAGAAAGAGGGAAAAGAAAGAAGGAAAGGAGGGAATGAAAGAAATTTGGCGGCAATTCAGCCCCATTATATCCTATGGGCCATTGAAGTCAATGGTGAAAACATTGGGTATATTCTGGGGGCTGGAGGAGGGGTTTGAGGAGAGGCTCCAAACTCACAGGATAGCTGTTGGAGCCTCTTCTCAAGATACCCACCAAGTTTCAAGAACATTGGACCAGGAGGCCAATTCTATGGGCCCCAAAGGCCCAAACAGGTTGCCCTATTCCCTCCATTGTTCTCTATGGTGGGAAAAAAAAGTTATTTTTTTTCCACCATAGAGAACAATGGAGGGAATAGGGGCAACCTGTTTAGGGGCCCATAGAATTGGACCCCCTGGTCCAATGTTCTTGAAACTTGGTGGGTATCTTGAGAAGAAGCTCCAACAGCTATCCTGTGAGTTTGGAGCCTCTCCCTCAAATCCCTCCTCCAGCCCCCAGAATATACCCTATGTTTTCACCATTGACTTCAATGGCCCATAGGATATAATGGAGCTGAAATTGACATTCGGCTGCCTGAAAGACTCTCCGGGATGCCGGCTGGGGGCGGGGCTTGGCTCCTGAGCTCCCGGAGCTGCGCTCAGGTGCGCTCCCCCCAAAAAAAGACCCCTGTTTATGGTGTTAATGCCTTAACTAATCCCCACCTTGAATTTTGGCATGGTCAAAGTGTTTACCAAACCCAAGCAAATTTTAAAATGAGCCACAAGATAACCAGGGCTTCTTCAGGATCACTTTCTAAAATATACAATACTAGGAGTAAGGCCCATTGTGGAAATAAATACAACAGGCTCTAGAAAGAGGCTCTGGGAGAGTGCCCTGGCTTTGGGCACACAGTGTGAATTTGCTGTGGCAACCTCAGCAGGGTATAATGACACAGAATCCACCATTTTCTCCAGAGGAACTGATCTCTACTACCTGAAGAGCAGTTGTAGTTTTGAGTGATCTCCAGCCCTCACCTGGAGATTGGCAACAATGGTTCCCCATCAGGGAATGGCTGGATTGGAGGGTGGAGTCTATGGCATTCTACTTGCCTGAGGTCCAACCCCTCCTCAAACCCCACCCTCTCCAGGTTCCACCCCTCAAATCCCCAGGAATTTGCCAACCTGGAGTTGGCAACCCCATCTCCTTCCCAGCTAACCATCAACCTATTGTTATCTGCCCCTCTGACTTCAGCTGACTTCAGCTGACTTCTGCCCTCTCTCCTGCAGAGCAGTTGTAATTCTGAGTGGTCTCCAGCCCTCACCTGGAGACTGGCAACAATGGTTCCCCATGAGGGACTGGCTGGTTTGGAGGGTGGAGTCTATGGCATTGTACCTGTCTGAGACCCCACCCCTCCTCAAACCTCACCATCTCCAGGTTCTACCCTTCAAATCTCCAGAAATTTCCCAACCTGGAGTTGGCAATGCTATCTCCCTCACAGCCAATTGTCAACATACCGTTATCTGCCCCCTGACTTCAGCTTTCCATCTCCTCCCCCCTCCCTCCTGGTAAGCAGTTGTAATTCTGATTGATCTCCAGCCCCCACCTGGAGATTGGCAACAATGGTTCCCCAGGATGGAATGGCTAGTTTGATGGGTGGAGTCTATGGCATTGTACCTGTCTGAGGTCCCACCCCTCCTGAAACCTCACCCTCTTCAGGCTCCATCCCTCAAATCTCCAGGAATTTCCCATCTGGAGTTGGCAACCCTATCAGGACTGGCCCCAATGAGTTTTCTCTCAAAGGCCAAAACAGGTGACAGGACCAAACTTGGTTGCCCACCAACAGGCACTGAGGGAAAAGTAGGGTTGCCAGCTCTAAGTAGGGAAATACCTGGAGATTTGGGGGTTGGATCCTGTGGAGGGCAGCATTGGGGGGGGGGAAGGACTCAGCAGGGTATAATGCCATAGGGTCTACCCTCCAAGGCAGCCATTTTCTCCAGGGGAACTGATCTCAGTTATCTGGAGATCAATTGTAACAGCAGGAGATCTCCAGGTCCCACCTGGAGATTGGCAACCCTAGGGGAAAGACAGCTGCATAGCAGGGGTAGAAGAAAATGGTTTGATGGCCACTGAGCCAAGATTGGCAGCAATAGTTCCCCAGGAGAAAATGGCTGGTTTGGAGGATGGAGTCTATGGCACTGTACCTGTCTGAGGTCCCACCCCTCCTCAAACCTCACCCTCTCTGGGCTCCACCCCTCAAATCTCCAGGAATTTCCATACCTATAGTTGGCAACTTTATCTCCTCCCCTCTCAGCAGCCTCTTCCTAGGCAAAATTCTGTCTTTCTCATTAGCGGGGAGCAAAACAGTTTACTTCATTCTTTTCGGCTCTGTGATCTGTACAGCAACCCTGTAAAGCAGGTTAGGCAGAAAGTCTCCGGCTGGTCTGAAATCACCCAGGCAGTTTCCATAGGGATGCTCCTGCTGAACAGGAGCAAGCAGCAAGGCCTAGGGTTGCCATTGCCAACAAAGACAAATTGATGCAAAGGAGGATGGAAAAGTCTCCATATCTCTATTTTGCCTTCAATTGGTTTTGATGCCAGCAGAGTGAGAAAATGCCAGAGGCTCTGGGTGGGTGCCCCATGGTAAATGCACCAAACAATTCCTAAAGATTTTCCACTGTGTCAATAAATCATTTTCTACACTCACAGCGTCTCCTGCCAGAATTAATACCAGAGCTTTTTTTGCCTTGTGGTATTCTGCTTGTGGTGTGACCTGTCTTTTTTGTGGTGTGGCATGGTTGTGTTATTGGGTTTGTTTCTTTTGAAGGGGAAGTGTTGTGAGTGAGGACATATTTCACCTCAGAATACAGGTTGCATAAACAACTGACAATTCCAACTGTCTTGCGGGGGGGGTGTTTAAGGTGCGAAATGGAGTGAAGTCCAATCAGCTTCCATATGCAAATGAGCTTGAAATGCTGGCCCAATCAAAGAAGAGTGGCCTAGGCTGCAGTGGGTGGGAGAGAACTCAGGCAACGCAGCTAGTGGATAGGGACAGATTCTGAGCGACATACCAGGGAGCGAACTGATTTTTCCAAGCATAGAATCTTGCCAGACCACTACCCTTTTATTTAATAGGACAGGATTATGGCTGTTACTGTTGGACTCCAGGCAAGTAGCTAGCAATGCCTACGATATTGCACACGAGTATTGATGATTTCACAATAGCATTACAATCAAATGGTTTTAATAGGCTTTTACAGTTTTTGTTTCTAACTCCCACCATTTAGTATATGATCGGCTAGCCAACTAAACAAATAAATAAACCAAACATCCTGTCATTCCTGACTTGCTACAGAGAACTGATGGGGCTGACTCATGCTCTTATCATTGTTGGAACACCCTTTTTACTTGTAGATAATAAACTCTTGCTCATGTAACCTGGCAGGCAAGACAAACAACTTCCATTGCTATTACCCTCAGGACTGTGCATCCTTCTACCATGGTAATGATTAGATGGCATCCTTTGATCCAAGAGTTTGGCTATAGCTAAACCATTTAGACACATCAACAGGCAACCATTCTCCCAGGAGCTTTCAGCCCGATAAAGTTGTAATCTGTAGATATTTTCACAATTGTATTTTCCATTTCCTTCCTTCCATAGCAGTCCTGGCGCTTCTTGTATTATCGCCCAGTGATTTGGAGGGAGGATTTGTGTAATGGTCTTGGGCCTACTATATAAGAGAGAAATCTTCTTCTGTATAATCTTCCTCATATCATAAAAACTTCTAGGGGGAAGTTCAACACTGAATATCTTTATTTTAGGAAATTAAATTGATCTGTGGTCTTTCTGAGATAATTATGAATTGTGCACCAGTCTGTAACTAAGGAAATAAGGAAGGCCCTATCCTTAAAGCCTCAAACATAACTGGAACAAGGGAGAGAGAGAGAGAGAGAGAGAGAATTTCAGCGGGTTTTCAGTGAGTGCCTTTCCACAATGTTTTAGTATCTGGTTAATTACAGTGCTTTTATTATGCTGATATTATTTATTGTTTTATTTTATGGTTTGTATTCTGCCTTGAGCATTTTTTTACAAAGGAAATTAAGTTACATCATTTCTACAGAAAATTTAATTCTGCAATTTTTAAATGGATTAAGATTCTGTCATTTTTATGGAAAGAAAATGAGATAAAATGCTATGGTAGATGCATGCTAATATAAATGGAATCATATGGGAGTTCTTAGCCTCTCCTTGGCCCCACTATCCCCCGGAGGCATTAGTTACACAGCATTAATTACTATTCCAACATAACTGCTCTGAATAAATTAACCATAAAACTTCCAATGAATTGTTAACTGCCTCCAGTTACGTTAGTCATAAGATCCCTTCAAAGTTTATCTCACCTCTGAAATTGATGCATGCCATGAATTTCTCAAATATCCTTTTTAGTCCATTCATCTCAGGAGCTTCATAACATTCTACACCAAAGTGTTACTACACATTGATAGCGTGCAATCCATCTTGATATATACAACATTTATTTATTTACTTCATTTATAGTACACTTCTCTCACAGAGATGGAAGGCGGACATTCACAACTATCATTCATTTCCAACAGTTTCCTTTTCTTTAAGTAAGGAACTTATTTATTTAGTACACCATTATGGTTTTCAAAGCACAATTATCACAACTAAGGGCTATTTTAGAGACGCACTTATTTTGTTGATTTGGGATTTGTGGGAATTTTTATAATGAGCCTTGGAGTGTAGAATCTTTCCTTTAAGAAGAACTTTTGCAAGTCAGCCCTACCTATATAGTCCCTTGGAAGGTTTTTTTTTTTTTAATTAACCTTATTCTCCTCCTGCCTGTTCTTCCTTCTGTTTCTCCAGGCTGTGTGGATTGAGGAGGAAGCTGTGAATCATCAAGCACAGAACTGTGTTTTGCAAGGTCAGCACTGGCAATGTTACTGCTATGTGTCTCATTTGTAATTCTAACAAACTTTATTTAAAGATTGAACACAAGGGGAAGAAAGAGTGTCTGCTAATTGGAAATCTCCAGGTATCTTTCCCCCTTTTATTTCTAAATACATAATTAACAAGGGAGCTCCTTGGCTTTGAAGGGGGTTGGAGCCAAGACTTGCTTGCCTTATGCATCCACAGTGGTGAATGGTCTATAAAGTTCTCTCCTTATTGATGATTAATGTGTGATTTGTACACAGGCAGAGAGAAAAATAACATTACATTGCTATGCAGAGTTATTCCAATGAACACAGATTTCAGTGGATTCATACCAGAGTCACGCTGGATAAAATTGCACTGTATGAGAAGCTTCCCCAATGCATTTGGTCTTGTTTACTGTGGCTTTGTTTGTGGACTGTTAGATACTCATTGAGTCAGGTTTTCTGAGGTCTTGTATATTATATTGAGGACTACTCAGTCCAGTGTCTTTCAATCTAAAGGCTAAATTCAAGGCCTATGTTTTTAAATTTTTATTTTAAATATACTGCATAATAAATTGATTGTTTAATTCATTATATATTGTTTTTGCTCAACCTTTGTGGTATGTAATTCAATTTTGGGGTTGACCCCCTCCCCCTTTGGTATGTTTGATTTTCTGGTTGACTTTGAGTTGGATTCTTGGGTTATACATTTGTTGTGTTAGGCTTGCCACATTGCCCTGCAGTTCTTTCCAGTTTCTTAGTTTTGCATTAGTTCTTTGGGTTTGCTTTGAGAGGTTTTTGGCCAGGGGTTGCTTTGCTTGCCTTTGGCTATTCTTTGCCCTGAAGAAAACATAGAAACCCCCCATCAGCAAACATGGAATCCATGCCCCTTGTTCAGGCACCCAGAGAATAGAACCTCATGATCCAATTCACTGAAAATGTGGGGCTTTTTTAAAGGACAGTTCTGCTACAAGTTTGTTACAATTTGCTTGGGGAAAAAAGCCCCTCTAGACCTCTAGAAAGATTCCCCATATTAAATATTGGAGTCTAACAATATTGGCATTCCCTTCCCTCCCAAAAAACACCCTGGAACCAAATAGCAAACTGGATTTTGGAACCTGGGAAATTGGGAATACTATGTTTTTCAGCTCCCTGATATCCAGATCTGGAAAATATTGATTTTTTTTTCAAGCTTC
The DNA here is from genome assembly GCA_029375565.1 of Gekko gecko. NCBI lineage: Eukaryota > Metazoa > Chordata > Lepidosauria > Squamata > Gekkonidae > Gekko > Gekko gecko. The sequence continues at coordinate 94,275,419 of JAPDNY010000001.1, read as the reverse complement.
ATAACCCTATGTAGGAGTCCTCACCCCTGTCAGCTCCTTGAAGAGCATGTGATTTTGTTACAGTATTTCCAGCCAAGAAGAATAATTGCAAAAATCTATTAGCGCTGAAGATAGCAGTGAAGAAGTCCTAGTCTGATATGCAGCAGCAATGCAATTTCATTTGTCCTCATGATTGATGTAGGCATTGGTGAAGGAAGATTAGCTGTGCTGCAGTGGGATTGCCTGGATACTTTTATTTACTTTTTTAAAAATGTGTATGTGGGCTCCAGGAGCTGAAAAGAAGAGAAGAATGCTTGGAATCAGTTTAAGAACAAGAATAAAGGGGAAAAGCTTTACTGTGTTGTACCGAAAATGCAAAGAAAGAAACCTTGCTGCTATATGCTATTTTTTTTAGAGAGAACACACATATGAAGGTCAATGCAAAGAACACATATGTACAGGCAGTTGTTACTGTTACTAGTTTGTGGGATAGTACCTGCAGAAGGCCCTGCCCAGATGAACAAAGATGTCATGGTGGAGCACAGAGGGAGAGGTGGTCCTGCAGATATTATGGTCCAAGGCCATAAAGGGCTTCATATAGGTTGACCAGTGTCTTGAATTGAGCTCAGTAGCTAATGGGCAGCCAATGGAGTGCAAAAAAATTATTTATTTAAATGTTTGCATTCTGCCTTCCCTCTTGGTTCAAGGTGCCTTACAATAACAATTAAAACATCCCCAGCTAAAAAACAAAGATAAAATAGCAAGCCTCAAATCCCCCCCCCCAAAGATGCCTGCCATTTAATCCCCCTCAAATGCCTCAGCAAACAGGCAGGCCTTGTGTTAAGTACGAGACACAACAAAGGATTCAGCTTCAAAGTGATTTCAGCTTTATTAAACAGCAACTGTAAGTCAGGAACACACAACAACAAGGGGAGCACAGCTCCTTCTTTTAAACTCTCCCGGGCTGTCAAAGCCACACCCATTGTCAAATAAGAACCAATAACAATGCAGGGATAAAGGCCAATCAGGACCGTTCCCTCTCTGATACATTCTCACATAATGATTGGGTTTCACACAGGTTTCACAGAAACCGACCAATAGCAATGCGACATCTGAGGAGCCACATTCAGACTCAAGCTTAACATGTGAAAAGATAGCAGCGATTCACATTCAATACATAACACCTTGCAGTACAGAATGGATATAATATGAATATTTTGCAGAGCTGTGGCATTCTACTGCACCAACTAAAGTCTCCTAGGTGACTTTGAGGAGAGACCTGCCAACAGTGCATTGCTTCAGGAGATATTTCAGGGAGAGGAATAGGTCTGTGGACTTTACTACTATACATGGTATATATTATCTCTCGCCGTATGCATTATCTTGTTTTCTTGTATTGTATTTCTGCTTATGTAATACTATTTACTGCTTGCCAGTTTGGTGTAGTGGTTAACCAGTTTGGTGTAGTGGTTAAGTGTGCGGACTCTAATCTGGGAGAACCGGGTTTGATTCCCCACTTCTCCATTTGCACCTGGCTGGATGACCTTGGGCAAGCCATAGTTCTGATAAGAGCTGTTCTTGGAAAAAGGAGCAGTTTCTGTCAAGAGTTCTCTCAGTCCCACCTACCTCACAGGGTGTCTGTTGTGGGGAAGGGAAGGGAGAGAAGTTTGTAGGCTGCTCTGAGACACCTTTGGGTGGTGAAGGGTGGGGTATAAATCCAATCTCCTCCTCCTCCTCCTCCTCCTCCTCCTCCTCCTTCTTCTTCTTCTTCTTCTTCCATAACTGACCATGATTAATACTTATGTTTGTTCTATTTTTCTGCTGGTTTCAGTGGCGTGCCCCCTCCCAAGCCCTCACTGACAACAGCAGCTAATGAGGCTGCCTGGCATGCAGCCAGGAAGTGAGGGGGAGGCAGGGCCATAGCTACAGTGGGGCATCTCAGGGCCTGGACCCCTGACTTACTGCCAAGGCCCCCCGACTTCCCATCCAGCCCAGGTGCTCCCTTGGAGGTGTGTGCAGGGGTCTGTGCAGGGTGTCCCCTGACTTATTTAAAGGCCCCCTCAATTAAAAAATCCTGGCTACGGGGATGGGGGGAGGATGGGGAAACTAGCAACAGCTGTGGCTTATTTGCTATCCTGGCTCTCCCGAGATTGGCCTGTGTTGTGAGATCTTGGGTATCAGCACTGGGCCTGCACAGGATTCAGTGTAAACCTCATAAAGGGCCAGATGGCAAATTGAGGACCTTCCCACATAATTTCCAAGCTGCAAAGGAGAACCTGGGTGGGAGCTGAGAATAAATAAGGTGATTTCTCCTCTTCAGTGCTGAGGCTGACATCAGCCCCTCATGGAGGCACACAGGGACCATGGAGGGTATGAAGGCAGAGGGCACAAGCCTGGGAAGTCTGCAGCCCCATACAGCTCTCTTTTTAGTAAATTTGAAATGGGCACTAGCCAATAGGAGGCCATATTCAAGAAACACCATTGTTTATGGAACTTACAATTTTAATGGACTTAGTAACTGGGAAGAAAATTCATTCCCCCCAGTAATCAGCAATACTGAAGGCTGTTCAGTAGTTAAACATGCTTTGCCTGTCCAAAACTCTGGGTGCATTTCCTGATCTCTCTCTGTTAAGGACTGTAGTTAGTAGAGCTATTAGAAAACATTTGCATGAGACTTTTAAAAGCTGTGTATGAGTTCTTCAGAATGAACACTTGGCTAGGTGAACCAGCAGTTTGATGCATTGGTTCCTGTAGAGTTTTTGGCTTTGACCAATGAAGTATTCCAATAACCCTGAGAGTATTGCAGAGACAGTTGAACCAATGCCAAAAAGCAATTGCTTATTGGGAACAGACTGAAAGAGCAGACAGACTGTCTGACTTTCCATTGAAGCATCTTAATGAAGCCTTTAAGTCTAAATCATGCAGAAGATTAAGTCCTAGTGATTTCCCAGTCGGGCAGCTATTGATGGCATTACATACCTGCAGGGTCACAGCCCCTTCAAAAGGGAATGTAAAGATCCACCACCACCCTGCCTCCTTCCTGTCAAGTATCTCAGAGGTGGTGCAGATCTGCATGTGGATAAGGGGCTTTGAACTGACTTGCTCCCTTCCCTTCTATCTTATGGGGTAGATACTTGCCACCACTCAAACTTATCAGCCTTCCCTTGTTGCCAGTGGTTTGAGGTACTCAAAGGGGTGATCTATTTGTGTGCAAACTAGCTGTTACACATTGCCCCTCCCCACTGTTAACTCTCTAGCCAGATCAGATGTTTGGTCTATGCACGGATAAATGAATTGTCACTTGGGTAAGAAATTTTGGTCACTGTCTGAGGTCTTTAAAAGGAAAACTCTCAACAGGGCCCTATCTGTGAATATTTAAGTCCAGAGATTGGAGCTATGGACAGACAAGACAAATCTTTCTACAAACTTCAGAAATGACCCAGGTTTGCAGAAAAATGTGAAATCTAAAAAAACAAACATTGGGGGTTAACTCCCTCAAATAATAGAAGCAGATCCTGTTGCCTTAAGAAAGAAATGCACTCATTGACCATTGCTAGGCAAACATAACAGAATTGCCAGCCTTACAGCCTTGGTTTCTGTCAGTAAAAGACAGGAGCAGGGCCTTTTCCAAGGTTGTTTGGGGCCTTGTGGGAAGACTCAAAGGAGCCAAGCCCAGTAGCAACTACTGGGCAACTTGCTACCACCTGACTTGCATGACTCTCCCAAACTTGGCAACCACCCCACAAAGGCCAATGTCATATATTGGTTAGGGCTGGGAGATCCAGGATCAAATCACTTGTCTGGTATGGAAGCTCACTAGGTAATCTTGGGCCAGTTACAAATTCTCAGTCTAACCTGCCTCACAGGATTGTTGTGAAGATAAAATGGAGAATGATGTAAGCTGCTTTGGGGCTCTATCAGGGAAGCAAATAAATAATAAGAGAGAGGGGAGTGGCTGATTCATATTTCTGAAACACTGAGCACCTCTATAGACATTTGAACATCTATTTTTGTTCTCCTAGGAAAGCCTAGGAGAATAAGACTGAGAAGAAAGCAGGAATGATAAAGAGAATTGTTGTTTATAAATAAGTAAAACAAAGGTTAACTGCTGGGCAAACTGTATGTAACATCTGCACAAACAAAGAAAAAAGGTATAGCAATATATATCAATAACCAAAGCTTGGAAATTCTCGAACAATTAAAATATAAAAATGGAAGATATTTGATTTTGAAGATTAGATTACCAGAAGGACAGGTATGGACACTGGCATCAATATATGTGCCAAATAAATAATAAAAATGATTTTTTTGGAAAACTTTTATCAAATATCATCAGATTTTCAAGTAGGGGAGATTTTTATTTTTGCCGATCCAAAAAATCCTGGAGGAAAACTCCCCCGAAACATATTTAGATACATGGGAAGTCTAGAACTGGAAGACGTCTGGTGAATGCTTCATCCAGACAAAAGAGATTTTACATACGTTTCTTATAGACATCAATCATATTAAAAAATAGACTTGTGTTGGATATCAAAAACTTTAATTACAAAAGTTGGGAAAGCAGAGATTTTCCCAAAAAATTCTTTTTTTTTTATGTAAAACTCTCCTGAAAAGGAGAGAATTTTATTCTTTTTATCAGAAAAGGAAGGGGTAGACAGATAGAGAAAGAAAAAAGAGTGGAGTGAAGTTTTCTCTGTTAAAATGGGTTAGTTTTAGTTAGTAATTAATACCGTTTTTAGGCATCCATCATGGTTAGAAGGTCCTTTTAACTTTGCAACGTCCAGAAACATTCTGTTATTACAGTTAGTAAAGTCCATTGGGGTTAGTAGTTAAACAGCTCCTTACAGATGCGACACAAACAGTCCTCAAGGTGTCTTCTTTTTAAATCTCTTCCAGTTATGGACTAAGTCCTTTTTAACCTTGATGGCTTCCTCTCCTTCACCTCCTTCCCCTGGGCTGCTGTCTTCCTCGCTGCTTCTCATGATTTTGAGTGCTGCGTCTTCCCTCACGCTGGCGTGTCTCTTCAGAAGTCTTTGCATTTCAAGGATGTAGTCTTTCTTCTTTCTTTTCTGGGCTTTAGATTTCCCGGGCGCCATAACCACTTCGCATAGAGTTAGATCTCTGATGTCTTGTTTGCTTTGCTCGACCTCCCCTTCTACTGGCAGAGTAATTTCTTTTATAAAAGCGGAATTGGCTTTGGGAGCCATATCCACTTCTTCTTTTAAATCTTTCGCTTCACTGCCAGTCAGGGGTGCCAATACATTCGTCAAACTAACTCCGAGATCTTCTTTCTCTTCTTCTTTTACGCCCTGAGAACTTAAAATCCACGCTTTCTGTTCAATTTCCGCCATCTTCCTTGATGTTTCCAATAACAATTCCTGTCGACTGATGAAGGCACTTTCCACTTTAAGCAAAGTTTCATTGATTTTCTGCATTTGCTCCAGCAGAGGGCGCAGAATCTCATTTTCCTGTTGATTGACAGCAAGCTCTGGGGGGGGCTACCTGGACCGGAAGTCCCACCTCTCTTCTTTTCCGGTTTCTGCAGGACTCTCCCCGTAGTTGACATTTTGTTTTATTATTTACTTTTAAAAAGTTCGTGCCGCATCCCCCAGGAAGCTAATACGGTCGTATTCTTTTATACAACCCCAACGGTACTTTCACCAACAGTTCTTTCTCTCTTCCCCCTCCGCGCTCCCTTTGTAGATCTTGCTTCTCAAAAGGGGTGGGGACTCCTCCCTCCTCCCATACGCTTAAACACTTGCGGGGGGTTCAAATTCACGCTTCAAAATAGACCTTCCACTCACGATTCGATGCCACTTCTTCTTTTAATATTAAATCATATCGCTGTCTTCACTCCTGGAAATCGGTGGCGCTGCTAAGTACCATGACGGGCACGACGCAGTGGGGCCGATTGGGGCGGGGAGAAAGCCTCAATTTCCCGGCTGTCTGCCGGCAAAGAGGCTACTCCCCAAGCGCCCCCGGTTCGGAGCCTTTACCTAAGGCTCACTAGGGTCTTTCGCACATGCGAAGACCCCCCCTAACTGCGTGTGGGCTAGCCGCCTCCAGGAGCGTCCCGAGACGTGGCCGCCATTCGCAACGCCGAAACCGAAACCCTTCCCAAAAAATTCTAGCAGATTATAATCCAATAGATAATTTGGAGGAATGGAAGTAAGAAAGAAGATTAAATGATACATTATTATTACAAGATGAAGCAATAAAAAAATGCATGAAAGACTTGATGGGATACTTCAGTATTAATAACACAACTGAACCACTGTAACAATATTATGGGAGTCCAGTAAGGCTTACATCAGAGGAACTTTACTGGCAATAGCTGCAAGAAAGAAAAAAGAGAAACAAGATGCCATAAAGAGAATAAATTATAAAATGAAGACATTAGGACAAGACCATAAAACTACTGGCAATAACAAGAAACTGAAGGAATTAAAACAACTAAAGAATCAACTGAATTTTTGAGAAGTAGAAGAAATGCATGAAAAAACTAAAATGTTTAAAGCAAAGACATTTCAAATGTGCAAATAATCCTGGAAGATATCTAGCACATTGTCTAAGAAAAGAAAGAGAAAAAAAGGATACCTGGGATCAGGAAAGGAAATCAAATAGTTTATGCAGAGCAAGAAATGCTTGAACAGACAAAGATTTTTTTCCTCAAACCTTTACAAAGAAGAAGAAGAAGAGAAGAAGAGATTGGATTTATACCCCGCCCTTCACTACCTGAAGGAGTCTTATAGTGGCTTACAGAGTCCTTTCCCTTCCCCTCCCCACAACAGACACACTGTGAGGTAGGTGGGGCTGACCTTATAGATGTGGGAAGAATGGAGCAATATCTATCAGAGGTACCAATTAAAAGATTTACATCAGAGCGTAGAAGGATTTTGAACCAAGTGATAACAATACAAGAAATTAACTATGGTATAAAATACTCAAAAAGGATAAAACACCTGGACCAGATGGCTTGACAGTAACCTATTATAAATGCTTTGAAGAAATATTAGCAATAACTTTGCAAAGAATAATGAATGAAATACGAGAAAGTACATACCACCTACTTGACAAGAAGCGAATGTAACATTAATATACAAAGAAGGGAATGACCCATTATTACAACAATTATATAGACTAATCTCATTATAAAATGTGGATTATAAAATAATCATGGCTGATAGATCAAGAAAATGCACCCCAGATTTAATCTGTGAGGATCAAACAGGATTTCTTCCAAGAAAATATATGAAAGATAATATTATATATTTGTTGAATGCAATTGAATATTCAAGGAGAAAAGGAGAAAAAATGGCACAAATGTCAAATAATAAGGGAGAACTGGTATAAAATGTTTTTAGATGGTATATTACTCTTAAAGACATAGCAAAACAAATAAAGACCATAATGAGAAGTGCTGGAAATGTCAGAATACAGGTGCACAATTTTACCGCATGTGGTGGGCATGCAAGAAATCAAGAAAATAATAGAGGTACATGAAGAAATGCAATAGATATTAAAACTGAAATTCCTGATGGATCTGAAAAAAATATGCTATTAAATATCTTACCAAGCAGAATACACAGTGAATTAAGTATATGGTGATGGCGGCAAGAGTAATATTTGCAACAAAATGGAAAGCAGCAAAATGCCCAGATTTAAAGGAATGGAAGAATAAATTAAATGAATATGTGACAATGGAAAAATGATGTATCTCTTATATATAACAGACCAAATTTCAAGAGAAATGGAAAGTTTTTTTCCAATTATATAGCTGAAAATCAAGAACAAAACTAAATTAAAAAAGAGAATGGTAGAAGGAAAGAGTTAGGTAATACATGTTTATAATAAAAATATTATTAGATATGAAGATAGATGGAAAAGTTAGAATAAAGATAAAGAAGTGAAATATTAAAAGTTAATTAAGTTCTATATAAATGTAAAAAAACAAAGGTTAACTGGTAACAACAGTTTTTTGGAGGGGCTGTTTCAACTTGCTGTCATCAACAGTGTAAGCAATACTATAGTTCATCTTACACTGACATTATATAATAGGCAAATAGGCTTCCTCTGATCCTTACAAGTATGGATGAATACAGTACAGTAATAAGCAGCACATTCCTAAGCAGTGCTGCACCCTTCTAAGCCCACTAAGGAATTTAGCAGGGTGCAACTTTGCTTATAATTGCAATGCAGGACATTCCCAACTCTAAAGACTTCAGCAGCAGCAGCAATTTACTGAACGGTATCTGATGGCACTACTGCTATTCTTGGTCAGGGACATGTTTTATTACAGTAGCCTGAACACAGTCCTTCTTTTATTAAGAAAAAAATTACCTTAGATGGTAAAAAGGAATGGAAACAGAAGTTTGTGTGTCATAATATGTCTCCCATAATATGTCTCCAATATGTCCCCAGAAGAGCACCAAGATCAGCTGATAACAACTTACTGGTGATCCCCGGCCCTAGGGAGGTCCGGCTGTCCTCAGCCAGGGCCTTTTCAGTCCTGGCCCCGACCTGGTGGAACTCTCTGCCAAATAACATCAGGGACCTGCGGGATCTGATGCAAGTCTGCAAGGCCTGTAAGGCAAATAGGTTCCACCAGGCTTTTGGTTGAGGACAGCAACAGTTTAAACTGGCACCCTCCTTTTTTACTTTTGGCCCCACGTTCCCTTCCCCACCCTACACAGAGAGCATGGCAACTGGCAAAAAGGATTGATCGCCATCTGGATTGGTTGTTTTATTAGTTCACTGTGATAATTTTATCATGCTGGTTGTATTTTATCTGTTTTAATGCTGTAAATCACCCAGAGCCTGCTTGCAGGGTTGGGAGATTCAGAAATAGAAATAATAATAATAATAATAATAATAATAATAATAATAATAATAATAATAATAATAATAATAATAATAAGGCACTTTTAAGTAAGAAATGAGTGAGAGGACCACATGATATTTACTTTAATTCACCATGCAAGTAATGGTTCTTTTCTTTTTTTGCCATCAGGTCACAGCTGACTTATGGCAACACCATAGGGTTTTCGAGGCAAGAGATGTTCACAAGCGGCTTGCCATTGACTGTCTCTGTATTATAACCATAGTATTTCTTCCTTTGTGGTCTCCCATCCATATACTAACCAGGACCACCTGTGCTTTGCTTCTGTGATCTAATGAGATTGGGCTAGCCTGGGCTATCCAGGTTAGGATGTTTATTATGTAGTTTATTATGGAGTAATAAATGACATATGAGAATAGGAGGACACACATCCATACACAGACTGAAACCGTCATGCTCACCTATGCATGTTGGGGCTTACCAAACATAGGGTTGGGCATGAACTGGCTCATGAACTAAAGTTTATGATCAATTTTGTCTGGTTCATGGTTTCCAAACTGAAGTTCGTGGCAGGTCATCCAGCATGAACTTTCAAGAAGTTTGTGGCAGTTCATGAATGGATACATTTCCAGACAGAATGGATACATTTCCAGCTCAATCAAAATGTTTACCAAACTTCAAAGCAACTGGGGGTGTGTGTGTGTGAAATTCTCCAGCCTTGACAATACCCATAGGGGCCCTCCAAAGCTTAACAGGCACTGCTGGCTGCCAATAACAGATATCCCTATAGGATCAGAGTGGTGTATATATATCCTCAGCTCAGCTCTGCACCTTCTCCTCTGTTGGGTGTTGGTAGTTAGACAGAGAAGCAGGAAACCTGTTAAAATCAGAGCACATTCATTTATTCCTGACTGTGAACACCTCTTCTCTGGTGGGGTTTGAGTTTTAGGTAGACTCAAGGCTCTGAGCCACCCCATCTCTCTACTCATGCCAAGTTGAGGGGTTTAGCTACTGGGCACCTTGGCTGAGGACCCACATTTTATGCCCTCTCTCTACTCCTGATTTTGAACACCTCTACCCTGGTGGGTTTGGGGTGTTAAGTGGCTCAGGGCTTCTAGTCACCCATCTCTCTGCTTATGGTGAGCAGAAGGGCTTAGCTACTGAGTGCCTCAGCTGAGGACCCACATTTACACCCTCCCACTCCCCTTGATTTTGAACACCTCTGTGTGCCCTAAGGGTGAAGATGGGTGCAGAAGGTGCACACTGTGGGGGAAAGAAGTCCTATACCACTGTGCACCAAACCTATCCTGCCATCCCACTGGGGTCCGTCCCTAGCAGGGCATCACCAGGGGTTTTGGAACTTCTTCCCTTATATGTTCCTCGGGCTCTCCACACAGGCAAAAGAGTTGTTAGCACTGCCCAGAGACACCAGCAGTTGCTAACACTCTCTGGAGAGGAGTACTCTGACAGCAGTGATTCAGAGGCTGGGGGGATGCATCCACCCATTCCACATCCCAACTCCCTGTTGCTGCTCCCAACCTCAAGTACACCCCACCATGGCCCCTCCCAGCTCAGTGCCAGAAAGCAGCTGTGCCTCCCACATTCTCCATTCCTGGGTATACAGTTTGGAAACATTTGCACACCTTCCACAGTGACCCCTGTGTGGCAGAGTGCCAGGAGTGGCATACTAATGTCTAGAGGGGCCCAAACCCACTCCAACACTTGTCCTCCTCCATCTTTCACAGACACCTGCAAAGGGTGCACCCCACTATGTTGCCACTGGAGGAAAGAGTGGTGGCCTGTATGGAGTAGAGGTCTACTCCCTCTCAGCAGGAAGAAGCAGAAGGAGAGCAGGAAGCCCCTCCAAGGCTCCCCACACTTGGGGTGCCATGAGTGGGACATCCAGACAGGCCACCCTCCAAAAGGTTATTCACCCAGGGACGCTGACAGTGCCATCCAAAAGGGCTACAAGGAGAGCCAGGAACCAGTCACTCAGATTGTCAGTGAGATGATTGCTGTGGATACAGTGAGATGATTCTTTCTATTGGAGGATGTAGCTTTTCACCAGCTGCTGCAACACCTCGCTCCCTGGTACTCAGTTCCCTCACAGAAGACTATGAGCCTATGAGACTTGTGAGTCATGCAGTGGTGATGGTCAAGGCTCAGCTCTCCAGACCTCAAGGCAGAATCATGCACTTCGTAGCAGACTTCTGGAGCAGCCAGCTCACAGCTTACCTCTCCTTCATTGCCCACTGGTGACAATTAGAGGACCTCTCTGTCTAGACTGTCGTGGCATGGCCCAGGCCCCAGGAGGGGACAGTCCTGCCACCTGGCTACAAAGTGGTTCTGCTCCACATGCAGGGGATTGATGCACATGGCACAAAATATTGTTGTCATGATACAAAGTAGCCTGAGGGAGTGGTGGGCAGCAGCAACATTGTCCATGGCTACATGGTCACAGATGCCGATGCCAACATATTGGCAGAGGTGAAGGCTAAGTGCTGCAAGGGCATCATATGCATGGCGCACATGCTTCCCCTGGTGGTGAAGGATGCTCTGGGGCTGGGGATCACTGTCAAGGTGCAGTCCTTGCTGGAGACCTGCCAGTGCCTGGCACTTCTCACACAGCATCAAGTCTGCCCATCTGCTGCGCGAGACTGAACACCGGCTCATCCTGGACTTACCCACCTACAGGAACTCCACCCATGCCATGATTGTGCATTTGGTGGAGCAAAAGAGTGTGGTGCGGGATATCATCTCCTCCATGACCATACTTCATGAGGAAGAGGAGCTCAGCATCAGCTCCAATGACTGGTTGACCTTCTCCCAAATGGTTTATGTCTTCATGCCCTTTCAGGACACCACTGACATGCTCTGCACCCATTTGGCCAGCCTGGGGCAAGTCGTCCTCCTGATTTGAGGGTTGGGCCAGGGGCTGGCCCCCATGCTGGAGCCAGGCCCTGAGGGGATGGGTATTGTCCCATGGGTCAGGGCCTTCATAGAGAAGTCACAGGTGGGTATCACCACCAGGTTGCATCCTCTCTGCAATATAGGGGGATACAAGCTGGCCTTTAACTGTGATCCCTGGGTAAAAGGCAGCACTGCTCTCCTGAATGCAGAGCTCATGTAATGGAAGTGTAAGCTCTGCAAAGAAGTGCTGAGGGTACAGGACCACAGACATGGCCAGAAGGAACAGTAGGTGGAAGAGGATGGGGAGGAGGAGGAGCAGCAGCCATAGCCCAGCACCTCTGCCTCAAAGAGCCGAACCAGGGAGAAAGTTTGCTACTGGTTGTCTGTGGTGAACTGGGAGGTTGGTGGTGGTGGGGATGCCACCACAATGTACAATGGTGGAGGATTTGGCAGAGGTGAAGGTGAGGGAGTACCTCACCGAGTCCCCTGAGCTGACCTCTGCTGATCCCCTGGATTAGCAGTCATGCAAGGCTGCCATCTGTCCCAACCTCTCTTGTGTCGCCATGAGTCTCTTCTCTTGCCCTCCCACCAGTGTCCAGAGCAAGTGAGTGTTCTTCCACCAGGGAGACATTCTCAGCACCCCCACTATTGCCTGGACCTGGCCAGGGGGGATGAGTTGGCCTTCCTCAAGGTCAACCTCCCCCTGCAGGGCCACCCCTCTCTGGATCTCACAGGGTAAGATCCAGGCCTCCTGTTTCCCTCCTGCATGTCCCCCCATTCCTCCTGCTCTTTGGGTGACTTGGCCTGCAGGTTGCACCCTTGGTGCTTGGATAGGAGGCTGGCTGCCTCTGCCAGGTGAAGATTGGCTGGATGAGCAGAGGGGCTTAGCTACCTGGTGCCTTGGCTTTTTTTAAAAAAGATTTTATTTATATACATTTTCAATATACAGAAAAGAAAAGAAAAAGAAAAAAGAATTATATACATTCCTGGTAACATACATAAATTAGTTTGAGGTCAAAATAGGTAGTTACTATTTTTTTCAATCCACAGAAGAAAATCTTGTGATGTACAAGATTATTTCATATAGGGCACAGAAAAAGTGCAAGAGAAATAGACACTGGATATCAATCTGCTGCAGGAGATATGGAAGATAATTAGTTTACCAAGTGGGTGAGATAGATCAGATAGAATCCACCAACTTGCTTCATATTCCATGTCTCTTATATAATGTTTCAAAGTCTTTTTCTACATTAGAGAACTTCCCCTTTTCAACTGAATTCAATCAGCTTAACTTAGCTCCCCATCACATGTTGCCCCCTGACTCCTTTAGATTCAGCCCTGCTTTTTGTTTCTTGTTTTACTGGGTCATCAGTTACAATTTGATAAACATTTCTGCTTTTCACTACCTGGCCATCTGATTATTTGACACATTCTTTCCATTATCTCTTCTTTGTATTTGCTCCTGTTTATTTTTTTAAAAAAAATTATTTTATTCTTTTAAAATAATAATCATTTACAACAATGAACATCTAAAGCATTAAACAAGCAACAATAAGAGATATGGATCAAGTCATATCAGAAGCCAATTTCTTAGCAGGAAAAAGCTATTCTAACATTTTTGAACACATCATCCAACAAAAGAGGTTAAAAAGTACTGGTAATTACACTATCACTGTTGATTGGGAGAAGGTGAGAACTAGATTAAAGCCAGCTCTTAGATATAGAAGGATTTTGTATGTATCTCTGTGTATGCAGAAGAGAGAAGAAAAGCCAAGAAGAATAAGCAGTGTTAGTGGGAAGAAGTTCTGCGTCTGTCATATACTGTAGCCATGGAAACCACATGCGTACAAATTTAGCGGGGGTCGTGGTGATTCCGGATCGTTGTCTTTGAAGTGAGTCAGAAATTTTGCACATAACAAACTGATCTCATACTTTGTTTCTCCAGATGGTCAGTGTCGGAGGAGACGCAGATTTCCAGGTAGTAGCTATGGCCAGACGGGCCGCTGCCAGCAAAATCAAGGTAAGTTCATTGTAGCTGCATTGTGAGTCAGGTGTTTCTTGTATTTGAAGTAAGATAACTTCTGGTTTAAGAGGAATTATTTGAGTGGTGATCTTGTTTATTTCTTTTTTTTTTTGGTAAATACAATTTATTATCGGATATATTTTCCACAGTCATATAAAAATTAAGCAATTAAATACATATCCATTTCCTTTTACCCTCTCCCCCCCAAACACGGCTTCCCGCAATGCTCCAACCCCATTGATATTTCTTATTCAGTTACATTTAACTAAACTTACTTTATCTTACTAATGGTAACAATTTAAAAAACTAGTCCCTTTCACTTTCTCCTTAGTAGTTGTCAAAACAAATCAAACCACGTTTTACATCCCAATTTTTCAACAGATATTCTTGAAAGTCTTTCCAAACTTCGGAAAACTTTTCATCTTCTTCGTTATTTAATTTTCTTGTTAATTTGTCCATTTCTGCCATAAACAGCATCTTCTTAATCCATTCCCATGTTTCAGGTGTTTTTTCTTGCTTCCAACATTGTGCAAAAGTCATTCTGGCTGCTGTAACCAAATACCATAGTAATGTTCTCTTGGTTACATTTATTGCTTCCATTTTAAGACCTAACAATAACATTTGTGGGTCTTTCTTAAAAGTACATTTCAAAATTTTTTGTATCTCATTATGAATCTCAGTCCAGTACCTTACAGCTTTATCACAAGTCCACCACATATGGTAAAAAGACCCTTCTTTTTTCTTACATTTCCAACATTTGTTAGACATGCTATCATTTATAATAGCAATTTTTTTAGGAGTCATATACCATCTGTACATCATTTTATAGCAATTCTCTTTAACATTTATACAAGTTGAAATTTTCATTGACTTTTTCCACAAATATTCCCAAGATGACATAGATATTTCATTATTTATATTTACTGCCCACTTTATCATTTGCTCTTTTACTGTTTCATCTTCAGTATACCATTTCAATAACACCTTATACAATTTTGAAATCATTTTTTTACCCTTTTCGACCCATACAGTTTCAATTTCATTATTTTTTTCTCTAAAGCCATATCTCCTTTTATCAGCTTTACATAGATCATAAATCTGTCTGTAACTCAACCAATCATATTCAAATTCAACATCAGTTCTGTCTTTTAATACAAAGTTTTTCCCTTCAATATTTAAAAGGCTTTTGTAAGGTAACCAATCTAGACCCTGATTTCTTGAATATGGATTAATCACTTCTGCCGGCACTATCCAAAGTGGTCGTTCTTCCGAGAAGAATTTTTTATATCTCATCCAAGTCTCGAACAGTGATCGTCTTATATAGTGGTGTTTAAAAAACTTGTCTATTTGTACTTTTCCATACCATAAATATGCATGCCATCCAAACTTATTATCATGACCTTCCAAAGCCAACAACTTCTTATTCTCAAGGTTAATCCACTGCTCCAACCATGTTAAGCAGACGGCATCATAATAAAGTCTTAGATTTGGTAGTTGTAGTCCTCCTCTTTCCTTTGCATCACATAAAATTTTCATTTTAATCCTTGGTTTTCTTCCTGCCCATACAAAGTTCGATATTTCTTTCTGCCACGTATCCAATACTTTACTTTGTTTTAATATTGGAATAGTCTGAAATAGAAACATCAAGCGAGGCAAAACATTCATTTTTACAGTTGCAATTCTTCCCAATAACGATAGATTCAAGGTATTCCATTTTTTCAAGTCTTGTTGAATCTTATACCAAACTTTTTCGTAGTTATTTTTAAACAAATCAATATTTTTCATAGACAATTCAATACCTAAATATTTAGTCTTTGTAACTACTTCGCATTTAATTTTCTCTTGAAGTTCAATCTGTCTCTGTTTCGTCATGTTTTTGCACATCACTTTCGTTTTTATTTTTATTGACATAAAATCCAGCAATTGTTCCAAATTCTTCAATTTTTCTCATCAGTTGTGGTATATTCTCAATTGGATCTTGAATCATAAACATTACATCATCTGCAAATGCTCTATATTTATACGTAAAGCCTTTCACTGTAAGTCCTTTGATATTATTGTCTTTTCTTATCTCTGCCAATAATATTTCCAATATCCAAATAAACAATAACAGAGAAAACGGGCAGCCTTGTCTTGTTCCCTTTTGAACTTGAAAGAAATCTGTTTTTTCTTTATTTATATTCAAAGCTGCTTTCTGTTCTGAATATATTGCCACAATCATGTTTGAAAAAGATTGTCCTATATCCATTTTTTCGATTACTTGCAGCATAAAGTCCCAATTCAAGTTATCAAAAGCTTTTTCTGCATCCAGAAAGAGGAATCCAACTTCTTTTTCTGGGTGTTTGTCATAATATTCAATTGCATCAATCACCACTCTCAAATTGTCTCTTATTTGTCTATTTGGTAAAAAACCAGCTTGCTCTTCCGCTATGACATCTTTCAAATATTTTTTCAACCTCTCCAAAATTATTTTTGCAAATAATTTGTAATCATTGTTCAATAGCGATATTGGTCTGTAATTCTTTACATCAGTTAAATCCAAACCTTCTTTAGGTATAAGTGAAATATTTGCTTCTTTCCATGAGTCTGGGATCCGTTTAGTCATCCTTATATCATTTGACAGAAGTACTAAAATAGGGGTTAGCTCCTCCTTGAATTTCTTATAAAATTTTGCTGTAAAGCCATCTGGTCCTGGAGCTTTGCCCAATTTTGCATCTTCTATCGCCATTATTACTTCTTCCTTTGTTACTAAACCATTGAGTAGTTCTTTAATTTGTTGTCCCAGCTTTGGTATTTCAATATTGTCCAAATACTTTTTAATTCTCTGTTGGTCGATTTCTTTCTTTTTAAACAATTTTGCATAATATTTGAAAAAGGCTCTTTTTATACCTTTCAAATCCACAACGTCTTTTCCATCTTCAATTATCTTGCTTATGAAATTTCTTTCTTTTCTATTTTTCAACTGCCACGCTAAAAATTTTCCTGGTTTGTTTGCACCCTCAAAAGCTTTTTGTTGTAATTTTTTCAAGTTCCAATATAATTCTCTGTTTAATAAGACATTCAACTGATCCTGTAGAAGATGAATCTCTTTAATAATTTTTTTCTTCCCTGGTCTTTTCTTTAATTCCTTTTCTTTTTGTCTAATTTTTTCATAAAGATCATTTTGTTGTTGCATCCTTTGTTTTCTGTCTTTTGTGTTTAATGAAATAAGTAAACCTCTCATTACCGCTTTGTATGCATCCCAAATCTGTATATCAGTACCTTTATTCAGATTCATTTAAAAAAACTTCTCATTTCTTTTTTTAATGTCTCATTAATTTTTTTTTGATCCAATAAATCTTCATTAATCCTCCAGTATAGTTGTTTTGGTTTTTCTTTTGACATCCAAAGTAAAGGATTATGATCTGAGTTATTTTTTGGCAAAATTTCAATTTTATGAGTTTTTAGTGCCATCTCCTCTGACATCCAGATCATATCCATTCTAGAAAAGGAATTATGTCTGTTAGAATAAAACGTGTAGTCCTTAATTTTAGGATTCCATTTCCTCCAAACGTCTTCTAATTTCTCTTGTCTCATCAACTGAAAAAATTGTTTATTTCTGCTATGACACTTCTCCAAAAATCATTAATGTGTGGGCATTCCCACCAGCAGTGAAAATAGCTTCCTTTGAGCCCGCATTGCTTCCAGCAAAACAGTGTAATTGGGGTTGAGATGATGTAGTCGGTCAGATGTGTAGTACCAGTGAGTAATCAGTTTATATGTTTGCAGATGGACATTAAGGATCTTAAAAACTTTCTTTGAAGATTTCCAGCAAGATGACTATTGCTCATTTGTCAATTATTTTTGAAGATCTCGTTCCCAAGCTTTCTGGTAAGTGGCAGTATAAGAACTATCATGTTCTATCAGGAGCTTGTATACCTTAGAAAGGGTCCCTTTAGCTGAGTCTGGGAAGCTCTCAATTCAAATATTGTCTTAGGTCTTTTGAATATGCCTTTCTCTGCTAAGGCTTCCGTGAGGCTCTTGACTTGATAGTATTGAAGCCATGAGATGTTATGGCCGATACCTTCTTCAAAGTAAGATTTGCTATGTACTTTCCATTTTTTGTTACGTGTTGAAGTCTTGTGATGCCTGCGTCTGTCCATGTCTTGAATGAGTTTGGTTCCATCCCTGGTAGCAACCACTGCTGAGAAGTAAATGTGGATAATGGAGATATTGGAGGAGCTAAAAACTTCTGTCTGTGATCCCAAATTTTCAGTGTCATGTATAAGAAGGGATTGTCAAGGATGCTCAAGGGCCAACGTGATGCTGGAATCCAGAAAATTTCTTGGAGTCTGAATGGGGAGACATATGACTGCTCAATATGCACCCATTGTGCCTCTGATTGTAGTTGCAACATTTTAGGAATGTTGGAAAGGAGAGCTGCATGGTAATAAGTTTGGAGCCGAGGCATGTTTAGACCTCCCAGTGTCAACGGCTTGGAGAGGGAGCAACTATCTATTCGAGATTTCTTGTAATTCCATATGAAGTGTTGAATCTCTTTCTGCCAATTATTCAAATCTTTTTCTGGTATGAATATTGGCAGTGTTCTAAAGAGGAATAGAAAGCATGGAAAAACAAAAGTTTTAATTAATTGCACACGATCCGCTAAAGAGAGCTTAAGCGCGTTCCATTTCTTCATCTTCTCTTGAGACTCAGCAAAAGTTTTATGGTGGTTGCTTGCTAACAAATTGTGTAAATCCAATGGAATTTGGACCCCTAGATGCCTCCAAGTAGTTTCCATCCATCGAAATGGTGTGGATTTAAGTAGTGTCAATCGAGTTTTACTAGAAAGAGTGATGGGGTAAATTTCCGATTTGTTGTTGTTCAAGCGTAACCCGGACAATGCGCCAAATTGGGAGAGAATCTCTTGGATAGCAGGTATAGAGCCTTCAGGATTAGAGACATATAAGGTGATATCGTCAGCATACATTGTTAATTTGTGTTCTTGCCCATTGACGTGAATACCCATACAATCTTGGTTGTGACGCAACTCATTCGCTAGTGGTTCCACTGCAAGTGCAAAGAGCAATGGTGAGAGGGGGCACCCCTGCCTAGTTCCTCTGGATGAAAAAAATAAGTTAGAATTGTAGCCATTTACACGTATTCTAGACTTGGGGTGAGCATATAATGTTTTTAAGGAGTTGAGAAAATTCCAGCCAAAGCCCATTTTTTCCAGCAGCTTGAGAAGATAGGTGATTTCTAGGGAGTCAAAAGCTTTCTCAAAATCTAAAGCCAGTATTACAGATTTGAGAGAGGTCTTCCCATAAGATATAATATTGAGCATTCGTCTCACATTATCCGTTATCTGCCTATTTGGAATGAAGCCGGTCTGATCCGGATTGATATAGTCTGACACCAGTTGAGTCTATTGGCCAAAATTGAAGTGAATATCTTTGCATCATTGTTCAGCAAAGCAATCGGACGGTATGATGCAGGGTCCGACGGGTCCTTCTTGTCTTTGGGAATTACTGAGATTGAAGAATCATACCAGGATTGAGGTATAGTTCCTGAGCATAAAGCCTTATTGCAGATGTTTAGAAGATGAGGTTCCAGTGTTGAGCGAAAGGTTCTGTAAAACTCTGTGGGGATTCCGTCTATGCCAGGGGCCTTATTTAGCTTCAGGCATTTGATAGTCTCTATGAGTTCTTTTCGATCTATCGGTTTTTCCATAAAGCTGGTGTGTGCTGGGGAGAGCTTTTTTAGATCAGGTAAAGTGTCTAGATAAGATGCAATATTGTTTATTGCTGGTTCACGGGAGGAATATAGTTTTGCAAAGAAGTTAGCAAAACCTCCTGCTACCTCTTTAAGGGAGGTATAGTGTTTTCCATCCAAAGTTTTCAGTGTGGTCACCAGAGCTGCCTTCCATTTTTCTTTGATCCTCCATGCTAGCATGCGTACATTTCTAGGAGATTTTTTTTTTTTGTAAATACAATTTATTATTGGATATATCACAAGTTCATACAATTTAAGCATACCAATACATACCCATTTTTCTTTTTTCCCTTTCTCCCCCCCACATCAGGCTTCCAGCACTGCTCCAACCCCATTAATATCTCTCTTATTCCATTACAATTGCTTCTAAGCTTATTTTCTCTTACTAACGGTAACAATACAAAAGTCTAATTCTCTTTCCATTTCTTCTTAATAACTGTCAAAGCTAATCAAACCACTTTTAATGTCCCAATTTTTCGACAAATATTTTTGAAAGTCTTTCCAATCTTTAAAAAAAGTTTCATCTTCTTCGTTGTTTAACTTTCTTGTTAACTTGTCCATTTCCGCCAAAAATAGCGTTTTTTTAATCCATTCCCATGTTTCAGGTACTTTATCTTGTTTCCAACATTGAGCAAAAGTCAGTCTTGCTGCTGTAGTCAAGTACCATAATAGTGTTCTCTTGGCTACATTTATTTCTTCCATTTTAAGACCTAACAATAACATCTGTGGGTCTTTCTTAAAAGTACAATTCAAAATTTTTTGTATCTCATTGTGGATCTCTGTCCAATACTTTACTGCTTTATCACATGTCCACCACATATGGTAAAAAGACCCTTCATGTTTCTTACATTTCCAACATTTGTTAGACATACTTTCATTTATAATAGCAATTTTTTTGGGCGTCATATACCATCTGTACATCATTTTATAACAGTTCTCTTTAACATTTACACAAGTTGAAATTTTCATTGACTTTTTCCACAAATATTCCCAAGATGTCATTAATATCTCAGTATTAACATTTACAGCCCATTTTATCATTTGCTCTTTTACCACTTCATCTTCAGTATACCATTTCAATAGAACCTTATACAGTTTAGAAATCATTTTTTTTCCTTTCTCAAGCCATACAGCTTCAATTTCAATATTCTTTTCTCTAAAACCATATTCTCTTTTATCGGTTTTAAATAAGTCATAAATCTGTCTATACTTCAACCAATCATATTCAAATTCAATATCAAATCTATCTTTTAGCACAAAATTTTTCCCTTCAGATTTTAAAAGATTTTTATAAGGTAGCCAGTCTAGTCCTTGGTTTCTTGAATATGGATTAATCACTTCCGCTGGTACAATCCAAAGTGGTCTTTCTTCTGAGAAGAATTTTCTATATTTCATCCATGTCTCGAACAGTGATTGTCTTACAAAGTGGTGTTTAAAAAATTTATCCATTTTTACTTTTCCATACCATAAATATGCATGCCATCCGAATTTATTATCATGCCCTTCCAGGGCTAATAACTTTTTATTCTCCAGAGTAATCCACTGCTCTAACCAAGTTAAACAGACGGCATCATAATAAAGTCTTAGATTTGGTAGTTGTAGGCCTCCTCTCTCTTTTGCATCACACAAAATTTTCATTTTAATCCTTGGCTTTCTTCCTGCCCATACAAATTTGGATAGTTCTTTCTGCCACGAATCCAGTACTTTCCTTTGTTTTAGTATTGGAATAGTCTGAAATAGAAACATCAAACGCGGCAAGATATTCATTTTTACAGTCGCGATTCTTCCCATCAATGATAAGTTCAAAGTGTCCCATTTCTTCATATCTTGCTGAATCTTGTGCCACACTTTTTCATAATTATTTTTAAACATGTCAATATTTTTCATAGTTAATTCAATTCCAAGATATTTAGTCTTTGTGACCACTTCACATTGTATTTTCTCTTGAAGATCTATTTGTCTTTGTTTCGTCATATTTTTGCACAACACTTTGGTTTTACTTTTATTAACATAAAATCCCGCAACTGAACCAAATTCTTCAATTTTTTCCATCAATTGTGGTATTTTCTCAATTGGGTCTTGTATCATAAACATTACATCATCTGCAAAGGCCCTGTATTTATAGGCAAAACCTTTCACTGTCAAACCTTCAATATTATTATCTTTTCTTATCGCTGTAAGTAGTATTTCCAATATCCAAATAAACAGCAACGGGGATAACGGGCAGCCTTGACGTGTTCCCTTTTGGACTTGGAAGAAGTCTGTCTTTTCTTTATTTATATTCAAAGCCGCTTTTTGTTCTGAATATATTGCCACAATCATGTTTAAAAAGGACTGTCCAATGTCCATTTTTTCAATAACTTGCAGCATAAACTCCCAATTTAAATTGTCAAAAGCTTTTTCTGCATCTAAGAAGAGGAATCCAACTTCTTTTTCCGGGTGTTTGTCATAGTATTCAATTGCGTCTATCACCACTCTTAAATTGTCTCTGATTTGTCTGTTTGGTAGAAATCCAGCTTGCTCTTCCACTATTGTATCTTTCAAATATTTTTTCAGTCTCTCCGAAATTATTTTTGCAAATAATTTGTAATCATTATTTAATAGCGATATTGGCCTATAATTCTTTACTTGAGTCAAATCCAAACCTTCTTTAGGTATCAATGAAATATTTGCTTCTTTCCACGAATCTGGGATCCGTTTGGTCTTTCTTATCTCATTTGACAGAAGTACTAAAATAGGGGTTAGCTCCTCTTTAAATTTCTTATAAAACTTTGCTGTAAAGCCATCCGGTCCTGGAGCTTTGCCCAACTTTGCATCTTCTATCGCCATTGTCACTTCTTCTTTCTTTACTACACCATTTAATAATTCCTTAATTTGTTTTCCCAGCTCTGGAACTTCAATAGTCTCCAAATAATTCTTAATTCTCTGTTGATCAATTCCTTTCTTTTTAAATAATTTGGCGTAGTATTTAAAAAAAGCTCTTTTTATACCATTCAAACTCATAACATCTTTCCCGTCTTCAATAATCTTAGATATAAAGTTCCTTTCTTTTCTATTTTTCAATTGCCATGCTAAAAACTTTCCTGGTTTGTTTGCACCCTCAAATGCTTTTTGCTGTAATCTCTTCAAATTCCAATATAATTCTCTGTTTAGTAAAACATTCAACTGATCTTGTAGAAAGTGGATCTCTTTGATAATCTTCTTCTTCCCTGGTCTTTTCTTTAATTCCTTTTCTTTTTGTCGGATTTTTTCATGAAGGTCTTTCTGTTGTTGGATCTTTTGCTTTTTGTCCTTGGAGTTCAGAGAGATGAGCATACCTCTCATTACCGCCTTGTACGCATCCCATACAACTTGTATATCTGTACCTTTATTCAAGTTCAGTTCAAAAAAACTTTTCGTTTCCTTTTTTAAAATTTCATTAATTTGTTTTTGATCCAATAAATCTTCATTAATTCTCCAATATAGCTGTTTAGGTTTTGCTATAGATATCCAGAGTAAGGGATTGTGATCAGAGTTAGTTTTCGGTAAAATTTGTATTTTGTAAGTTTTTTGCGTCATCTCCTCTGACATCCAAATCATGTCAATTCGAGAAAAGGAATTGTGTCTATTCGAATAAAACGTATAGTCCTTAGCCTTAGGATTCCACTTCCTCCAAACATCTTCCAGTTTCTCTTGCTTCATCAATTGAAAGAAATTTTTTGGTAACTTTCCAACTGTCTCTCCACTTGCCTTGGATTTTCTATCCAATGTGTTGTTCACTGTACCATTAAAGTCTCCAGCAAGAACAATTTGATCATAAGTTAAGCATTCCAACTCTTTAGTCAAATCATTAAAGAAAGTCTCTTTTGCACCATTGGGTGCATATATATTTACAAGCAATGTCTTTTTTCTCTTCATCCATATTTCCACGCCAACATACCTTCCTTCTTTATCTGAGAAGATTTGTTTAGGATCCAATTCTTTTGAAATATAAATCACTGTTCCTTTTTTCTTATTCATTGCTGAGGAATGAAATTCTTCTCCCAATTTTTTATTGGTCAGATATTTGTTGTCCTGTCTTCTGATATGTGTTTCTTGTAAACAGATTATATTACATTTTTGTTTCTCCAGCCAATGATTTACTAATCTTCTTTTACTTGGTGAATTTAGTCCATTTACATTCCAAGATAAAAATTTGTAATCCATAATGATGTTAAGTTAAATATCTTTAAAGTCATCCAGATTGCTCTGTTTGAATCTATGTAAATCTCCTTCAGTTTTGAGAGTAGATCTCACCGAGTTGTACATAAATGTAAGTCCATATGGAATCTCCCATCTGAATCTAATGTTCATTTCTTTTAGTCTATCTGTCAATTTCTTGAATTTCTTTCTGTCTTGTAAAATCGATCTCGGAATTTCTCTCAAAATTATTATTTTCTTTCCGTTAATTTCCAATGGTTGTGTAAATTGTTTTTTAAAAACATCTTCCTTCATTTTTGTAGTCACAAATTGAACAATCACATCTCTGGGTAATTGCTTTCTTTTGGCATAGGCTGAGTTCACTCTATAAATCAAGTCAAAGTCTGCATCCAAATCTCCTTCATCTTCCCCTATATAAGTTGTCAATGTCTTAATTACTAGAGCTCGTAGATCTTGATCTTCTTCCTCTTCTATCCCTCTCAATCTCAAATGATTCTGAGTAGCTCTATATTCCATCATGGTCTCCAGCCTTGTATTTTCTGACAGGGTTTTTCTAACCTTTTGTTCCATATCTTCAGATTTTGTCACCAGACTTTTGACTTCCTTTTTGAGTTCTTCTGTATCTTTTTTTATCCCTGACACTTCTGTGAGTACCAGTTCTTTAAGTTCTTCCATGTTTTTTTTCTGTACTTGAATTTGCACTTGTTCTATTTGCTCCAGCTGAGTTTGCAACTGTTTTTGCAGTTGTTGTTGCTGTACTTCTTTTTGTTTTCCAAAATTCTGCACCACTTCGGTCATCCGTTTTTCCATCGCTTCCATAGCTGCTTGCCACTCTTTTTTTTCTTTTGCAGTCATTCTTGGGCTAGGTGATGAAGCAGCTCTGGGTCTTGACCTCAAATCCGTCTTGTAGGCAACTTCAATGCTAATCAGTCTTTATATTAACAATCCTCAAGCCAAATCGCCACCTTCAAAACTCGCTTAAACGCTTTTTCGGCTTGAAAATAACTTTTTTAAATTTAGTCCTCCCCAAAATGTCGGGCGCAATTTCTCTATGATTTTCAGGCTAGAGTAGGCTCCTTCCGAACTTCCTGTTCATCTGTCCGTCTCTGTAATCCAACTTCCGGCAAGGGTGGTGTCACACAATAAAATGTCCATCCGTTTCCAATACAACCGCCTCTAAAACTTCCACTCTAGCCCACTTCCTGTATCATAAAGTCACAGTTGGTTTCGTTTCTACTACGTATAGTTTAGACTTGGCTGACCACAGGAATGCAAAACAAAGTCACTTTTTAGCCTTTTTCTCTAAAGGAAAGCTTTCATTTTACTTCTAATTCAAGCGGAATAGTTCCTTAAAGGCTTCTACGCTTATCCGTACGTGTCAATTTCGCATTCTTCTTTAAACCGGTAAGCGCTTATTCGTTTGTTACCTTGCTTGTAATCTCGGGGTTTCGCGGTGCTTCTTCTGTATACGATGTTAATCTTGATGATAAAGAGATCAGTAGATGGCGAATTTATGCTGAATACTCAGCCCAGCTGGCATCTGTAGAGTTGATTTGCAACTGCCTTCTTCACGGAAGGAGATCAAAGTGTAAACAAGCTTCCTCCGAAGCTTATCTACACCGATCTCGACTCCCCTCAGGCTTCGCTGCTTGCTTGCCACTCCCCCGCCTGGAGAGTGCTGCGCTGGGCCAGATGAAGCCCAGACTGTCGTCAGATGCCGCAGTACACTCTGCACAACTCGCAAAGTGTGTCAATTCGCCATTTTACTCTGACCGGAAGCCTACATTTCTAGGAGATTTTTGCCAGTACTGCTGTTTTAAATAAAGTAGATTGTTTTGAATTTGCAATGTCTCCAATGTTTCTAAAATCTTTCTTTCTGCCAATAGTTTAGCATAAATCTTCCTACTTCCTGTGACTTTGTGCTTGGATTCCAGCAGAGCAATCTGACCTAACGTTTCTCTTCTGTTTTTTTTTCTCTTCTTTTCTGTAGATGTGATGTAAGAGAGATCATTGATCCTCGAAGGACCACTTTCATGGCATCCCAGCATGTGGAAGCAGAGATTTCTGGCAATGTGTTTTCCTGAAAAAAGTTTCTGATATTGGTCTCCAGCTTGTCCTTAATTGAAGTGTCCAATAAAATGTCTTTGTCCATGGACCATTGTCTATCTGGCATTGTGTTTGGGTGTTTCTGTAATTGACATTCTAGCCATGCATGATTCGATAAGTACCTAGGGCCTATGGATGCTGATTCCAGTTCTGCCAAAGGTTGTTCAGATATTAGAATATAGTCTATCCTTGTGAAGGTCTGATGCTGTGCTGAAAAGTATGAATAGTCTCGGTCTGCCGGGTGTAGGGACCTCCAGGAATCTATTAGTCTGAATTCAGAGAAAAGTCTGGATAGTCCTGTGCCTATTCCTGTTTTGGAATGTGGTTTGGTCTTACATTTAGTAGGTGATCTATCTAGAAATTTATCTGCATAAAATTAAAATCTCCTCCTATGATCAGCTTGCCTTCTGTAAAGGTCTGTAATTCCAAGAGGGTGGATTTCAGGAAGACAATTTGGTTCAGGTTTGGGGCATATAATGACACCAGTGTGAGTTTCCTATCATCAAGAGTTCCTTTGACAAAGATAAAATGACCCAAAGGATCTACCTTTGTGCCGCCCACCAAGAAGTTAAGTGTTTTAGAGAGCAGAATCGCCACTCCTCTTGCTTTAGATGACCCTAGTGCCTGAAATTGTTGTGGAAACCCAGAAGATTTTAATATAGGAAGTTTATCAGATCTGGAATGTGTTTCCTGTAGAAACAGAATTGATGGCTTTGTTAGCTGCAGTTGATGTAGAACTTTTCTTCGTTTGACCCAGGTGTTAACACCTCTAATGTTCACCGACTGAATTTTCAGAGTATTCATTATGAATTAAAAAAGGAGTGTTAAATTTTGTGTAAGAGGTGTTAATTTCAAACTATGTAATAAGAGTGACAAAGGTAGTACCTAGGAGAAAAAATGTGGCTGTATTGATGCAAAAGCAGCAAGCTGCTACTCACAATCTTCGAGGGATTCTGGTCCATTTATTATCACATATTTGTAATCTCTGAGGTATTTAATCCTTTTGACCTTATCTCATTTTCATACTTCACACATATTTCCTTCTGTTCTGACATCTCTTTTAGTGATATTCCAATACACACCTTCGATATATTTTAATTTGTATATCAAATTATTGATTGGATGAGGAGAAGGATAACTGTTGTCATTCTTGCTGTTGTTGTTAGTACTACTATTATGACTACTAATACTAATAATACTACAGTAATGATTAATTAATTAATACGTGGTTACCAATTACATGTGCATGGAAGTCATGGGAGATCAAATGAAAATAAGTATGAGTGAGTAAGCAGGTAAATATTTGAGAGGCTGCTGAAACAAGCGTTTTTTGTGCAGTGCTCCAAAGGCAAAGGCAAACAGAAAGGACTTTACCTGGAAATAGGAGCCATTATTTCAGAATATACAAAAAATATTTCTGATTCCTTTAAAAATACATTTGAGAAAGTAAGCTAGAATGTTTTATACTTAAGTTCTTAGGTTTGACCTGCTGCCTGAGAAAGATATTTTATGGGATTAAAATTGACCTGATATAGAAGAAAGAATGAGTCATTCTTCTAGTTTGAACTGTGAATGAAATGCTTTAAGTGAACCCTTCCTTCCAGTCCTGCTAGGATCATTGTTCAATTTAATATGCTTCAGACATTAGTCAGAAAATCAAACCATATTGGAAGCACTTTTTAAACTAAATGACATGGAAATGTTAAGCTATTACAGACCACTGAAGTTCAGAGAATGAAAAGAGGTTCATTAACTGATACTGATGGTATTTCATCCAGGGCCTATATTGGTAATGCTGGTATTGGAAACAATAGGACAAAAAGGCAGTGGTTTCCAAGTGTTGAGAACTTCTTGTAACATTCTAGAAAGGGAACATCCCCCACCATCTATGTCCATGCATTATGAGCCCCTCCTGTTACTATAGCCTGTACCTCAATATGAGGAGCAGTGATGGGGAAAGAGCACCACAGAAAATGTCTCTTGGAAACTTGACCTGAACAGATGGCAGAAAGGCAGGAGTGTAGAAGGGCAGGATGCAGACCCCTTTTCTATCTCACTTGCAAATGCCCTTCTGCAGAACAATTATCTGCCAGGAAGACCCATTTGACTACTCTGCAGTTTGTCACGTTTTTGAAATCTGTGCCATACCAAGCAAAGAGGCAATGCAGTTGTGCGACATTCCACAGAAAGAAGATGCTCAAGGAATCTCAGTGTATGGATTTGGCCTGTGCATGCTTTTGCAGTGATTTTCATTCTCAGCTTTACCACAGCTGTTCTGTGAAGGCTGCCAAGTGATTATACAGGCTGCTTTTGTTTTCTTTTCAGCCATTCAGGAAGTGATCACTCCTATAAAGTGGCTGCCATCTAGGGGGCAGAAATGGAACCACATTTCTTCACTGGGCACACCTCATTAGGTCAATGACAGCCTTTGGCTGGACTCCCCACTAGGTATAATTTGTAGTGACAACAGTGTTGCTTTGCCACATACCAGTCAGCATTGGCATAAATTATGAGACCAGAGGCATCAAGCAAGAGGAGTATAGACAATATACCAGAGAGAGAATACCCTCAGGCAACCATAAAGTCTGGAACAACAGGAAACAGGGATTGGTTTGATTTTTTTTACAGAATGTTGTTACATTTATTAAAGCAATGTTTAAAACAAATAACAGATAATTAAATAAATTATTATTAAGCCTCAGCTAATGAAACAGTAAGAGCATACTATGATGATGAAGACCAAAGATTTTAAAAAGTGTTGCACTATTGATCTCTTTCGGTAGACAGTATGTATAAAGAGCAGCATATGCATGGACAAAATTCCTAAGCTAAAGATATACATGGAAATCTTTGGTTCAGATTGTTACATTAATTTCCTGGAATGGGAATACAAATCAGGGATTCTTGGAAATTACGAAGTCACCTCCCCTGAACAATCATCTTCCAATTTACCATCAACACATCATGTTCTTGTGTTTGTCTTTGATTTTACTGATATCCCAGGCAATGGCATTTCTACCTTCTCATCAGATCCTTGCAAGGTAGGAACACAGAACACTCCCAGCCAATCAGCTTTGGAAACAAGGTGCAGAGAACTGCTATTCTCCTTTGCTCCCTCCTTTCTGGCAGTGGAACTACCTTTTTTCTTCTTTGCAAGTACAATTGCTGGGATTGCTTTGTTCAGGGTCCTTTAGAATTGTTCATCTTAGTCCAGTTCACTAGAAACTTGGGGGGGAGAGATATTCTTTAGTAGACAAGCAACACTAATTCCTCTGCAATACTGAGCCAGTTGGCTGAAAAACAGCCAACACACACCCAAAGTCCTTCCTTCTTCACTTTGTGAAAGGAAACAAAGAACAGACCACAACAAGGAAGGGCAGCAAATGCAGAATTTTCAGTGGGAAGGTTGGGAGAGAGAGGGAGAGAGGGAGAGGGGGATAATGATGATGATAGCTATGTAGTTAGCTAGATAGTAAAGTCAGTCAGTGTAAGAGTAGGAAAATGAAATGAAAGAGTGTGTGTGTGTGTGTGTGTGTGTGTGTGTGTGTGTGTGCGTGTGTGCTCTTTTTGTAGCAGGAACTCCTTTGCATATTAGGCGACACACCCCTAATGTAGCCAATCCTTCAAGAGCTTACAGAGTTCTTCTTACAGGGGCTACTGTAAGCTCATGAAGGATTGGCTACAATGGGGGGGGTGTTGCCTAATATGCAAAGGAGTTCCTGCTACAAAAAGAGCCATATATATATATATATATATATATATATATATATATATATATATGCCTGTGGCTAGCACAATGTCACCTCAGTAGGAATCAATGGAGAGGACTGTGCCTGTTTCCCCATTGAAAATAATGGAAAATAATAGATTCCCCATTGAAAATAATGGTCCTGAAGCACTGTCACACACATACACACACACACACAAAGAAACCCACACAGATTTGAATGCTGAGTCATCAATGTCCTACACGAACTTAAACAAGGGAAAAAATCCCTCCTCAGAACCTTAGATAAATAAATATAACAGTATTTTCTTGGTGCATACCCCTAATAAGGAGTGCTACACAGTTGCCCCAATCCATCCTTCTGTTCCTTCTGAAGCATGTATCCTTAGGTGGATGAGGAACCATATACATTTACAGTTGTATAGGTCATAAAACCTTACCTCTTTCAGACTGTTGGTGTCAACACAGATTTTTTTGTCTGGGCAGAAGTGCAGAGAGCTGGACTTACAGCTGACTGTGATAACTGTTAATTTCCCTAAAAGGGATAAGTGCATGCACAATTGGATCAAGGCCCAATGAGGTTTAGTTAGAGACCCAATGGCAGAGCTTGCACATATTTGCCATCAGAGCAAGTTGACAAAATGCATAATTAGTTAGGTCTGGGTAATTAATTGGGTAATCAATTGGTTAATCAATAGATTAGAAGATGCCCTAGGGGTAGAGGCTTGGAAAGTTTATTGCTCTTTGTTCTAACTCTTGCCTGGGGCAAGTTCTATTCCACCATATTGCTGGGTTCATACATGATCCTGCCTTCTACCATTGGTCTTTCTAATTTAGCATTACTAGCAGAAAGACTCCAGGTTGTTAGGACTTGTCCAGCCTTTGCTACCTAAGAGCTACTTATCTGCTACCTAAGATGCAGAAGCCACCATTTGTTGATATGGGCCTACAAGGATACAGCGGGATACTGAGCATGGAGAAGAGGCTATACTGGCCTTATCTGAGAGCAAGCTTCACACCTTGCTCACCTTCTGAAGAATGGAGGATGGCCAAAACGTCTTCTGGAGCTGTTGAAGCTTGAAAAAGGACCGTTTCTATATACATATGTAATCTTTTCTTGTGATACAGAGATCTGTACATCCATTATGGAGTTGCTGTGGTATATGAATACTGGAACAAAACTGTCAACATAAATGTGTGAGAAACCATAACACTGTACCACATGCACCATGAATGTTAGTCTTAGGAAAACAGAAGAACTTGCAATGACATCATCCTCATCTGTTCAGTGCCACCCTGCAACTGTCCAGACAAGTGCTTCTCTGTTGTGGCCCCAACTTTATGGAACGGCCCACCTGAGGAGGTCAGGAGGGCTCCCATGATTCTGTAATTCCACAAACTATCTAAAATGGAGTTGTTTAGGAGAACCTTTGTATAAAGGCAATAGGGCTATACTATAACAGAATTGTTCAGGAAGGCATTAGGGTCTGTGGACTATGCTAATGTGCACAAGATGTATCTGTTTGCTGCACATTTTATCCTGCTTTCACTGCATTGCTTTGCTGGGGGAGTGGGCTTAGCATCATTGTGGCAAATGAAGTTCGGTGCTGGTAAGTGTGAGAAGAGAAGAGAAGAGAAGAGAAGAGAAGAGAAGAGAAGAGAAGAGAAGAGAAGAGAAGAGAAGAGAAGAGAAGAGAAGAGAAGAGAAGAGAAGAGAAGAGAAGAGAAGAGAAGAGAAGAGATTGGATTTATACCCCGCCCTTCACTGCCCAAAGGCATCTCAGAGCGGCTTACAGACTCCTTTCCCTTCCCCTCCCCACAACAGACACCCTGTGAGGTAGGTGGGGCTGAGAGAATTTCTGACAGAAACTGACCTTGAGAGAACAGCTGTGCCAGAGCTTGTGACTGACCCAAGGTCACATCAGCAGGTGCAAGTGAAGGAGTGGAGAATCAAACCCGGTTCTCCTAGATAAGAGTCCGCGCACTTAACCTGGATCTTTCCTGGCTGGTGGCCCATAATCCCTGGGTGGACTGGGTTCACCAAGAACTTCACTTTCCCACCACACACTCCTCGTCAAATCTGGCTACCACCTTGATGGAGGAGAGCTGGAAAAAGTACAGCATAGGGCAACCAAGCAAAATAAGGGATGGAAGCGCCTGTCCTATGAGGACAGGCTGAAGAGTCTCTGTGACTTTCAGTTTTTTTGGGGGGAGATGACTCAGGTAAGCCATCATAAATATTTATAAAATTATGCATGGGGTACAGAAAGTGGACAGAGACAGCTTTTCTCTCTCTCTCTCCCATATTATTAGAACTTGAAGGAACTCAATGAAGTTGACATACAAAAGGAAATACTTCTATATTCAGGAACTGATACTTTTTTACTCAACAAGTCCTATGTGGCTTGAGGCCAGCATTTGGTAATGCTGCCATATGAACCTAACTGACCACTTACTACCATATGAACCTACCTGACCACTGTGGTCATCTTTGGAGGCCCTGCTTCAGATGCACTCACCATCTAAGATTAGATGGTGGCAATCCAAGAAAGGGCCTTCTTGGTAGTGACACTAAGACTATGGAATTCTATCCCCAGGGAGATTCCTCTGTCCCCTTCTATAATTTTTCTTCTGCCAACAGGTAAAGACTTTTCTGTTTTGTTTGGTGTTCTCTCACTAATCCCACTGACCCTGCTTCCTGTCTATTCATATTGTTAATTTGTATAGAAAGCTAGTTTAATAATGTTTTAAATAAATAAAATAAAACAATTAAGTTGTGGGATTCACTGCTAGTGGATATTATATGCTATATTATGAGCATATATCTTGAATAGGGGATTAGACAGATTCATGAAGTATAGATCAATGTCTACTAGTATGGTGAGTAAAAGGAACCTCCATACAACAAGCCTCTGAATGCCAGTGTTTGGAGGCAGAGTCAAAGGAAGGCCTAAATTCTTACATTGTAAGTAGAAATGGCAGGGATTGAAACTGAACCCTTCTGCTAGCAAAGCCACAAAGTGCTACAGTTCTAAGGATGTGTGCTCGGATATATCTGGTCTGTATATATACCCCAAAATACCTTATCAGTAATTTTTTAGTATACCTAAGTATCCAGAGCAGTATTGGGGATTCTCTAGAATACAGACTATCCAGGGCTGGCATTTTAAGAATTCCAAGTCTGCTTTCCGCCCCTTGTAACAGGTTCCCAAAACAACAGAGACTGATGAGAGTCTCTCCTGGCCTGGGGAGGATGGCTTGCAGCCAGTACAAACCAGGTTTAGAGCTCAGCAGAGCTGCAGTTCTGGTTGGCTTCTTCTGCTTCCTTTGTGGGGGCAGGGCCCTTTTTCAGGGCCATTTCCCCCTCCCAGTCAACACTACTGCAAGTAGGATATCTGGAGGCACCTTATTCAGGGGCCTATATAATCGAACTCCTTGGTCCATATTGCTTGAAACTTGGGAGGTCTTCAGTGGTCAGGCACTGCTAGGTCCCCTGCAATTTTGGTGTAATTTGACTGAAAAATAGTCACTTCAACCACTCTCCTCCAAAGTCCCCCATAGGGAATAACAGAACCCAAATAATTTTGAAATTCTGGAAAAACCTGAACCCAAATCCCAAAATGGTACTGGGTGACCCAAATACCAAAGAGAGTGAGAAAGGCAGTATTGGGATACAATCTCAAAAATGGCAGAATGATCTCGGTCCGAATCCAAGGCAAACCATTCAATATCACAGTAATCCAAGTCTATGCCCCAACCACTGCTGCAGAAGAGGCTAAAGTGGACCAGTTCTATGAAGACTTACAACAGTTCATAGAACTAACACCAAAAAATGATGTCGTCATCATCATAGGGGACTGGAATGCTAAAGTAGGAAATCAAAAGGTAACCGGAATAACAGACAAGTTTGGCCTTGGAGAACAAAATGAAGCAGGGCAAAGGCTAACAGAGTTTTGTCAAGAGAACACGCTGGTCATAGCGAACACCCTTTTCCAACAACCTAAGAGGCGTCTCTACACATGGACATCACCAGATGGGCAACACCGAAATCAGATTGAATATATAATTTGCAGTCAAAGATGGAGAAGCTCTATCCAGTCAGTAAAAACAAGACCTGGAGCTGACTGTGGCTCAGATCATGAGCTACTCATTGCAAAATTCAGACTTAAATTGAAGAAAGTTGGGAAAACCACAAGGCCATTCAGATTTGACCTAGATTGCATCCCCGATGAATATACAGTAGAGGTGAAGAATAGGTTTAAGGGACTAGATTTGATAGACAGAGTGCCTGAAGAACTATGGACAGAGGTCCGTGACATTGTAAAGGAGGCAGCAATCACCACCATCCCAAAGAAAAAGAAATGCAAAAAAGCAAAGTGGCTGTCTGATGAGGCTTTACACATAGCAGAGGAAAGAAGGAAAGCTAAAGGCAACAGTGAAAAGGAAAGATTTGCCCAACTGAATGCAGATTTCCAGAGAACAGCAAGGAGAGGTAAGGAGGCTTTCCTGAATGAACAATGCAAAGTAATAGAGGAAAACAATAGATTGGGAAGGACTAGAGATTTCTTCAAGAAAATTGGAGAAATCAAGGGAATGTTCCATGCAAAGCTGGCCATGATAAAGGACAAAAACAGTAGGAACCTAACAGAAGCAGAAGAGATTAGGAAAAGATGGCAAGAATACACAGAAGAACTATACAAGAAGGACCTCAATGTCCTTGACAACCACGATGGTATAATCACTGACCTCGAGCCAGACATCCTGGAAAGTGAAGTTAAATGGGCCTTAGAAAGCATTACTAACAACAAAGCTAGTGGAGGTGATGGTATCCCAGCTGTTATTCAAAGTCTTAAAAGAAGATGCTGTTAAAGTGCTGCACTCAATTTGCCAACAAATTTGGAAAACACAACAGTGGCCACAGGACTGGAAAAGGTCAGTGTACATTCCAATCCCAAAGAAGGGCAATGTCAAGGAATGTTCAAACTATCGCACAATTGCACTCATTTCACACGCTAGCAAGGTCATGCTCAAAATCCTACAAGCTAGGCTCCAACAGTACGTGGATAGAGAACTCCCGGAAGTACAAGCTGGGTTTCAAAGAGGTAGAGGAACTAGAGATCAAATTGCCAACTTTCGCTGGATTATGGAGAAAGCAAGAGAGTACCAGAAAAACATCTACTTCTGCTTCATTGACTATGCTAAAGCCTTTGATTGTGTGGATCACAATAAATTATGGCAGGTTCTTAAAGAGATGGGAGTACCGGACCACCTCTCATGTCTCCTGAGAAACCTGTATAAGGGTCAAGAAGCAACAGTTAGAACTGGATATGGAACAACTGATTGGTTTAGCATAGGAAAAGGAGTACGACAAGGATGTATGCTCAGGGTGAAAGAGGAGAGCGCAAAAGTGGGCTTGAAGCTCAACATCAAAAAAAACTAAGATCATGGCATCTGGCCCCATCACTCCTTGGCAAATAGAAGGGGAAGTCATAGAAGTAGTGACAGACTTCACGTTCCTAGGATCCCGGATCACTGCAGATGGTGACTGCAGCCATGAAACTAAAAGACACCTGCTCCTTGGGAGGAAAGTGATGGCAAACCTAAACAGCATGATAAAAAGCAGAGACATCACCCTGCCAACAAAAGTCTGCTTGGTCAAAGCAATGGTATTCCCCGTAGTAATGTATGGCTGCGAGAGTTGGACTATAAGGAAGGCCAAGCGCTGAAGAATAGATTCTTTTGAACTATGGTACTGGAGAAGACTCTTGAGAGTCCCTTGGACTGCAAGGAGATCAAATCAGTCAATCCTAAAAGAAATCAACCCTGATTGTTCCCTGGAAGGCCAGATCCTGAAGCTGCAGCTCAAATACTTTGACCACCAAATGAGAAGGGAGTATTCACTGGAGAAGACCCTGATGCTGGGAAAGATTGAAGGTCAAAGAAGAAGGGGACAGCAAAGGATGAGATGGTTAGACAGTGTCATCGATGCAACGAACATGAAATTGAGCAAACTTCAGCGGACAGCGGAAGACAGGAGGGCCTGGCGTAATCTGGTCCATGGGGTCACGAAGAGTCGGACTCAACTGTGCGACTGAACAACAACAAAACCCAGAATTTATGACATCCTTGAAATCGAAATCCAAAGAATACTTTTTTCCCCCTAGGCGCACAACCCTACACAGCTCCTAATACAGGCTGAAGAATAATAACACCTGTTTTAGCTAGCATGCCTCTGGAACTGAATGAGTCCTCAAATTGAATTTGATAGAACTGAAAAAAATTCTATCCACTGAAATATTTCCTTAAACCTCTCCTCAGACAGCAAAAGCCATCTTAAAGAAAAAGTCTCATTCTGGAGAATTCTCCAGATTTAGTTCAGGTTTTGTTCAGATTTTACTCTGCTTAGTTTGTTATGAACTCAAAAATGGCCATTCAAATCTTGATTTGTCTCAAATTCATCTTTTCTCTTTCCCCTCCTCCCACTCAGAGACCTTCCTGGGATCCTCCTGGCCTGCATTATGGTGAGGGAGGTATCACGGAACAAGCCAGGATCAAGCCAATATGTCTGTGTCCCTATGTTATGCAAAACCATAATTAAAATGTAATTAATAAACCATCTTCAAGCTATGGGTTCAGATACTGGTTTGATGTACCCTAGCAAACTATCATTAGTGAAGTAGCCTACATTTAGATGGCTGTTTAATTAAGCCATAGTTTCTGGACAGACATCAAACACTCAAAGATCTTCATATGGAGTCAGTTTCAAAAATGGAGTGCAGCAGTTGAAAATACTTATCAGTTTCTAACATACAGGATGTGCTCTTAAAGAACAGCAAGGTAATGTGAAAAATTTCTCAGTTCTCGCTTATACCCGGAATTGAACTTCGTTGGTCTTGGATGTGCAATTGGACCCACACTTAGTTCTCACATCTGTTTGTTAACTCTTGTATTTGTATGCTAATTTGCTGCCATCAACAGGTCTTACCAACTGCTTTAATCCAATCTCAGCTATACTTATTGCCCAGTTACTTATGCATCTTGACTCTAACTATCACTTCCTGGCAACTAACCACCCTCACCCCCTCTCTACTTATATGTAAGGCTTGAGGAAAACTGTTTTAAGGAATCTGATGAAGTGTGCATGCACATAAGAGCCTATACCCAGGATTAAATTGTGTTGGTCTTAAAAATGCCACTGGACTCAAACTTTGTTCTATTAAAGTCTTTTTATTATCCATGTTCATGTAAGTCTAATAGGAAAGTTGCACATATACCCAGAAAGAAGCAGTAGTAGTAGTAGAAGAAGAAGAACAGGATCTATACCCTGCCCTTCACTCAGAGTGGCTTACAATCTCCTTCCCTTCTTCTCCCCACAACAGACACTCTATGACTGTGGTAGGTGGGGCTGAGAGAGCTCTGAGAGAACTGCTCTTGAGAGAACAGCACTGAGGGACTGACCCAAGGTCACCCAGCTGGCTGCATGTGAAGGAGTGGGGAATTAATCCCGGTTCTCCAGATTAGAGGCTGCCACTCTTAACCACTACACCAAACTAGCTGTTTAATCTTTTAAGGATTAAATAATGGTCCACTAATGTATTCATATTTATAGACTACTAGGAATAAGGGCCGTTGTGGAAATAAATACAACGGGCTCTAGAAAGAGGCTCTGGGAGAGTGCCCCGGCTTTGGGCACTCAGTGACAATTTGCTGTGGCAATCTCAGCAGGGTATAATGACAGAGTCCACCATTTTCTCCAGAGGAACTGATCTTTGCTACCTGAAGAGCAGTAGTAATTTTGAGTGATCTCCAGCCCACCCCCAAGATTGGTAACAGTGGTTCCCCAGGAAGGAGTGGCTGGTTTGGAGGGTGGAGTCTATGGCATTGTACCTGTCTGAGGTCCCACCCTTCCTCAACACTCACCCTCTCCAGGTTCGACCCCTCAAATCTCCAGGAATTTCCTAACCTGGAGTTGACAACCCTATCTCCCTCCCAGCCAACCATCAACCTACCGACAGGAGATGAAAAGTCTCTGGTTCGGGATGGCTCATCTCAAAGAGATGAAGGGGTAGCTATTACTTTTGTACAAGGAAATGGATTACAATTGTCCACTGAGACTGTGGCTAATGATAGGAACTGCCTGGCAAGGTCTCGAGGCAGCAAGAGGAAGGCTGTGGGCTTAACAAACATGGGAAACTATAAGTGTTTATACACAAATGCTAGAAGTCTCCGAGGTAAAATCGGGGAGTTGGAATGCTTGGTGTTGGGGGGAAATAGATATTGTGGGTATTTCAGAAACTTGGTGGGATGAGGAAAATCAGTGGGATACGGTGATTCCTGGTTATAAATTATATCGGAAGGATAGGGGGAAAGGGTTGGAGGTGGGGTGGCTCTGTATGTCAGAGAGGGTATACCATCCAGTAAGATTGAGAGGGTAAGAGAATTGGATTCCCTTCTGGAAATGCTATGGGTTGAAATAGTGGGTCCAAAAGGAGGCTTAACAGTGGGAGTTTGTTATCGCCCACCAGATCAAAAGATAGAGGAGGATTATAAAATGATGAATGAATTAAAGATAGCGGCTAGACGAAATAACTGTGTTGTAATAGGCGACTTTAACTACCCACACATTGATTGGGTCAATATGAGTTCTAGTCGGGAAAAAGAGATTGCGTTCTTAGACACTCTCAATGACTGTGCTGTGGAACAGATGGTCACAGATCCTACCAGGGAGAGGCGATCCTGGATTTGGTCCTAAGTAACACCCATGACCTGGTGAGAGATGTAAAAGTGATAGCACCACTTGGAAACAGTGACCATAATGTCATTGAGTTTAACATTTGTACAGATAGGGAGTTGCCCAAAAAGACTGACGCAACCACTTTTAACTTTAAAAGGGGTAACTTATCTGGTATGAGGGGACATGTGAGGAAGAAATTGAAAGGAAGAGTGGAGAAGGTCAAAACCATTGGGGAAGCTTGGAGACTATTTAAAAAGACAATCCTAGAAGCTCAGAAAAAATATATACCGCAGGTTAGGAAAGGTACAAATAGGTATAGAAAAAAGCCTGCACGGTTAACAAATAAAGTAATGGAAGCTGTGAAAGGTAAGAAGGATTCCTTTAAGCGGTGGAAAGCTAGTCTTAGTGAGGTTGATAAAAGGGAACACAGACTATGGCAAATAAAATGCAAGTCTGTGATCAGGCAAGCAAAAAGGGAATATGAGGAGCATATCGCAAAAAACATAAAGACCAACAATAAAACTTTCTTCAAATACATTAGAAGTAGGAAGCCAGCCAGGGAGGCAGTGGGGCCCTTGGATGACCAAGGGGTAAAAGGAGTAGTGAAGGATGATAGGGAAATGGCTGAGAAGCTGAATGCATTTTTTGCCTCTGTCTTCACTGTGGAAGAGGAGAAGTGTTTGCCCACTCCAGAAGCACTGATTTCGGGAGGGGTTTGAAAGACCTGAATCAGATTGCGGTGACAAGAGAGGAAGTCCTCCGACTGATGGACAATTTAAAAACTAATAAATCACCAGGCCCGGATGGCATTCATCCGAGAGTTCTGAAAGAACTCAAATGTGAACTTGTGGATCTCCTGACAAAAATATGTAATCTTTCTTTAAAATCTGCCTCCATTCCTGATGACTGGAAGGTAGCTAATGTCACTCCCATCTTTAAAAAGGGCTCCAGGGGAGATCCAGGAAATTACAGGCCAGTCAGTCTGACATCGATACCGGGTAAGTTGGTGGAAACTGTTATTAAGGAAAGAATTAGTAGGCACATTGATGAACAAAAACTATTGAGGCAGACTCAGCATGGGTTCTGTAAGGGAAGATCTTGTCTCACTAACCTGTTAGTGTTTTTTGAGGAGTGAACAAACATGTGGACAAGGGGGACCCAATAGATATTATTTACCTTGACTTCCGGAAAGCTTTTGATACAGTTCCTCATCAAAGGCTCCTAAGTAAGCTCAATAGTCATGGGATAAAAGGACAAGTCCTCTTGTGGATCAAAAACTGGCTTATAAATAGGAAACAGAGAGTGAGTATAAATGGGAAACTTTCTCAGTGGAGGGTGGTAAGCAGTGGGGTACCACAGGGATCAGTACTCGGTCCCATGCTTTTTAACTTGTTTATTAACGATTTGGAATTGGGAGTAAGCAGTGATGTGGCTAAATTTGCAGATGACACGAAGTTGTTCAGGGTGGTGAAAACCAGGGAGGATTGTGAGGCACTCCAAAGGGATCTGTTGAGGATGGGTGAGTGGGCGTCAACGTGGCAAATGGGGTTCAATGTGGCCAAGTGCAAAGTGATGCACATTGGAGCCAAAAATCCTAAATATAAATACACGTTGATGGGGTCTGATCTGGCAGAGACTGACCAAGAGAGAGATCTTGGAGTCGTAGTGGATAACTCGCTGAAAATGTCTACACAATGTGTAGCTGCAATAAAGAAGGCCAACGCTATGCTGGGGATTATTAGGAAGGGAATTGATAACAAATCAGCCAGTATCATCATGCCCCTGTATAAATCATTGGTGCGACCTCATTTGGAATATTGTGTACAGTTCTGGTCACCACATCTCAAAAAGGATATTATAGCATTGGAAAAAGTGCAGAGAAGGGCAACTAGAATGATAAAAGGGTTGGAACACCTTCCCTATGAAGAAAGGTTAAAATGCTTGGGGCTCTTTAGCTTGGAGAAACGACGGCTGAGGGGTGACATGATCGAGGTTTATAAGATTATGAATGGGATTGAGCAGGTTGAGAAAGAAGTACTTTTCTCCCTTTCTCACAATACAAGAACTCGTGGGCACTCTATGAAATTGCTGAGCAGTCGGGTTAGAACAGATAAAAGGAAATACTTCTTCACCCAAAGAGTGATTAACATATGGAATTCACTGCCACAGGAGGTCGTGGCAGCTGCAAGCATGGACAGTTTCAAGAGGAAATTAGATAAACATATGGAGCAGAAGTCCACCAGTGGCTATTAGCCACAGGGTATAGAATGAGAACTCTCAGTCTGGGGCAGGTGATGCACTCTATTCTTGGTGCTGGAGGGGGCAGCAGTGGGAGGGCTTCTGGTGCCCTGGCCCCACTGCTGGACCTCCTGATGGCACCTGGTATATTTTGGCCGCTGTGTGACAGAGTGTTGGACTAGATGGGCCATTGGCCTGATTCAGCATTGGCTTCTCTTATGTTCTCTTATGTTCTTATGTACCTTTAGTTTTCCATCTCCTCCACTATCCCTCCTGGAGATCACTCAAAATTACAACTGCTCTGTAGGAGGGATAGTGGAGGAGATGGAAAACTAAAGGTAGGTTGATGGTCCCCATCAGGGAATGGCTGGATTGGAGGGTGGAGTCTATGGCATCGTACCTGTCTGAGGTGCCACCCCTCTTCAAACCTCACCCTCTCCAGGCTCCATCCCTCAAATCTCCATGAATTGCCCACCTGGAGTTGGCAACCTGATCAGGACTGGGCCCAATGAGTTTTCTCCCTAAGGCCAACATAGGTGTGGAAAGGGCCTTTTACTGACAGAGGAGAAAGTACAGGTGCCAACTCTGATTAGGGAAATACCTGGAGGTTTGGGGGGGTGGATCCTGTGGAGGGCAGCATTTGGGGTGTGTGTGGAAGGACTCAGCAGGGTATAATGCCATAGAGTCTACCCTCCAAAGCAACCATTTTCTCCTGGGGAACTGATCTCTGTCATCTGGAGGTCAATTGTAACAGTGGGAGATCTCCAGGTCCCACCTGGAGATTGGCAGCCCTAGGGGAAAGTCAGCTGCACAGCAGGGAGTTGAAGAAAACGGTCTGATATTCGCTGGCCCACCTCGTTAGCCAGCCAGCCATGCTGAAGCTAAGCAGGAGAAAGAGCCTTTTCCCATTTATTCTGACAGGAAAGTGGCCATTGGGGAGGGGGTTATGGGCGGGGGAGGGGGTTAAGCTGAAAGTCCTTTGTTTTTTTTACTCACAGAACCAAGCTTGGCTGCCTACCAACAGCCACTGAGGGGACAGTCCCTCACAGGAGTCAAGAGAACTGTCTTCCTCAGGAGACAGAGCTGTCTGCCAGGGGGAGTGGGTGGGGAAGAGGAGCAGACCCAGCACCCAGCCAATGGAACGCGAGCACTCTTGAGTGGCGGCTGATGGGCCAATGGCTGAGGGAGGGCATTTTACAGCCAATGGGAGTGCACGGAATCTTGTGAAACCAAAAGATAAATATTTATAAGGAGAGATGTAGCAGGAAGGCTCTGTTCACCCAATTAACTCCCCTCCCACATTTTGGATATGATCTAATTTAGGACGATTCTGCATTGGCTTTTCCCTCTGTTGTTTTACAAAAAGTGCAGCTCAAACCACATTCAAATACCCTGGGGCAACACCGTACTGACTGTGAAGTCACCCCTGAATGGC
This sequence comes from Gekko gecko, assembly GCA_029375565.1. Classification (NCBI taxonomy): domain Eukaryota; kingdom Metazoa; phylum Chordata; class Lepidosauria; order Squamata; family Gekkonidae; genus Gekko; species Gekko gecko. The sequence goes on along the minus strand of JAPDNY010000001.1, from coordinate 94,233,498 downwards.
CACAAATCTATGTAGAAGGTACCATAAAACCCAATGATCAAAGAAACTGAAAGCGACATGCAATGCAGAGGGGAATATCTGTTCCAACGTGGGTTTGGTAAAACAATGGATGGAAAAGCCAATGCAGAATCACCCTTAAACAGAGCAAATGAAGCATCTGTTTGGGAAGCTCATTCAGCTCCAAGTCCAGAAGCCACATATCACATCACCCTCCACCACACACAAACAGATTTCCATCCTGCTAGCTCTGGAGAGGGGAGATAGGCAGACCCCAAAGTGAGACCATTGCAAGCTCTCACTGGATCTTGCCACCATGAGAGGCTCACCTAAGGAAGCCACTTTTCACAACCAGCTACTTTTTAACTAGGGTTGCCAGCCTCCAGGTAGTGGCTGGAGATCTCCTGGGATTACAACTGATCTCCAGTCAACAAAGACCAGTTCACCTGGAGAAAATGGCCACTATGACATTACACCCCGTTAAAGTCCTTCACCTCCCTAAACCCTGCCCTCCTCAGGTTCCACCCCCAGAATCTCCAGGTACTTCCCAACCTGGCACTGATAACTCTATTTTTATCCCAGAGAGAGTTGTGCTCTGTTTCAATTTTTGGTTAGAATGTCTGTCAGTTGCAATCTCTCTAAACCTACAGTTGCTAACTGGACAAGAAAAAAAATGCTTGTCCCTTTAACAAAGGCTTAGTGTGTGGTAATGGGCAGCTGAAACTTTTCATGGCAGGTAAATGACATCACTTGCTGTTTTCATGGAATCAAAACTGATCTTAAAAGGACAGCTAGAGGGACCAGTTTAAAAGCTGGCAAACCTACCTAAACCTCACAGTGTAAACAAAAACAAATCAAAAAGCAAAACATAAGAGTTCCCAGGACAATATGTGTCAAGAGGGGTGGAAGTTTCTACTTGCCTCCAAAGCAAACGGCTAATCTGGTACTACCAAATGGAATGAGTGGCTGTAGAGCTGCCCCTCACTTACGCCATGGAGGTGGAGATGATCCTTCTCAAACTGTGTAATTAGCGTTTTCTGCTGCAAGCCTCCTGCTCTCCAGCAAGCTGAAAACTGATATGGCTAGCTGATGTCATATGGCTCATTCCCACTTAGGGTTGCCCCTCTGGACTGGGAAATACCTAAAAACTTGGGGGTGGAGCCTGAGGAGGGAAGGATTTTGAGAGGGGAGGGGCTTTGATGGGGTTTAATACAATAGAATGCACCTTCCAAAGCAGCCATTTTCTCCAGGTAAACTGATCTCTGTTTTCTGGTGATCAGTTGTAATTCCAGGAGATCTCCAGCAAACACCTGGAGGTTGGCAACCCGACTCCCAGCCTGTGTGGTATATTTTATATTCAAATACTGAAATTGAGGTATCTTTAGATACTTAAATCTGGTGACTGGAGATGTGAATGGGCAAGACAGGTCTTCTTACAAACCTAAAACGGGCCCCAGGTTTGCAGGAAAAAAAAGTGGATTTTTTTAAAAAAATGTACACTGGGCAGCTTTAAAAAATCTGAAAATGATAAAAGGAATGCCTGTAGCTTTCAGCAACAGGTTCCCTCAGTGGCTGTTGCTAGGCCACAATATTCCAGGCTGGGTTCTGTCAGTACAAGGCAGGGGATGGTGTATACTGCCACAGCGGATGGGGACAGGGCCCTTTTCAGACCTATTTTGCCCTTTGAGGAAGGACTCATTTTGGCCACACCTGGGCCTAGTGTTGCCAACTCCAGGTAGGGAAATTTCTGGAGATTTGTGGTAAGAGTCTGAGGAGGGCAGGGTTTGGGGTGGGGAGAGGCTTCAGCTGAATGTAATGCCATAGAGTCCACTCTCTAAAGCAGTCATTTTCACTAGGGAGACAGATTTCTGTTGTCTGAATTTCAGTTCTAATTTTGTCATATTTGAAAACCCTCGTTCTGGAAGCAACTTATGGGTGACCTGATGCCACCCAACTTGCCTATGAACTAGGCCTGGCTTCTTGCTACTGTTCAACAGCAGCCACCTTATGAAAGCCAATGTCGTGTAGTGGTTAGAGCTTCAAAGGAGGGTATATGAACCCCAGGTTCAAATTTCCATCTTGCTGTGAAAGCTCACTGGGTGATTTTGCACCAGCCACATACTTTCAGCCTAATCTATCTCACAGTGTTGTTGTGTGGATAAAAAGCAAAATAAAAGAATAATATAAGCTGTTTTGGTCCCCACTGTGGAGAAAGTGGGGTATAAATGAAGTAAATATGGTTGAATATAGGTTGTTGAATGGCTGAGGAGAAAGAATGAGGCAGGGAGAGGATATGAGGACTGAAAGAAAAGAGGTTAGGAAATTCCTAAAAAGATTGAGGAGGAGCCTTGGGGAGGGTGAGGTGGGGAGGGAGCTCAAAGGGGTCCAATGCCATAGACTCCACTCTTCAAAGCAGCAATTTCCTCCAGCAGAACTAGGGTTGCCAACTTCCAGGTGGGGGCTGGAGATCACCTGGAATTATAACTGCTCTCCTGATGACAGAGATCAGTTCCCCTGGAGAAAATGCTGCTTTGCAGAGTGGACTTTGTGGCAGCAGACACTCCTGAGGTTGCTTCCTTCCCCAAACCTTGCCCTCCCAGGGCTCCACACCAATGCTCCCTCTAAGCTGTGGAGTCCTATGAGCAAAAATTGTACTTTGTGAGCCAATGGCATTAAAGTTGTGAGCAGGTGATTTGGCTACTGCATAAATTAGTTTGCTCTGGAGCCATCCTTCCTGAGCTAAGACAAAAATGTGTGAGCCAGAGGCAAAAAAACTATAAGCTAGCTCACACTAACTCAGCTTAGAGGGAACACTGCTCCACATCCAAATTTTCCAGGGATTTCTCAACCTCAGTCTGGCAACCCTAAAGAGAACTTATCTCTGTAGTTGGGAGATCTCTTGCCATTCTAGGAGGTCTCCAGCATCCACCCAGAGATTGGCAACCCTAGAAGAAGAGAAGGAAGCAGGAAAAGGGGAGAGACTGTGGAGGCTGGCAGAGATCAGCTCCCCTGGAGAAAATTGCCGCTTTGGAGGATACCATGCTGAGGCCCCTCCCCAAATTCCATCCTCTCCTGGATCCACCCCCAAAGTCTCCAGGTATTTTCCAACTCAGACCTGGCAACCCTACTGCCTGTACTACTGATCCTTTGCCTCCCTGAAGATAAGACACCATGTGACTGTGAGCAGTACTGGCTTACCCTTCCACCTTTGGATGGTGGAGAAGAAAAAGTGTAGACATCTGCATGCAGTGACAAATTTCTCTCTCAGATTGCTCTTTAAAGTACCTACCTATCCATGCAAAGACTATGAAATGAGGAGGCCTTACATCTCACTTGTTGGGGAGGGAGAGCAGAGGGGATGAATATACATTCCCACTGCCTCCCCAGGAAGTAACTAATCAGTGCTGTCCAATCTGACAGCTCCAATTATTAAACTTTGTTGGTCTTAAAGGTGCCACTGGACTCAAACTTTGTTCAGCCAGAGTAATAGTAATGTCTAGCAGGGAGTATTTTTCTTTATCTTCTTTCTTACAAAGCTAGTTTTTAGCATGGCTTTGATTACATATACCTTATGCTTTTTACAGCTGAGCTATGAAAGACTTGGAATAGCTTCTTTAAAAAAGCATAATTTGCTTCACAGTTTGACTGCTCTTAAGAGAGAAAAGGCTATCTGTATGAGTTGTAAGCTGTCCCTGGGCCTAGGGCTCACAAATGAGCAGATGAGGTGCTAAGCCTGTGTCCGGGATGAAATAACTTAGATGAAATTGTATTGTGGTGTGCCTTGATGCATACTTACCCCTCAAAAAAACCCTACAAACAGAAAATCACCATGTTAGGGAGAATGTCTATCTAGAACACTTATCTGATGGCATCTAGATTTCTGAATGCAGGCCTTTTTCTTCTCAGAGAATTGTCATGGATACAGGAGTACATGTTTTTAGTCTGTGGTCCTAGGCTGCCAATTCCTTTATTAGTATGTTTTTAGCCTACCCTTCCTCCAAGAATCTCAGTCAGGGATGGGCATGAACTGGCTCATGAAGTAAAGTTTGTCACAAATTTTGGCCAGTTCATGGTTCAGGAAGCAATATTCGTGAACTGAAGTACCACCAGAAATTTTGATGCAGTTCATGATGGTTCGTGAAAAGCAGAAACCAGGGATTTAAATGGCTATGAGCTTTTGGCAGTGAGCAGAAAGGAGGGGATAAAATGGCTTGGAGCCATTTAAACCCCTGCTTTCTTCTCCCTGCAGCTTTTTGAGGGCAGCAGAAAGCAGGGGTTTAAACTTTAAATGGCTCACAAACCAATAAAAAACAATTTGGTGCAAAAGCTGCCATATTGGTTCGTGGTTCAGTTCATGGTTCAGCCATAAACTGAACCACAAAAATGTGGTTTATGCTCAGGGCTTTTTTTCTGCAGGAATGCGCCAGAATGGAGTTTTGAAACTTCTTTGACAAAATTCTTTTAAAATGTTTAAAAGTTCATGAGTTTTCAGTATACAGATTGAAAACTTCATTTCCCTTTTGAGAGTTCCAGCAGCTCTTAAAAAAAAAAAAAAAAAAAAGCCCTGTTCATACCCATCCCTAATCTCAATTACAGGGCTCTCCCCTTCCCTATATTATTTATTTATTTATTTATTTATTTATTTATTTATTATTATTTATTTATTACATTTTTACCCCGCCCTCCCCGCAAACGGGCTCAGGGCGGCTTACATAGGGGCAACCATGTGCCAAGACAAAACAACTTAAAACCATATAAACAGTTAACAAATAACATACTAAAAAAGTAACCATCCAAGGTGCTCGACAGTTCTTCACAACCTCAATCCAATGGCGGTGTTAGTCCCAGCGATGCTGGTCGCAGCGATGTTGCACACAGCGGGTATAGCTAGATCTCCCTCGGCTGTCCCCTCCCTCCACCACATAAGATAGTCACATTGGCAGAGGGGAATGGAGTGGCGGCTCCTACTCAAAGGCCTGGCGGAAGAGCTCCATCTTGCAGGCCCTGCGGAACTGTAAAAGGTCCCGCAGGGCCCTGATCTCCTCCGGGAGCTCATTCCACCAGGTAGGAGCCGCCACTGAAAAGGACCTAGCCCTCGTGGCCACCAACCTGGCCTCCTTCGGGCCAGGGACCGCCAGGCGATGTTGGGACTCGGACCGCAGTGCTCTTTGGGGCATATACAGGGAAAGGCGGTCCCTCAGGTATGCCAGACCCAGGCCATATAGGGCTTTAAAGGTAAGCACCAGCACTTTGAAGCGAATCCAGTATGCTATAGGCAGCCAGTGCAGCGCTTTCAGCACAGGCCGGATGTGCTCCCGCCTGGGGATGCCCACCAACAGCCTGGCTGCAGCATTCTGCACTAGCTGCAGCCTCCGGATTTGCCCCAAAGGCAGCCCCATGTAGAGGGCATTACAGTGGTCTAGCCTTGAGGTGACCATTGCGTGGATCACCGTGGCCAGGTCCTCACGGTCAAGGAACGGGACCAGCTGCCGAATCAGGCGAAGATGTTAAAAAGCCGATTTGGCAGTGGCTGCCACCTGGGCCCCCATAGTTAGCGCAGGGTCCAGGAGCACTCCCAACCTCCTAACCTCCAACGCTGGCACCAACGGCGCCCCATCGAAGGTCGGGAGTGGGAGCCCCAGCCCCAGACCGGTCCGACCCAGGCACAGGACTTCCGTCTTCGCAGGGTTTAGCTTCAACCGGCTCAACCTGAGCCACCCGGCCACAGCCTGCAAGGCCCGGTGGAGATCTTCAGGGTCAGATTCAGACCGGCCGCCCAACATCAGATAGAGCTGGGTGTCATCCGCATATTGGTGACAGCCCAGCCCATACCTCCGGGCAATCTGGGCGAGGGGGCGCATATAGATGTTAAACAGCATCGGGGAGAGCACCGCCCCCTGGGGCACCCCGCATTCCAGCGAGTGCCTCCAGGACTGCTGCCCCCCTAAAACCACCCTCTGTCCCCGACCTTGGAGGAAAGAGGCAAACCACTGAAGGGCAATGAACCTGTGAGGTAAATTAGGCTGAAAGAGAGCAACTATCCCAAGGTCACTTTGTGAGCATAGTAGAATAGGGATTTGAATCTGGCTCTCCCAGAGCCTAGGATAACATTCTGATCACTATACCACACTGCCTGACATTGTCATGAGAGAAAAATCATGCAATCTGTCATAAACACAGATACCAGGTCTATCTTCATTATCCTTGACCTACAACCACTTTGGAGACAATTGATCACTTTCTTGTGCTATGCAACACCATTTTCTGTGATGTCCTCAGAAGCTTCTCTTCTTTCATGAACTGTATACCCCATTTTAAACCATGTAGGCCAGTGGCCATCATCATAACTTATGCATTAGGGATGTCAGGTCTTCTGCTCTGGCAGGTAACCTCCCACCCTGTAGCCTCTGTCCCCCACTGCCACTCAGTATGGCAGCGGCGGAGGTGGGAAATGGGGAAATTGGCATTATGTCAATTAGGCAGCACTTCTGGCACAAACCCATCATCCTGTCAGGGCAACACTTTAGGTTTCTACCAAAATTGTATACATGTGTGTTTATCACCTTCTCCAAGCTCCTAATAGTTTCTTGATATACCTGGAAACCGTCTCCTGACAATTAGCTCCTATTTATGAAACATCTACAGTCATTAAGGAATCTTTGGTTGTACACCCTGGTTCCAGTTTCAGAAATATTCACACAGCACCCCAAAACATACTTATGCTACTTGTTTCTGGCATGAATTTATATCCTGACTTGGTGTACATGAGATAACTCTCAGGTTACTTTACATACTGAAATGTATATATGAGTTTGTAGAAAACAAACACAGAGAATAATGAGTAGTGAACACTTTTGATTGGTTAGCATACTTCTAAGCAAACAACAAGCACATCCCATGGTGACTACAATGTCTTTAATTAAGCCACAGTTCAAAAGTTGAGAGAAGCATGTTCCATAATAATCCTAATTAATCCTATTGATAGCACCTTCAAGTTCGGCAGTTTCCCAGGAAATGTCACAGTTTCTGAACTAGCAATTCACCACCCATAGATAGGACAACAAAGAAGAGTGAAATCTTAGCTTTTGCAAAGAACTAGAAAAACCCATCTCCAGCCAACTGGATGCAACACCTTTCTTGACAGAAGTGTGCATCATCTGGTAAGCATTTTGGCAAGCAATGCCAGCAGCTTCCAGCTTTGGGACAGACTGAAGCCAGGAAATCACAGGGTCTTTTACATCAAAAGGCATTTGAGTATATGACAAAGGGATATCAATCCAGATGCACAATTCACATGAGACCCATGTGAAGTCTGACTTGGAACAATCCATCCACAGGTTTGCCACCTCACCTGCTGTTTGTGAGAAGCAGGCTTTTCTGTCTGTTGTGCTTTACTCTCTGCCTTGCCTTGTACCAAAGTGTTTGGGATTAGCAAGTGATGGAAAGTTTTCCTCTCTAGATTATCAGTGCTTTTGCCATTCAGACTTCATTCTATATTTCCATATACTCATGTCCTCCTTTACCTATGCATGTATATTTTATATGAACCTTTGCATTTATATTTGTTGTGTGCAAATAGCAGGGCTACTGCCCCCCCCCTTAATGTATAATGGGGATGAACAACTTTCCCCTCTCTTTATGTTCCACAATTTAACTCTGTACTCTTTCTCTCCTCTTTTATTCTGTTTCAACTAAGGCAGTTTTTCAAAATTTTCCACAGCTGTTAGGGCAAAGCAAAAAAATATATTTTAAAGAAAAAGAAAAAGAAAAAACCAGAAAGGATGTGATCATAGATAACATTGGATCACGACTCATTTGGTATGATGGTTTATTGATATGCTCATGCACACCCATACATTGGTAAACGATATACCCAAAGAATCTTCATACATCCAGGGGTCTTTTGGGGGGGGAGTGCAGCTCCGGGAGCTCAGGAACCAGCCCCGCCCCCAGCCGGCGTCCCCGGGAGTCTTTCAGGCAGCCGGATGTCAATTTCAGCTCCATTATATCCTATGGGCCATTGAAGTTAATGGTGAAAACATAGGGTATATTCTGGGGGCTGGAGGGGAGGGGGTTTGAGGGAGAGGCTCCAAACTCACAGAGTAGCTGATGGAGCCTCTCCCCAAGATACCCACCAAGTTTCAAGTACATTGGACCAGGGGGTCCAATTCTATGGGCCCCCAAACAGGTTGCCCCTATTCCCTCCATTGTTCTCTATGGTGGGAAAAAGTAACTCTCTCCCCTTTCCTTCTCCTTCTTTCTCTCTTTCCTTCCTTCTTTCCTTCTCTCTACTCTCTCTCTTTCCTTCCCTCTTTCCTCCTTCTGTGGCCCAACTCTCATGAGAAGGAGTTTAAACTTTAAACCCCTTCTCTCTTAGCTCCCCCACCCAGACCAGCTGGGGAAGGGAAGGGGAGGCTTTTGAAGATGCCTCCCCCCCCAACACAGACCAGCTGGGGAAGGGAAGGGGAGGCTTTTGAAGATGCCTCCCCCTTTTGCTTCCCCTTCTGACATCACTTCTGGTGATGTCAGGGGGCGTGGCATATGCTAATAGCCTAATAGCTCATTAGCATACCATATGCTAATGAGCTCCTGCAGCTGTTTTTCTACGAAAAGACCCCTGCATACATCCATGTCCCATAAATATTGTTGGATGCAAATAAATTCAGGAATCCAGCAAGAAAAAGAAATGAGAGTTTTGATGGCATTTCTAATGACTTTGCATGATGTATATTGGTGGGATAAAGAAATTGGTACATCCATTCTGCCCTTTTTAACAGCATGCAAGCTACTCTGGCATGCTATGGAGTGGAGCAGGCCTCCCACTCACTATAATGGCTGGTCTTATTGCAATGCAGAGGAAAGGCTTGACAAGCTCTCCCCTTGAGCTCTCAGAGATGTGAGTTTCATTCATAAGAGAGGATGGTGGTATCTTTAGGGTTGAGTTGTGCTTTTTTATAGTGCATGCAGAAAAACACCAATTCATTTCTCCCCTGATTATATGTTTAAGTTCCAATTAACCTCAGAGCAGGGGTACCCCTATGGACTATGTTCCTCACTGGTCACAGATTACAGTGTTTACTTTACATACGGTAATTGCCCTAGTACCCCATATACAGCTCTAAGGCCTCCATGCCCCAAGTTCCCTCCCTTACTGCCGTCTTCCCTTAGCTATAGGGCACTCTGGGGGTTGATATGGCTCTCCACAGCTGCTGCCATCCCTGTCTGCTCTCTTTGGAGCCTCTGCTAAACAGGTTTTCTAGTCAAAGGCTAGAAATAACCCACTTTCAAACCACTTTCAATGCACTTTCCAACTGGATTTTGCCAGTTCACATAGTAAAAATCCAGTTGGCAAGTGCAATGAAAGTAGACTGAAAGTGGATTATTTAGCATGTGTGACCGCAGCCATAATCTTGCTGGCCCTGCAGCTTCATATGCTACTTCCCCCAGCTGTGAGTCCCTTCTTGCAGTGCTGGTTCCAGCACCCTCAGTGGTCACTCCAATTGCCCTCAGCCTTGCCCTGGCCCCTTCAGTACTTCCCTTGGTGGTCACTTCCAATACTTCTAGCCTGCTCCTGCTGCTCACAGGCTCCACACTCCTGATGCTGTCTCCCTGGCTGCAGTCATGCCCTTCCTTCCTGATCCTCCTGCCCCCTCTGCCTCCTCTGGCCTGGCCATGTTTACTTCTGGCTGAGCCACTGGAGGCTACCAGATGCCATCTGGGGCTTGTGAGGGTGGGCTGTCTGCTGCAATGTTGTTATAGATTATTATTATTAACTAGGAATAAGGCCCATTGTGGAAATAAATACAACAGACTCTAGAAAGAGGTGCTGGATGGGTGCCCTGTCCTTGGGCACTCAGTGTCAATTTGTTGTGGTGACCTCAGCAGGGTATAATGATACAGAGCTTACCGTTTTCTCCAGGGGAACTGATCTCTGCCATCTGAAGAGCAGTTGTAATTCTGAGTGATCTCCAGCCCCCACCTGGAGATTGGCAACTAGGGTTCACCAGGAGGAAATGGCTGGTTTGGAGGGTAGAGTCTATGGCATTGTACCTGTCTGAGGACCCACCCCTCCTCAAACCCCACCATCTCCACGCTCCACCCCTCAAATCTCCAGGAATTTCCCAACCTGGAGTTGGCAACCCTATCTACTTCCCAGCCAGCCATCAACCTACCTTTATTTGCCCCTCTGACTTCAACTTTCTATCTCCCTTCCTTCCTGATCCTCATGCCCCCTCTGCCACACAGCAGGAGGGTTGAAGAGAATGCTTTGATGGCCACTGGCCCACCTCAGTAGCCAGCCAGCCATGGCGGAGCCAAGTAGGAGAGACAGTCATTTTGGCAGTTATTCTGACAGGAACAGTGGCTAAGGATGTAGTGGGCAGGGAAGAGGAGCAGACTCAGCCCGCAGCCAATGGCACACAATTACTCTTGAGTGGTGGTTGATGGGCCAATGGTTGATGGAGTGCACAGCACAGCCAGTGGGAGAGCTGGAAATCACCAACACATCAAGAGAAATATATATAATTTATTATTGATGATATGCTAACTTTTGCCCACTGCATCTTGGATTTGGTGTGTGGTATCTATAGTCTATTGCTACGTTCCCCTATGTTGGGATAATTGTTAAGAAACATTTTTGGAAATTTCTCCCCAACCGTGAAACCAAAACATATTGCTCTGTAAAATAAAGGATTAAAACAATTGACTTGCAAAATAAAGGATTTAAACAATTGTCTTGCTTGCCTGTTTCCCTAACATAACCTTGCAACCAGTTATTTGCATTTCTGAACTGATACAAACAACTAAGCAGATGTGTTTTTTTCCCCACTGTAACAGCCTATTTGGAACAAAGTTTGAGTCCAGTGGCACTTTCAAGACCAACCAAGTTTTATTCTGGGTGTAAGCTTTCATGTGTACTCACACTTATTTATTTCATTAGATTTTTACCCCACCCTCCCAGCAAAGCCAGCTCAGGGAGGTGCATCTTCAGTTGCACACTTCTTTAGATTTTTCAGTCTATTTGGGATATTGCAGCTAAAAATCTGAAGCTTTGGTCTCATGGGCTCATGAGTTAAGGCATAAATCTAATAATTTTGAATGTCCTTATTCTACTCTCTTTAGCACTTTTGTAATATTGTTTACTTATTGGGAGATGTATATGCCTTGCTGTCTGTCTTACGGACAAGGTATTCAAGATACTTCCCTATATAGGTGAGGCATCTGCAGGCAGAGGGATCTCAATAGACTGGGGCAAATCATTCCCCTGTTCCCTCTTATGGACATGTATGTGAATGTGCAAAAGCACCACATCAAGCACTCTAGGGAATGGAAGGCATATGTGCACTTTCGATCTCCAGCTTGTCTTTGCAGTTTGCTCAGAGAAATTATTTGAGCTGCAGAGATTTAGTACCTTGATTGAGTGGGATGGGGTCTAAACAGGGAGGTGGAAGGTATGCCAACAATTCATAGTCCCTATAGTGGTTCATTGTACTTTCCATGCATAAGCTCAAGGGGAGAGGAAGAAAAACAAGCCCTCCATGAAAGGATACTGTACTTAATGTGGACAGGGGCTTTTTAAAATAAAGTGTACCAACAGGCTAGAGATGTGCAAAACTTTCCCAGTTAGATGTATATGTGTGTGTATACACACACACACACACACTTTGCTGGACATCCTATGTTCATGATACTTATTTGCAAAACCAAATATACAGAGCTTGTGAGGATAACATTGTTTGATGTATGTGTCATATTTTATCCTTAGAATCAGTGTTCATTCTAAGCTGAGTTAGTGTGAGCTAGCTCACAGTTTTTAAGCCTCTGGCTCACATATTTTTGTCTTAGCTCAGGAACGATGGCTGCAGAGCAAAGTAATTGATGCAGCAGCCAAATAGCTTGCTCACAACTTTAATGCCAGTAGATCACAAAGTAGAATTTTTACTCACAAGACTCCACAGCTTAGAGGGAGCATTGCTTAGAACTATCCCTGTTCATCCAAATTAGACTACAGTGAACTTTTCTGCTCACTTAAAGCAGTTGTCTATAGCTCTGCACATAGTTAAGGTATTTGAATGCCATTTAAGTCAATGACAATTAAGCAGAGTACTTATGCACCTGTTCCATCATATTAGATTGTGGCTTGAGGTTTCATAAGTAGCAATTTGGTCAATAAGCACACTTCAAATGGTATAAACTAACATCACACAAACAGCACGGTAGGATTTGCTGTCAACATGCCTTTAATCCCACAATAAGTGGTTCTTGTGCAGTTATTTGAAGGCAGCTGTTGTGCAAGCTCACAATGTTCTCAGCCACCAGTATTCTTCTGTCAGATCTCATGCTGCTGAGGCTAATAATGTGACATGAGACTAAAACAATATACCACTATTTGCGGGCTATCCAAGTCCCTTTTCACAGCCTTGTCGCATTCTATTACCCATAATTCCCTCAAAAAGGTTTGTTAACCTCAAAGCTTTTCCCTCTGTTCCATAAAACTCTGACACCTTATCAGGAATGTCAAAATGTTACCCAGTTAATGGCTTAGAAAATGGGAAGGCAGAGACTGTTATTCTAGTGCAGAGAAGAAAGTGGAACATTATCATATAGCAATAGGTGATGCCTGTGGTAAATTGAAGTAATTTATAAAAGTGAGACATGCCATAGCAAAACAAGACTCTATGAGCAAACACGCAGGACCCAGGCTTTCAAACAGTCTTCTAAACATGGCAGAAGGATGTCTCTGGCTGTGGTCACACTAGTGGCTTGGCACGATATGGCAGCACCTCTAATTGCACTGGTTTAAAGTGTTGTGGGCATACCAACCAGACAGCACACCCTTCTATGGGGTACCTGAGCAGCTGTCCCATGGTCAAGCACCCACAGTAGTGTTGCACATTACTCTCAGGATGCGCTGTGCTGGTGGGAGTTTTTTTTTTTAATCACCATTGTGCATGCTCATAAATGCATAACCGAACAACTGCTTCTGTTAGCTGGCTCCACAACCCATGAATGAGATGGAAATGCCCATTCAGATGGGGAAGGGGGAAATGAGATGCCTCTTGCAAGTCCTTGTGGGTTCCCGCTTGTCAATTTATCTAATTCTCAACATGGCCAAATCTGTGCATACATATATCCAGATACCTGAGCCATGGGCAGACAAGACAGATCTTTCTACAGCCCTGAAAAACAATTAATATTTGCAGAAAAATCTGAAATCTTAAAAAAAAAAAAAATGGGGTTACCCCCTCCAAATAAAAGCAGCACCTTTAGCTTTAAGAAATAAATCTCGTCAGTAGCTATTGTAGGCAACCACAACAGTACTGCCAGCCTTCAAGCCTTGGTTTCTGTCAGTTAAAGAAGAGTGAGGGACCAGGAACACTTCCAGGGCAGATTTAATCTTTAAGGGAGGACTCATGGGGACCAGGCCCAGCAGCAACCACCAGGCAAATTGCATCCACTTGACTTGTATGACTCTCCCAAGCCCAACTGCTTGCTGCTGTTCAACAGTGGCCACCCCATGAAAGCCAGTGTGGTGTAGTTGTTAAGAGTATCAGACTAGTATCTAGAGGACATAGGTTCAAATCTACACTCAGTCATGTAAGCTTGTTCGGTGACCTTGGGCAAGTCGCACTCAGCCTAACCTATCTCACAAGGTTGTTGTGAGGATAAAATTGAAGAGAATGATGTAAGCTTCTTTTGTCCTGATTGTACAGGAAGGCAGGGTAGAAACAAAGTAAATAAATAATAAATATAACTGAAAATGGGGGCAGATAAAAGGAAGGTTGGTGAATCAGTGAAATGGAATCATGGAAAGGTCAGGATATGGGGCTTGCCAGACAGACGGAAAGAGCAAATAGTGTGGGGAAAGTGATACAGGGGGAAATTGGGCACTCCCTACAAGTCCATGTGTGTTCCCCACTGCACAACTGGCCCTGGCCCTGCAGCCAGCAGCAGTCAACTGGGCCATAGTTTTCCTAGGGAGAGGCTGCCAGGGGGAGGGAAGGAAAGAAAGTTGAAGACAGAGAGTTGAAGTAGGTTTGGATGGTGGGTGGGAAGGAGAGAAGGAAGCAGGAAAAGGGAAGAAGCTTTGGCTGTTTTCAGGGAAAGGAAACAGGAAATAGTAAAGGAGAGGAAACTGAGATGCCCTTTCAGAAAAGCCCTTGCAGGTTTCCTGCTTGTTAAAATATTCCAAGTTGTTGTGCCGTATTCATTTCAGTTGCTAATGCACTCATTATGAGGGAATATGAAGAAGAAACAAATATCCTTCCTTATTGGCTGACTGTCCCTTATGATGTAAGCCACTCTAAGCCTGCTTGCAGGGTAGGGCAGGATAAAAGTCCAAATAAATAAATCTCACAAACAAAGGTCTTTCCACCAATAAAATAGCTCTTTTTATACCTTGGTATTATGTCCTTGATGTTTAAAGATGGAAGAATGTGCCCTTGCTCGTTTGTTTTTATTTCAATACATTGTCATTGTGAGCGGTGTTGGTCTGCCCATTTTCATTGAACAGAATGGTACCTTTGTTTCTTTATGTATTTTTATGCAGTTTATACATTCAGTCTATGTACTTTATATGCAATATATATGTGTAATGTATAACCCTGATCTACTGATACACAAATGACACAGTAAAATGGGTACAGTTTATAGGGACAGGGTAAAAGCCGGAACGGGCTTTTACCCTGTCCCCAGTTTATAGGACAAAGCAGTGCAAGGAAACAGAAAATGACAGGACAGTAAAAACTCATAGACTCAGTTCACACAAGGAGAACAAAACTGCAATGGGGATGTTTGAAGTAAAACAGCAAGTTGTTTAAATGTGATTGCATTCCTATGGGAGTAGCAATCATATTTGTAGAAACAATACCTTAACTGTGACCCTCCATATATATTTGCAAATAACTGCTTCCATTCTGAGATCAGGAGAAGATGAATTTGCTGCAGAAGCTGGAACAACTTTTAGCAACAGTAAAAGGTTATGCCATTTCTCTGTTTAGACCCTTGAAGAGTCCTTTGCTGGGGGAGCGGGGTTGTCCAAGAGGAGACAGGAATACATTTGCGCTGGAGAATGGAAGCAGTTATTTGCAAATATAATAGAGTGCCACAGTTAAGGTATTGTGTCAAGCCTGTTTTCCATAATGCCATCCCTTTTGTTCCTCTCTAGAATGTGACAAAACTTTAGGCTCTGGTTTATATGTGTGCATGAGTCACATTCTTGCATATATATGTGCTTATATACAGAAGGAGAAAGATGTCCTTTGCTTTCAAAAACAAGAAGAGAGGGAAAGATGAAGAGAACATGTCGCTGCAAAGCTCAAATGCGCGTGACTAGAGTTTTTTCATAAAATCTTGCAGAGTTTCCTCTATAAACCATTAAGCCTTAATTGTCGCACTAATGTTATTTTATATTGTAAGACCAGCTTCCGAATCCTGGTCTTATGGTACCCAGTGGAATCTGAGCAGCTACTTAGCTTCTCTAGGTTCTTTGCTGTAACCTTTTCAATTTATAATTATAATTCTGCAGGTGTAGACTTGCTCATTATTACTTAAAAGTGTCACTCCTTTTCACTACAACAATGTGCAGTTGTGTAAATTAGAGCTATAATTAACCCAGTTCAGTGCTGAAGCAAGCACCTTTCTACTGACAAGTTATGAATTAAAGGTAGTTCCTTTATTCCCAATGGAAGGAGCCCTTGCTCTCCATCTTGGAGGGCACTACAGAGGTGAGCATGGAAAGCTTTTTTGCCTAAAGAAAATAATATTGATCTGTAATCATATTCTCTGATCTGGCTAGTAGGAGTAGGTGGCTTTAGGTCCAGGTTCTGAGCCACCCCCACACTTTTATGAGATTATTTAGAAATGACTCATCTGTGTTCTAGAACCCTTGTTTTTTATCTAACAAGATCTGACCATGGGAAAATTTTAACCTTTGGAAATGTGCAGTTAGATACAAGCCCTTGTCATTTTTTTTAAAAAAAGCATGGAAACAATCTTGTCCATCACCCAGAGAAGAGAGCACTTTGCTGTATATGAGGCTGTCATTAAATGTTCAGAAACCACAACTGGTTCAGATTGTGGCAGCCTGATTGTTGAGTGGATTGGGCTGCAGAGAACAAATAGTGCCAGTTCATCTGCTTCTTGGTCTACCATAGTTCATCATTAAAGTCTTAACCAGTCTTGGTCCAGTATATATCCAGGACTGCCTTCTTTCTGTTAAACCTCTTCAAGACATCCCTCAAAGCCCTACAGCATGTTTCCTCACTGCTGAGGTACTATGAACTGTTGTATGGGTCAGGGCCTTCTCAGCCGTGACACCAATGTTATGGAACTTCTCTCTGAGCAACATTCACTCTTCCCCATTCTTTGGTGGCTTAAGATGTCAAGTGTAGGAAGTATTTGTCATCTAAAATGTACTTCTGGCTGGCACTGGCATTGGTTTGCTACTTAACTTGATTAATTTGGCTGTGTTACTTGTGTTGTTGATTTGTGTGTGTTGTGTATTTTGTTATTTTAGGCTGTTATAGTTTGCATTTGATTGTGAGCCTCTTAGAAGAATAGTTTTGTTGTAAAGATGGGTTACAGATAATGTTGATGAATAAAGTAAGTAAACAGGAGGGAAAAATTCAGATGAGCACGGGATCAATCTCTAGTCCATTCCCTTGTGAAGCAATGGATCCTGTCCAATTGCCCTGTAAGAAGTAAACTGACTCCTTGCTTCTAGAGTTCTGACTAATGAAATGCATTGGGCACTTGGGACTTGTAACATCGTGAATCCAGGTATGAAAATTAGGAGACAGCATGGTTTCCACCAGAAGGAGAGGTTTATCAAGATGTCACTTCTCCACATAGAGCTAAAGCAACAACTAACTTCTAGAATGTCCTTTTTTTCCTTTTAGTCCACAGTAAGAGCCAGTGTGGTATAGAGGTTGGACTAGGATCTGGACTAGGTTCAAGTCCCCACTCTGCCATGAAAGCTTGCCAGGTGACCTTGGGCTAAATCACACACCCTCAGCCCAACCTACCTCAGAGGGTTGTAGTGAGGATAAAATGGAGCTGAGGAGAATTATATAAGTTGCTTTGGGGAGACAGTTGTGTTATAAATGAAGTAAATGAATACATTCAAAAGTGGATTAGCATGTAGTTAATTTTGGACAGTCTAAAATATTGGTCTGGATCAAGAAATGGATTTATGACAAAACAGCACAGTCCCCTTCACTCCAAAATGTTTGGCTGCAGATGTGCATTAGTCCCTTCTTCCTGTTGGCAGACTTTAAATATGCAAAGGAAGTGGAGTACTGACTGTTTAGAGAAAAATAAATATGTTTATTAAAGAAGAACAAACTGTTATAGAACATACAAAGACAAAGCCTAAATTAACCAGTCTAACTGCTGTGAAAAAGAACAAAGAGCAACAGGAAGCCTCCAGAAGAGCCAATCAGGAGACAGCAAGGACACAATTTGAAAAAAGTGGGAAGTCCCTAGTCTAGCTGTGCTAAGTAGAAGTCCTTCAGCTGTCCCCCTCTAGGATGATCTTCAGATTTTCTTCATAAGGCAGCACTATAGACATGCATATCCCAACATTTCTGACCCCCATCCTCCATTTTCCCCAGCATTCAGTTGTTTCCTTGGTCCCAGACACAGCATTCCAGTGCTTCTTTAGCTCTCCCAACTCCATGCACTTTTGGCACCCAATTCAAATTAGAGACACCAGTTCCGAGGTTCATGACACAGCTGCCTCCCAACTGATCAGATGGGCTGCCAGCCAGTTGGTCAATGAGACTGCTTCTTTGTGTGTGCTACCAACAGGGCTAGCACTGTGAGTATAGCTTCCAGTGAACAAATTCCTCACCTGACTGGAATGAAATCCAGGTGAAGGAAGTTACCAGCAAGATTTGCACCAGATGTAAAACATATTAGTGCCTGGTGTAATACAATTGCTGTCTCTTTATAGTGACAGTTTACTTTGTTATGCTAGAGAATAAGGCTTTGGGGAAGGGGAGAGCTGTATTTGGACCTTAAACTCTCCTCTCTCATGAATGTGAGCAAAGCTAAACCAACAGGGCTATTTAGCTTGCTCATTTTTAATGGCATCATCCTTTCATTAAATGCTACCCAGCTGGGTTTTTCAGAGCCTCTAATGAAGAGTGAACAAATTGCAAACACCCCATAGGCAGAAATATTGTTCACACAGGGATTTGGAGAAGACACACAGAGAATAAATACACTCCTGTAGATTGAGATTGGTTAATACAATTATATTTAAAAAACTAGCACTCAGGTTATTTTATAATTTAATTGCCCTGAATAATTCAAATGATTATAATTGAAATAATCAGTCACTGAAATCGACAGTGGGATTTCACCAGTGAACATGGGAAACACAATTCAGGCCATTAAATTTGTTGGTCCTGCTGAGGTTTAGAATCTTCTTAGATTTGCATGAACTTTCCCTACTTGTCAGACTCTCCAGCCAGGGAAGCTGCTTTGCCAGCTTGAAACAGCCCTTTGGGCAGCTAATGGAAAGCCTTTGGTTTTTAATATTGTGAAGTGGCTATTGACGTGATTTTACTAGCTCTATGCAGCAATGTACATACACCATTTTCACCCTGTTTTCATTTCATTTTCATTTTAATTTTTTTAAAATATTTTCCTTTACTTTCATTATTATAATATATCCTCATTTTTCTTGTTGTGTAAGTTTATATTTTCATTATTTTCAAGGGAAAATACACTACTGTCTACAGCTTTCTTCTACCATCTAATTGGGATAGACCCTCAGGTTTCACCCAAAAGATCACCCCTGCCAAATTTCAGAGAAGTAGGAGAAATAGTAAAATTCTCATTAGTTCTCAAGCATTTGGTATTGCATGAAAGCAGGTTATGGGGCATAAGCAATATGAAAGAACTGGTGGGTGGGGTGGATCCTTGCATATATTCATATATAGTGCTGCCATTTTCCCACCAAGGGTGGGGGAATCCCTTGTTCTGGGTCCTGTTTCCTGTTGCCACTCAGTATTTAAAAAACACTATTGGTAATGGCATGATCCCACTTTTAGGGAAAATTTGGAAGTGACATCAGTCCACTCTGGAAATTGCTGGGAACACTGTGGTTTTACCACAGAGTTTCTGGCAATATCTACACAGAGATGACATCACTTCCAGTTTTCCCCTGAAAGTTACATTACATGGTTGCCAACAGTGCTCCCCCATGTCTGTACCTGACAACCCCATGTATACCAATTCAAGTGGAAGATGGAGGAGCCTGTTTGCAAATAAAAATGGAATGTACAAAGGAGGGGAACTATTCCAGGCCACATTTTGTGCCTTACACATCAGTGTTTGCCAATATTCTCTCTCTCCCATGCTCCTACATTGAACTTGAGCCAGGCTAGAAAAAAATATTGAAAGAACTGGAACATGGATGGTGGGGTAAGGCATGGGAGAAGCTGAGTTTAGCTCACCTCATCAGCACATTCACTTTTTGTTTTAAAACAGACCACCCCCATGCTTTCTTTACATATGGCTAGCAGCAACTGAGAGAGAGGGCAATTTGTATCCGGGAGATTGGGTGATTGCTTTAAATGATATTATAGATACCAAGGTGTTAGAATAGTTATGAAACAAATTCTTGCTTTCTGAGACCCTGGCAAAGTCATCATCATTTAAAATAGGTAGTAAAAGGCAGCTTCATATGCTTGTAGATTTTGAGAAGTCTTATCTTCTTGAGGGCAGTGGATGGAGCTTGGTGATACAGGTCTAAGGTTCAGTCTTTCCACTGTAAGGAATATCAGGAAGCAGATCCTGGGAAAGCTCTTCAAGAGCAGTTTTCAGGCTCTGTATACAATATTGCACTGTCTTGTCTTGTGCCTTTGTAATCACTTTTTGCCTTGTGTATGGTATGTCATGCCTTAGACAGTTTTCTGTCTCTGTTGTTTCCTAATTTCGGTAATCATAGGCCTGTTGCATTGTTCCTGGATGCCTTGTGCTGTCTGACTGAATACTTTTGTATGTGTTGTGATCTTCCTTGAGTCTCAATGAGGAAGGCAGTCTATAAATGAATGGAGTAAATGAATAAATAATTGAATGGAATAAATACATGCCAAAGTAGAAGGCAGCTTCATATTTTCATATTGGTTGTGTCAATATTGCCACATTATCAGTTGAGAGTCCTCATTAGGCATGTGATCAAGATTTGGTAGGGTATTGACTCATTCCATCCATTAAAATTGTTGTTTGTTTAATATAATTAGGTTGCACATCATTATTGTATTCAGATGACATTATATTGGTTTCAGTGGGAAATTCATTCTCACCTGTAACTCCCCTCAACAGATGGACAGGTCCCTAACTGGATGATATTTTCAAGCATTGCACATCTCACTCCAGAGGTACTCATTGTCAAATTGCAGGAAGAACAAAGAAAGGCTGCCCATGTTACAGGGCATTAAAGATTTCCACTGAAGAGAGTTCACATGGAATATAGTGATACAAGAATTTTTTTTTCCCCAGCAGCCCTTTCCTGCCACTTGGGTATGAGAGGGAGTGGTGTTTATCAACAGCAATAGCAAGGCTTGATAACATAATTGCCAAAATGCAGGTGGGGCCTGGAGATCTCCCAAAATTACAACTGATCTCCAGCCTACTGAGATTAATTTCCCTGGAAGAAACAAAAGCAATGGAGGACACAAACTATAGCATCATATCCTAGCTGAGCTCCCTTTTCTCCCCACACTCTGTCCTTCCCAAACACTGCCCCCAAATCTCCAGGAATTTCCCCAGCCAGAGTTGGCAACCAACCCTACATCAGCACCACACTTCAGTAAAGTACCTGGAAGCAACACAGCTGCCAGCCTCCACTGGTTGCCCTTTCTGTTCTTAGGCAACAGTGACCATCGACTTGGATGGGTAAGTGTGGGGGCAGGGGGTGACTGCCCCAGAAAAGTAGTGTCCTGTAATATTAATATTAGTAAAAAAAATAATCTGTAATATTAATCCACTGTAGAAACAGGCTGTGGTGAATGGAATTCACAAGCTGTCCTAATTAGGGATGGGCAACTGGAAAAATGAAGGATCATGGGGTCTCATGAACCACAAACCAGGACGAATTTCCCCTGGTTTGCAAACCAGTTTGGGTTCATGAGGTTCATGATATCGCGCAGCTTGCAAAAGCCATTTAAGGAAAACATGTTCCCTTTAAATAGCTTTTGCAAGCCCTGCCACCAGTACTGCAGTGCGACTTGCAAGTCAATTGTAACTCGCTTTACATGGGTTTGCCCTTGCATCTGATCTAGAAACTCCAGCTAGTGCAAAATGTGATTGGCACATATGCTGACTGTGTTGCCTGTGCAAGCGCACATTTGGCTGGTGCTACTCCAATTGCAATGGCTACTGGTCGAGTACCGGATCTGCTTCAAGGTACTAGTATTAACCTCTAAAACCCTGCATGGCCTGGGACTGACATGCCTGAGGGACTACCTTTCCCCATATGTGCCCCGGAGAGTTTTGTGCTCTGTAGATCAAGACTTGCTGGTGATCCCCAGCCCAAGGGATGTCCACTTAGCCTTGACCAGGACCAGGGCATTTTCTGTCCTGGCCCCGGCCAGGTGGAATGTGCTCCCGCTTGAGATCAGGACCCTGTGGGACTTGTTACTCTTTCACAGTGCCTGAAAAATGGAGCTGTTCCTCCAAGACTTTGGCCGAGACAGTGGGCAACCAATAAAATCTTGGTCTCCCCTGCTGAAACTACCATCTCCACATGGCCCAGGCTGAGAAGCTCTAGAGGCTAATGGAGCCAGCTGGAAATCTCTGTATAAGGATAAATAGTGCATTCTATTCTAATTTATGCTGTTTTAAATTGTCTTATATTTTATATGTATGGAAACTTTGATATGTTCTAGATATTGCATTTGTCATCTGCTCTGAGCCCATGTGGGGAGGGCGGAATATAAATTTGAATAAATAAATAAACTAAGAAGGCATTTAAATGCCTTCTGAGCTCACTGGCAGTTGCACTGGCATGGCTTTAAAGGGTTCCCTTTGCCTTGGGCACCAGCATGTCTGGCCCATGAACTGCTCCCATGAACAGCACAAACCTCAGCGAAAATGGAACCAGTTTGTGAGCAGTTCATGGGAGAAGTGACTGCATGAACCTATGTTCGCAAACCATGAACCAGGCGTGGTTCATGACAAACTTTGGTTTGTAATTTGGTTTGTGTCCATTCATCATCCTAATCCATTGAGAGAAATCTGACATTCAGGTCTAGTCTAATTTGCTCCCCCTCTCAAAATTCTGTGGGATTCTTGGGATTGTTTCCAATCTGAGGGTGCTACATATTTTTGAATGAATTTCTTTAAGTTAAATTGAGCTCAATTATGCTGTAATTAGGTTGTTTATTAAAACCCACTTTGTATTTTTATAAAAGGGCCCTTGCAAAAATAGAGTAGAAAAGGGAAAAAAGTAAAGGGAATAGTTGCCAGGTCCTCCCTGGCCACTGGCAGGGGTCGGGAGGGTAGGGTTGCCAGCTCCAGGTCGGGAAACTCCTGGAGATTTGGATGTGAAGCCTAGGTAGGACAAGGACCTCAGTGGGGTACAATACCATAGAGTTTACCTACCAAAGCATTTATTTTGTTCAGGGGAGATGTAGTCTGGAGATGAGCTGTCATTCTGGGGGATACCTAGGGAAGGAAGATGCAGAAAAACAAGCACAGAAGTGATAAAAAATCTTGAGGCTAGAAAGTACCATAAACTCACAGATATGTTAAGCCACAAAGCAAAAACTATTGAGGTGGGCAAAAATGTAAGATAGAGATCCATTATGTCCTTGGGTATGGAATCAAATACTTTAATACAACAAGAATCTGAACTAGATCAGACCCCACAGTGCTGCAAACAACTCAGACAGATGACTTGGATAATAATTCTGAACCAGGTTGTAATGAATAAACAGTTGAGCAGCAGCCCTGAGCTTTCTTCAAACCAAATGTTCTAGGATGTTATGTCAAATCACAGATAACCTGGAAAAGATTTTTTTTCAAGTAGCGAAATGTCAATGTACGTAAACATCCCCCCCCCGTTCTTCCTCATCAGTTAAAGAGTTACTGCAGTGAACCACTTTCCCCATGTAAAACATAATTTAGAAAGATGGAGTGTCAACAAACTGCCCTATTCTGCAGCATATGTCTAGTGTATGCCTAGGATCAGAACATTTTCATGGAAGTTATTAGACTAGAAACACTGTTACAGATGTTTAGAAGAGCATGAGCACTGCAAATGAGATAGGTGTTGTGTTGGCTACAAATGTATAACTTGTCTGGGCCAAAGCTTGCTTCACTTCACTTTCTTCTGTTATCTGCTTGGCTTCTTCCTGTGCTGTAGCATGGATTGTGCTAGAGCATTTTCTGTTAATTGCCCCCCAAGACGGAATAACGAGGCAGACACAGGTGATGGGTTTAACTCTTGGGCCACTTTATTAACTGGCAACCTTTAACTGGAATAAAACGGCAAGGGCAAAAAACAGTTGCGTTATGGTTAAGGCCAGGGGTGAAATACCCCTCCCTCACCTGATGTAATAGGGCGAGCCACCCTGCCCCAAGCGGGAGCCGCCACAGCGGCTTCCGCCTGGCCAGCTAGCCATTGTTCTCCCGCCCCGTAGCCCCTTCCCCCGGGCTGCCAGGCTCAAAGGGAGGAACCAATCGGGGTGGTTTCCAAGGCAGTCCACTTTCCCGCCCTGTGCCGCAAGGCACAAAGACTGTACTTACTGGACCCCTTCAAACCCCAATTGGGTGTCGGCTGGTGCTCACTGATCTGCAACTGTATTCCACATAAAACCCTGCCTAACAAAAGTGACCATCCTAGAAAATGCAGTCCTGCCGCTAAAGTCCTGCATCACCGACTCAGTGCAGGGTAGGCAATAACACCCTCTCACATTGGCCAATCAGAAAGGGTGAAAAATTCCTACCTGGCCCCCAGAACTGGGCAACCAGCCGGAAGCTTGCACTAATGACAGGGCGGGCGGGCGGGCCGCGATCCTGAGGAGACTGCTGGTGCGCAAAGGCGGGGCCCGACTTTAAGCCCTATGGCCCCTCCCCTCGCACCTACCAACGGAAGTGCCTTTTGGCACTAGAAGATAGCACAGCCTCTCTCCATCCAGGAGGCAAAGGGGTCTCCCTGCCCAACAGTCACGGACCGAGGGCGGGGATTCGGATTGCCACCCCAGACGGAATAACGTAGCAGACACAGATGATGGGTTTAACTCTTGGGCCACTTTATTAACTGACAACCTTTAACTGGAATAAAACAGCAAGGGCAAAAAACAGTTGCGTTACGGTTAAGGCCAGGGGTGAAATACCCCTCCCTCACCTGATGTAATAGGGCGAGCCACCCTGCCCCATGCAGGAGCCGCCTCAGCGGCTTCTGCCTGGCCGGCTAGACATTGTTCTCCCACCACGTAGCCCCTTCCCCCGGGCCGCCGGGCTCAAAGGGAGGAGCCAATCGGAGCAGTTCCAAAGGCAGTCCGCTTTCCCCGCCCCATGCCACAAGGCACAAAGGCTGTACTCAGTGGACCCTTTCAAACCCCAATTGGGTGTCAGCTGGTGCTCATCGATCTGCAACTGTATTCTGCATAAAACCCTGCCACTGCCAAGGCCAAGCCTCTGCTTAGACCTTCGCTCCCATCGGGAGGCCCAAGGCCCCCTGAAGCCCTTGCTGAAGATCCTCCAGAAAGATGTCCATGCCCTTTTCAGAGAGATGAACACCATCCTGCCGGTATAACTCAGCGCAACCTGCATGTATACTGGGATGTGCTAAAAAGATACCCAAACCGCCCTCAAGAAAACGCTGCAATTCTCTGTTTGCCTTTCTGCAAGCTTTGTTAATGGCCAGTGGGTTAGCAGCCCACCGCCAAACTCGCTGAGGTATCATGGCGGACCAAACAATGATGGTACCCAGCCCTCGCTTCCAAATTAACTTAAAATCTTCCTGAGTCTGAAGAATAAAGGCCTTTCCTTTAATCAGGCCTAAATCATTACCACCTAAATGAATAACTAAAAAATGTGGCGGATGGCCAACCGTGTCATGAAACAGCAACTGCAACAATCCTGGCCATTGCAAGCTACGGTGCCCTTTTTTATTCAACTGTAGCTCAACGGCTCAGACCCAACTGCAAACCCATCGGTGTCCTCTTGGCACGATGAGCCACCCAAAATATATAACTGTGCCCGCAAATCAAAACCGTCTTCCTTTCCTGCCGGCAAAAAACATCTGAAACGAAAAGAAAAGTAAGGAGGTGCACACAATTCAACAACAAATCGTGAAATGGTTAGCTGTTCC
The DNA here is from genome assembly GCA_029375565.1 of Gekko gecko. Lineage (NCBI taxonomy): Eukaryota > Metazoa > Chordata > Lepidosauria > Squamata > Gekkonidae > Gekko > Gekko gecko. The sequence continues at coordinate 94,208,171 of JAPDNY010000001.1, read as the reverse complement.
CCAGGGGTTGCATGATTTATAAATTGTGGAACACCATCTACCCAGACGTTGAATATCATGCCCCTGGTAACCCATGGCTGCCGCAGTGGAGGCTGCCCCTATGCGGAAAGAATGAGTACAAAAATGCCTCCCCGCCAGCCCAATCCTCACTAAAGCTCTAGAGGTGACTGACCAAAACTGCTGTTTCATAAGGGGAGTACCATCCTGATGCTGAAACAATAACCCAGCCTGCATACCCCAAACTGCCATGTAAGCTGCCAATGCAGATACATGGCAAAGCTGCTTTTCATTGCATACACCTAACTCGATCAGTGCACCTCACTGCCTCTGGTCCATTTTAGAGCGTCTCAAAGTAACGGATGCCTTAAGGGGAGTCAACCAAACATCCCGCACCATTAGTGCCTGGCCAGAAGCTTCTGCCTTAGACTGGGCAACCAGCTCGCTAATTCTAAAAGCCCCGAAAAAGACCACCAAGGCTGCTGCATGAAACAATAAAGCTTCAAATTCTGAGGAACAAATCATCCCCCACAAGGCCTGAAGGCCACGGAGAATCTTAGGTGAAATAGGTTGCCTTGAATCCCTCCGACTCCCGGCCTCACACGCCCAGCCTTCCAACAACTTACGAGCCTGGAAATCTCCTATAAATTCAGCCAGGCCGCACACCTTGCTGGCAAATGCAAGAGCAGACAATAAACCCTTGATAGAACTAATTGCTAAACCCTTACCTTTAGATGCCACACAAAAATGAAACAGATGATCCATCGGAATCGGCCATAAACTAGGATGCCCTACCTCACATCTAAACACTGAGAACTGAGAGACCGCACAGTCATAAGCACGCTTGGTGCTTGATGCTATGGCTAGTCCTATAGCCCTGCACACTTCGGCCTTCCAACCAACCACATCCAGGGAGGCATTCGCACCGGCAGCAAGTCGGCGTCCGGGGCCAGCTGACAGAACCTCTCCATCTGTTTACGAGAGAGAGCATCAGCCACCCCATTGTCAACCCCCAGCACATGCCTGGCAAAAAACAAAATGTTCAGCTGGAGGCAGCGAAATGTAAAAGCTCTAACTAAATGCATGACTCGTGGGGACTTGGAGGACAACGAATTAATGACCTGCACCACAGAAAGGTTATCGCACAAAAGTGCACAGTGTAGTTGGCCAACTCCTCGCCCCACAAGTAAACCGCCACGAGAATGGGAAAAAAATCTAGAAAAGTCAAGTCAGCTGTAATACCGTCTGACGCCCAAGATGCAGGCCATGCCTCTGCACACCATCTCCCACGAAAATAAACTCCAAAATCAGAGGAACCGGCAGCATCAGAGTGAACCTGCAGTTCAGCCTCCAATCTAAGGTCCTCTCTCCAGAAAGAAATGCCATTAAAAGATGCAAGAAACTCCAGCCACATTTCCAGGTCTTGACAGATTCAAGCGCTAATTCGAATCCGGTGGTGAGGGAGCCACAATCCGGCCATGGCAGCACACAATCTACACAAAAACGCCCGGCCGGGGGCAACCACCTTACATGCAAGGTTCAGGTGGCCAACCAACCGTTGCAGCTCCCTCAAAGTGGCCTTTCAATGTCCCAGAAATCCTGAATGTGGCAACGCAAGCAAACCAGCTTGTCCACAGGCAGCCGAGAAGCCTGTGCCACCGAATCCAACTCCACACCCAAGAAAGTAAGTACTTGAACTGGACCCTCAGTCTTCTCCTGAGCTAATGGTACTCCTAACTCGTCAGCCAAGGATATAAATGAACGTAACAAATCTTGGCATTGGCCCGAGCCATAGGGACCGACAAACCAAAAATCATCTAAATAATGTGCTACCTTCCTGCAGCCTTTGCGCCCATTCCAAAAATGAACTAAAGCGCTCAAAAGCAGTGTGTGAAATGGAACAACCCATGGGTAATGCCCTATCTAAATAAAAATGCCCATCGAAACAGAAACCCAGGAGCTTGAAATCGTCCGAGTGCACTGGGAGGAGGTGGAAGGCCGATTAAATGTCGCACTTTGCCATCTCTGCCCCTTTCCCACAACGGCACACCATTCGCACCGCCTGATCAAAGGACGTGTACTGCACGGAACACAACTCCTCTGGAATGGCATCATTAACTGAGCTGCCCCTGGGATAGGAAAGATGGTGTATTAGGTGAAACTCGCCAGGCACCTTCTTGGGAACAATACCTAGTGGGGAAACAACAAAGGTTAGGAACGGGGGGACCACTAAAAGGTCCAATCACCCTCCCCTCCCTAAGCTCCTTCTCAATCTTATCCCTGACCACGTGCTCCATGCCCCATAAGGAATGGAGGTTACTGGCCATATATGGGACCCTTGCGCCCTGGAAAGGGATGTGAAAACCCTCAGAAAAACCTTTTAACAGATATAAACTATCAACCTGACTGGGATAAGAACTCAACAATCTCTCAAGCACTCAACGTTATGGGTGTTGGACCCCTTTCCATGTGGTTGCTCAGGGCCACCCCCTTCAGGCCGTCTGCAGCTGCACCGGGCTTTTCCCCGGAAACAGGGGTGCGGGCCCAAACATAAGGGGCACTTGTGTCGATATTGACAAGCTTTCCTGCTACACGCCCCCTGAGCTCTGAATTCCCAGCAGAACTGATGGGGTTGAATCGCCTACCCCGCCACAGGGCGGGGACTGAAGGACTCAGAGACACGCTCTACTAGATGTCCACTATGTGACCAATCACCTGTATTAGGTCTAGAAGAGGCCATAACCTGCAACCATAAATGTGGGTGAATCTGGTCCCACCTCAAAGAAGGGTTCATGGCAGCCTGCATCCGAAATTCCTCATCATATTGGAGCCATGCAGGGCCAGTAAAGCCAGTATACCCCTTGTAAACTATGTTAAAGTACTGGAACAGAGAAGCTGCCTGGTATGGTTGCGCCTTAGCAAGCACACCGGCATAAACCAGAAAACCAGCCACCCAATTGGCCCATGTCTTATCCACTTTCACCTTTCTGTATTTCTCCTTATCTCTATCCTCAAGATCTTCCTTCTCCTTCTTTTCCATTTCACAAAATAAAAGGGTGAAGACATCTACATATTCACCTCTACAAATCTTCTCACAAGCGGACAGAAGCAAATGGTCCCCAAGAGGGAGTGCTAAGTCCCCAAAGGGGAGGGCAGCAGTGGGAGCTGCAGCGTAAGACACCCCGCAAGGGGAGGGGCCACTCCACCAAGGCGAGCCAGATGAGCTACATTGCTGATTGCATGCCTGTGAAGGCATGCCACATGTTGGCATACAGCTACCTGCCTGCCTGCATTCAAACCCACAAGCCAGTGTGCTTGGTTGTGCTGGGGCTGCCCCATCAACTGCAGGGCTGCCCCACGGCCATCCCATCCCTGTGTGGTACAAACTACACTTACCAGCTGCCGAGGAAGGGCCTGCAAAGACAGCAGCCGAGCCAGTCTGCCCAGAAGGCATTGGCGTGGAAGATGTGCCACGTTCTTGAGTCCCAGAAGTTCCTGCCATATCAGCCACGGAAGCTGTAGTGCGCCCTTCTATAACAGACAAACGTGTTAAAACCTCAGCCTGAAAGCGCTTAGTGGCAGCAGCATGCATTTCCTTCTGCGCACCAGCACCACCAGCAGGCCTCAGTGGGGGAGCCACCAACCCCATGGCTAACTCCGCTGCTTGCAAGCGCTGCAAAATAGCTTGTTGCACCCCATCATCCTCTTCATCTGACGAGGACAATGCCAGGGCAGGACATTTTGGCAGGGGCTTAGGGGCAGGCTGCTTGCCCTTGGCACGACCACTACCCTTCTTGGGAGCCATAACAATACCAATTGATCTACCCAGAAAATTAGAAGCAGGGCAGCTATCCCCTGTGGCCCCACAAATCAAAACGAAGCAAACCAAACTGCAAGATAACAACTACTGAAAAAAGAACAAAATGGCCACCCTAAGCGCAGTACCAAAGGCTGCCGTGTGCACTCAACAAAATGGCCGCTGCACCCAAAATACAAAATGGCCGCTGGGTGTGTGCAACAAAATGGCTGCCGTGTGTGCACCATAAAATGGTGACCCACCCTCCAAACTTATAATGCAAGGTTAAGAAGGCTATGCCAAGCAGGTTAAAAAAACACAAACCGCTCCTCTGAACCATCCAGACACTGAAACGCTAACCCCAGAAAGCCTGCAAACTATGGCATGGGGGGGAGGGGGGAATACAATGGGACCAGCCAGTCCCTCTATGAGAGAGGGAAAAAAGTTGTGAGCTAGCTCCTACTAACTCAGTTTAGAAGGTACACTGCTCTTGATGGTTGGTATTCCCAGGAGATCGTCCCTTCAAGCGCTCACCAGGGTCAACCCCGCCTAGCTTCTGAGATCTGAGAAACTCTGGGCTTGCTTGGGCTATCCCAGTCAGGGTGAAAAAAGGAGGGTGAGGCAAACCACATGCACACACCGCTTCTACACTGAAGGCCCCCCTAAAAAGACCCCTGCTGGCCTGTAACCTGCTGCACCGCGCAGCACACCGCCTCAGCCCAACACCGCCCTACCACCGGTCGGGGAGCAAACCACATGAGGGAGCCACCCTCACCCTCCAAGCTGCAGCCATGGAGGGAAAAGTCTCTCTGCCGTGCTCCTCCAAGACCCACGCTGCTCCATCACTACAACAGCCGAATGCCGAGTGGTCCACAGATGGCCGGGGGGGAGCTGTTCGCCGCAGGGGCCCGCCAAACCAGTTGGGAACACAGCTGCGCCAAAGAGCTCCCTCCCATGCCGCGATCCTGAGGAGACTGCTGGCGCGCAAAGGAGGGGCCCGACTTTAAACCCTATGGCCCTTCCCCTCGTGCCTACCAACGGAAGCGCCTTTTGGCACTAGAAGACAGCATAGCCTCTCTCCATCCAGGAGGCAAAGGCGTCTCCCCACCCAATGGTCGGGATTTGGATTTTGCTCCCTGATTCACCACCAGCTGAGCTGATATAACACCATTCACCTTTTCCCCTAGTGACGTCCTTACACATTCAGAGCTGCCTGGCCAAACCAAAGGTGATGAAATCAGCATTTGTATGGGAAAACAATATTAAAATTAAGAAAACCCTTTTCATGTATCTATCCCACATTTTTCCTCTTATCACTTGAAGGAGTAAAAGACAGCTACGAAGAACACTGAAGGACTGTTGTTTTTCTCTGTGCTGACAAGGACCTTTCCTTTTGCTGCTATTGAAAAATAACTTTGAGAAGTCAAAATGTGAAGCCAATGAACTGACCAGTCCAAGTAGTTCAGGAAGATAAGGAATTTCTTTTTCTTCAGTCTTCTGATCTGGGGTTTGCCAGTTCTAACTGTTGCATTGAAGGAATAGCTTCTCTCCTTGCCCACAGAGTCCTAAAAAGTTTACTAAAATTAGTACCAGTGGTTAGTTCAGGAATAGTTCCTATTAGAGATGTCTCAACTGTTTCATCTAGTGTATATGTGTCAGTTTCCAAACGGTGAATCCCTTTTTCTTTTAGGCTTAGAAGACCTGAAGAGAACAACCCTTCCTTCCCGGGTCATAAAGTTTATTTAACATGAACATATTCTTCCTCATTACGGTACTATCATTGACAATTGCAGCCAAGGAACTATTCAAGTCACATAAGAAAGAAATCTATCCATGCAGTTGCACATTGGTCTGAACCTCTAACTAGATATTACATAACCCCAGTTCAGACACAAGAGGCAGTATCCTACCTTGAGGCTGGAGAATATTCCTTAAACCTAAGGAGTCTCTTTCCTCCAGTTTAAGTGGCTTTTCCATTGGAGACTGTAGGAAGATATCAAATTTTGCTTAGTGGTGCAGAAGGATACTGGCCAACAGAAACAATGTTATAACTTGTGAAACCCAGATGTAGCTGGTGGACAGTCACTCACATCCTGGCTTGCTTTGAAAAATGCTGATTTCATTTGTTGTTGTGGCCAGGCAACTCTGAATGTGTAGGGACATCACTAGGGGAAAACTAAGATTAAGCCAGATATCCATGTTTGTACATCATATGAAACTACTGATTAAACTAACTGTGGTTGCGGTCACATATGCCAGAAAAAATGGGGGGAAGCGAGGCTATTTCCTCCGGAGAAATTTGACCCACAGGTGCAGACCGTCAGTGCGTGATCAGATGCAACTGCGAGTGAGTCATCTTTTGTGTGGCATTTTTTCCCCATGTGCTTAACTGAGGGATAGATGAATCACACCTCCGCACTGAGGGCTCCCTATGGAATTTGTGATGATGCACATACTGCGAGGGGGGGACAACAGCGTGGAGTCAGGATGGCCTGATCAGACCATCCCGATGCCATGAGAGTGCACTAGAGTGATCAGTCATGGGAAAGTCCATCCGTGGCCCGTCACAACCTGTTTACTACCAAATTTTCCCAGGTGTCTTTTAACTCCGCTTCTGCATATGATCGCAGCCTGTGGTTATTAAACCACAGCTCCAGATCCTGGTTTGAAAGACTAACCATAGTTAGTAGAGTGACTCACATTTGGACAGTCACTAATCATAGTTTAATCCATGGTTTCACATTTTGTCTGAACTGAACCACAAGGTGTATTAGCTGTCTCAGACCCTTATCTGTTAGAGGCATTTGCTGAATGAACACAGGCCTGACAATTTGCTTTAGCTTTCACATTTGCAAAACATGTACATGTATTACTTTCCCTCTTATATACTCATGGTCCCATCCCTGAGGAAGAGATTCTTTGAAAAGATGGATGGATACCCCCCAAAATCTCTGAACAAGTTGACCTAATAGGTCAGAGTTTTGATACATATATTTCTGTGGGGTATTTCTTCTATGCTCAGAGAAGCAGTCACCTCATACCCTCAGAAGTGACAAACTGGAAGATTTTGGTATGGTTATGTAGGTTTCACTTAATTAGGTCTATGTAGGATAGCCACATGATACTGTCTAATCTTTCTAAAAGCACATTGGTGCAAATCTCAGAAACTGTATTTTGTCTTTTAATCTTAAAACAGATAGGACAAAGGATGATATGTATGTCCTTCTGTTTCTGATTTCATATGAAACTATATTTTGTATCATTGTGATCCTTTCATCTATATATCTAATAGCCAAGTGCCCTCTCCGTGTGGATATCTAAATCTGCACATCGGGGGCACTTGGGGTGCAGAGAGATTTCCCTGCACGCTTGGAGCAGTCTCCAGGTGTGCAGAAAAATCTGAAAAGTTGAAAAAATATATGGGGAATACGTAAATCCCTCCAAAACTACAGCTGCTTGCTCTGGGCATGCGCAGGGCACTCATTCACTGAGGCATGGGAACAGTGCAAGGGAAGCCACCAGGCCACTAATCCTACCATCTGCTGTTCCAACTGCCACAGCAGCAACCGTCCCCATGCAGAGAATGGACTTATCCTTGGAAACTGTGGCGGGCTGTGCGAGGAAGCTCCGGGGACTTCTTCTCAACACTGCCCCCTCCACTCCATTTCTCCTGTCTGTTCCCAGACTCATTTGTTTGGAATTAGTGGCAATGATGCCAAGCACAGCTATCAGCCTGGCCACCCTTCGGCCGTTCCATCTTTCCCCTGGTGAGGGGCCACCAGCCGGCCCTGGTCTCCTCCCACCAATGCTCCAGCTGATGGCCTGCTCGGGTCTGCTGTCACTGCCTCTCACAGTGGGTCAAGCTTGGCACAGTTGGTTAGTTGGAGGATCAGGCCATGTGGCATCACTTTGCGGGTTGGCTGCTACCTCACTGGCAGCCTCCTTGCTTCCCCCGAGGCTCTGTTGTGCCGGGTCAGTCTCTCACAGACCAGGGGCTATTGCCCAAGTATGTGTTGAGGGAGCCTCAGAACCAAGCGAAGGAAGGGGGGAAGGAAGCCTCAGTGTGCTCAGCCTTTCCAGAGCAGTTCTGGACAAGCCACTGAAGAGGGAGGGAGGAAACCTTGGCGAGGCCATCTGGAGCAGCTCCAAACAAGCCACCTGGGGGTGGGGGGAAACAGTGGCAGCTGGCAGCTACAGGGGAGCCTGGGGAGAAAGTGTGTGTGTGTGTTTGTGATATGAGATCTCTCCCCCCCACAAGTATCGCGGGCGGGCGCCACTTGTATTTACTAATTTCAAGAATGCTTATATTGATTTTAATAATAGCTGTTCCTGAACTAACCACTGGTACTAATTTTAGTAAACTTTGAATGCAATACAAAGTTTTCACTTGACACCTGGAATAAACTTCTGTCTTCTCTTCAGACAGAGGGCTGTAACCTGTAGAGACTAGTTATTGAAAAGAATAGCCATCCCAATATAGCCTTGTGATTTAGTAGTTAATGCATTGCTTTGGAACAGGCAAAGAGACCCTTCATTTCCATGTGTCTGTTTTAAAGGGAATGCTTCCCTTACAGGAGCGGGTGGTTGAGCTGCTACAAAACTGCTACCAACCTCAAAAGTGTGATGCAACATGTGCTCTCATTTCCCTCATCACTGTTCCACCATATTGGCTGTCATATATGGGGGCAATGATGATGTCTATCACTTATTTTATATTAGGAGTCATTACCAAGGGAAAGAAGGGGAGGAGATGCATGGCTGGAGTTTTCAGACAGCCTCAGGAATGGTAAGTTGCATCCTGCAGTAATGAAAGAGTTTGCAAAAGTGTAATGTGTTTTGTATACAACTCAGCTCTACCTTGTATGAAATATTCAGTTGATAAAAGCATGTGTCTAGGTTTCCAAGAAGGTAGCAGATTTGATCTGTCTGATATCCTTCTTTTTCTCATGAAAAGGCAGTGACTTGTTTTGGACAGAACAGGAAATCATGGTTTAATTATGATTAATTTGTTAAACCAGGATTCAGCTTATTGATGAGCACTGATTTAAAACCTGAATGGCCTCAACAAATGCTGATTCCCTCACCCTCATTCTGGATTCATAGCTCTGTGTCTTGGGAATGTACACAAATGATACTGGGGTACAAGCTAGGGTGTCTGTAACTGTATATTTTATGAAAAAATAGGCTTGGATCTGAAGGTACCATTTTGTCTGCACAACAGCAGCACCTTTGACAAAATAGCTTTTACATCTGTGAAGAAATACTCATATTTCCCTCCCCTCCTGTTCAAACTCCCATTTTGTCCCTGACACTGGCCACTTCTGCACTGTCATTTTTGTCACTCATTTGTCCCTATTGCTTTGGGTTCTCCCCATTTTTCACTACTACTGGGACTACTAGAGAGAGCAAAACACATTGGTGGGAAAACCCTGAAGGAACAGGGACAAATGAGTGACAAAAATGACAGGTGGAAGTGGTCACTGTTTCTGTAGGCCCACTGACCCACAGGAGCACAACTTTGGATGACGTGGAAGACTGCAGCAGGAACAGGAGAGGCTGTCTTGTGACCTGACTACTAGAGTACTACTGTCAGTAATTAACTGCTCGGTATGAAAATATTCCAGTACTCAGGCTGTTAATAAATTATAAATTGATGACTTTTAAAGTACACTAACCCCAGTGGAGAAGAGCCATTTGCTTTTGCAAAAGGAATTGTTCAATAGAGCCATTCCCCAAGCAGACCAAGGAAAGGCATTTAGAAAAACAAAACAAAACTGCATATATATAATTTCAGTAAATGCAGTTAACTTAAAAGAATAAAGAGCTACATTTAGTATTTAGAAGAAAGTGAGTATTAAGGATAAATTCCTTGAGAGTTAAGAAGAACTCAGTTTCAATGGCGCGGCGGGGGCGGAAACGGCTGCTTAAAAGGGCTGGGCTCCGTTCCTGCCCTTGTCAGTTGCTCCGCGTGCTCGCCCACCCTCCCACCCTGTTATCAGTGCAGGCTTTGGCTGGTCGTCATTTTGAAGGGGCCAGGTAGGAATTTTTTCACTTCTACCCATATTGGCAGCCATGGTGGTGGTGTTTTTTCGCCTACCTTGCACTGAGGGCAGTGGCTTTAAGGGAATTATTGTGGAAGCACTTAATTAGCTGGTCACTTGGCAGGTTTATGCAAGCAAGAAACGGAACTGGTGAGCACCTTTCGGCATATCCCATTAGGGAACAGGCGGTCATCAGGAACTGCCTTCGGATTTCAGGGTCCAGGGTGGGGAATGGTGATCACCTCCACTGGGAACCTTTTATGGCAGGCTCCTCTCTGCAAGTTGAAAGGCTTCAGGGGTAGGCGCTCCTAGAAGGCAACCAGTTGCTGGGCTGCTGGTCACGAGCCAGAGAGTAATTGGCTCACGGCTGGAGCTGGGTGACCTGCCCTTTAAGGGCAAGGGGGTTGGTCAGGGAAGTGACGCCTGCCTTGCCTGTTCCATGCTTGCTTAGTTGTTATTGCTGCAATGTTCTGTTAAATAGTTAATAAAGTGGCCCTTGTTTAATTCCAACCTGTTGTCTGTCTCATTATTCCGACTGGGGGGGCAATGGCTAGCTCAAGGTTACCAGTGATCTTTGTAGCAGAGTGGAGAGTTCAGTTCAGGTCTTCTTTGTTCTAGTCTAACACTCTAACCACTCCAGCACACTGGGTTTCACTAGTTTTGGCCGATGACTCGATTATTTGCAGATACCCAAGTAGGCTGATGAGTCTTTGTATCATTAACACATTCCATTTTGTTCATAAAACAAAGAGGAAAAAAGCCATCCTAGAAAGACAGGACAGTTCAAACACTACAACATTGCTTATTTATCAAAAGTGGGATAAATTCAGCCCTGTATTCCCAATGACTTCAGCATTGGCTGTGAGTTCAGAAAGTCAGGTATTCATTATAATACAGGACAACTTTTGAAAAAGTACCTAGATCAATTTTGACTGTATGTTTCTGGTTCACAACCGGGTCACTATGAATAAGAAAGCTGGTCCTGTTTTTTTGGATCCTTCTTCTGCTTTTATTGCTTTGAATAGGAGAAATAATCTTTTTCCTACTTGTGTCAAAACAAAACCACGACTCCCTGAATTTGGACTGCTGCATTTATATTTGAAATCTTCCTTCCTTCCTTCCTTCCTTCCTTCCTTCCTTCCTTCCTTCCTTCCTTCCTTCCTTCCTTCCTCCCTCCCTCCCTCCCTCCCTCCCTCCCCCTCCCCTCCCCCCTCCCCTCCCCTCCCCTCCCCTCCCCTCCGTAATTGGGGACAATTGCATTTGATGATGTGAGGCTGATTATGTGACTGAAAGAACAGTATTGGGATTCAAATGTATGTTTTGTGATCTTAGATTGTGATGAACCAGTCACACATGCAAGTCATCACATGATGTTGCAGAGAATAATAGTACCATCCTAACACTACACACATATTGAACTGGCTTGAAGAATGAAGGACCTCCCAGGATTATAAATTATTTAGAGAGCTACCTAAAGCTAAAACATGTATGATATTAAGGATGCGTGACTTGTGTAATTGAACCATTGAACCAGGCCCATAGTGAGGATTTCTTGTGTTGAGGGGTCTTTAAATTTCTCAGGGGGCACCTAATTGATTTGGTTAAAGTAAGTTAAATTAAGTGCCCCTTTCACCCAGCTGCATTTGATGGCCTCCTCCTCTCCCCCCCCCCACAGAGGGGGCTTTCCCAACCTGGAGCCCTACCCCCTGCCAACTCACCCTGTAGGCAGGGCAGGCAGATGGAAAGGGACGGTGGTGGAGGAGTGCGCCAGTGTGCTCGTCCATTTGGAAAGCCCCCCAGCCCCCCAGCCACCACTCTCCCTTTTACAGGGGCTGGATGGGGAAGGCAGATGGGAAGGTGAGGTGGTGGAGGAGTGCACCTGTGTGCTTGCCTACTACAAGACCCTTCAGCCAGCCAAGGCCAAGCGTGGCCGGCCCAGGACAGAGTGCTGCTGTAGCTATCTCATTTTGTCTCTGCTGTCCTCCACTTGCTCCACCCTCTGTTCAGTGGTGATGGCACAGCCGTCTCACTGCCCCCTCTTCAAGCAACAGCAGCAGCAGCAGCAGGCCAAGCACTGGTATTAGCTGCTGCCATGCACGCCTCATCCAGCCACCTGCCCACCATGGCCTGCATGGGGCAGGGCTGCTCATTTTTCATTGTATATATTCATACAAGTGGCCAGCCCAGGAAGGAGCGCTGCAGCATCTGCCTCCTGCACATGCTCAACCCTCTGCTTGCTGGCAGCATCACTGCTGTCTCCCCATCCCTCCCCCAGCCAGCCACCTACCCACTACGGCCTGCATGGGGCTGCTGGTTTTTCATTGCATGTATTCATACAAGTGGGGCTGCTGGCTGGTGGGGAAAGGGATGGGGCAGTGGCAGCGAGTCCTCTGGGCAGCCCAGAGAGTTGGGGGGGGGATGGCTGGGCTGTGTAGGAAGTCATGGGGTCTTGGAGGGAAGTTGGTAGCTATGGGCCTGCATTGAACTGGGGTGGGACTAGTTTTTCTGCCCTTGCTGTTTCCCTAGTTGAGAGTCTCCCCCACCCCCCACCAAGCAGTACTAAACCTTGGTACAGAAAAAATAGACAAGCAAAGCACAACAGCTGTATGACAGAATACCTGCCTTTTTCTACTAATGGATCTGGAGGCACCTGTGAGTGAGACATGTTGATCAGGGAAATGGCATGGGGGAAAGAGCTAAAATATCTTTTTGCCAACACAAATGCTCTGATTCATCTCATTCTCCTTCCCACCCCTGCCACGTGCTTAGTCACATGCCAGGGAGCTGATCACCATCATGCATAATTTGGCCCCAGTTTCCCACAGTAAGACGCACTGGATTTTAAGATGTCTGAAATCTTACCCTATGACATTAGGGTTGCCAAGTCCATTTTCGCCCGCAGCGGGGGACTTTGGGGGGCATTTCTGGAGGGGGCGGGGCATCCCTGACATGATGATGTCACATTGGGGATGTCCGCTCCTCCCCACAGCCGCACGCCCCTTGCGCGTGGGGAAATGCTCTGCAGAAAGCTGGCATTTCCCCACTCACCCAAATGCCAGCTCCATTTAAGCACAGACAGCCTTCCCTGCGCGCTCGATCTTGAGCGGAGATTGGGCTTGCGAGGAAACACCAGCTTCCTGCACTGCCCCTTTAAGAGCAGTTTCCAGGCACCCCAATCTCCGCTCGAGATCCAGCGTGCGGGGAAGGCTGCCTTTGGAGCTGGTGTTCAGGTGAGCGGGGAACGCCAGCTCTTTGCATTTAAAGGGAGCCCTTCAAGAGAGAAGGGAGAGGGGTGGCTGGAGGTGTCGGGGCTTGGGGGTGGGGCTTCCCCCACCAGCCATTTGGCCAGTGGCGGATAGAACCCCCCCCGAAAGCAGGGGACCCCCGCCAAACCGGGGGGGTTGGCAACCCTATATGACATGCCTTACCTTTCACCTCTTCCAAAATGTATAGAACATTGGTTGTAATTACTAAGTATAAGGAAATGCAGGTTGACTAGGGCAGTGCTTCTGTACCTTTATGAACTATGCAAAAGAGGAGATTTCAGCTGCATGGCTTTTCTTCCTTTGCATCAGGTTATTCTGTGTATGCCTAAAGTCTGTACTCTGCATGTGCTTAAGTCATACTCTTCTTTATTCTTAATCCATATATTCTATGGACACTGAAAACAATTTGGAGGCCAATAGTGGAGCACCAGTAACATTAAGAACTGGAAGAAAGTAATTTCCATTGCAAGGAAAACTTAATCAATGAGTTCAGTGGTTGTAGTGAATAGGGCCGGGATTTTCTTTTAAAAAGAAAAGAATGCCCTTTGGCACACAAATTACTTGATTTTTAATAACTAATTACATACAAATTAATTACAAACTCCAAAAATTTACCCCCCACACACACTGCTAGTTTTCTTGTAAACTGATTCTATCACAAGCGTCTGAACTAACTAAATGGAACACATATAACAAATCAGTGCATTGACCCCTAGGTCAGTAGTGTCTAGGGCTGAGTCCAAATGGGAAGGACATTTCACAAAAATCTGGAGCACTATTAACACACTCTCCCCCATCAACAGTTTTTATGGGCTGATGTGAAAAGGCTGCAAAAATGTGTAACCTATTCCTCCCCCCAAAAAAACCCATTAGCTAAGAATGCCTGTGTGACCAGGAGGAAGCACTGTCCCTGTCCATAAAAATGGTTATCCAACAGACCCCAATAATTATCAGTGGTGGCCAAACTATATGCTTCCTTGCTCTCTAAGAAGTTACTTCTCTGGATTGAGGATGAAGCCATTCTGGGTTGAGAGCAAGCTGGATTCTGTAGAGGAGTGCAGTTGACCACTGCCATACTCTTCAGTTTATTATAGACTGTGGCAGAATTTTGGTGTCCAATTGACACCTGAGAATTTCTGTCTTTCTTATTTTGTTCCTTAAACCTGTGAGGCCTATACATTAGCTTGGATAGGCTTTGGTTCTGTCCTAGAAAGCATTGCAATGTACTTCTATTTTTCTGCATGGTAATGCTGGTATCTGGCTTTGTGGGACCTTGTGGAATGTTTTCATCCTTGGTGATAGGGTGTACCATCTCCAAGTCTAAACTTCCATAGATTAAGGTCAGGCATGTCTCCTATTACCTAGAGATGTTTGACCTGCCCCAATAACCCAAGGCCAGGAATGGCTTATGATGCTTTTTAGGGGAGAGGGTCTGCATATTGTCACATGTATAGCATTTTTTATTGATACCCAGCTTAGTAATGCATAGCAACGAAAAGTTATAAAAGATGGTAAAATTAGCAAGCAGGGGCTGCCTTTCTGACCAGGTTGTTTGGGCCTTTCCATCTTGCAGCCCAGAGATCTCTGATAAAGGTGTACACTGTATTGTTATTTGCTCTGAGAAAAGTTTTTCCACCCTTTCTGTACTGTCTAGTTAACGGACCAATAAAAAAGACTTTCACATAAGCTGCTGTCTGTGTCTCTTGCCCAGCAGGGCTGGTCCCTTGCCAGTCCACATCCGGGCTAGAAATCCGGGAAATAGATTTTTTCCCTAACATAAAGAAGTATACAGCTCAAAATATGTGTTAGCTGTTGCCTTTATGGATCTCAGAGCAATTTTTGACTCAGTGCCTAGGCAAAGATTATGGGACAAACTGAGTAAACCCTCTATTGATAAGGATCTCCTTTTTCTGTTCCAACAACTGATCACAGCAGTAACAGACAATATTGATAGACCACTATTAAGATTCCTATATAATATTTTGGAAATCCCTCGATGTGTGTCAGGAATAGCTTTGAGAGCTGAAGTTGGGGCGATGCCCTTTGAAGCAAAGGTCTGGGACAGAGCACTCAATCTGAAAATAAGGATTCTAAAATCAAATCCAGAATTAAGCCTCCTCAGATTAGTCAAGATGGACCATCACATGAGGGACAGGAACAAATTACTGGATCATAAACTATCACATTTGGATATTACCCATGATGTGACAGAAACAATGAGGAAACAAGAATTGACCCAGTTCATTAGAAGACATCTGAGGGACTTTGATTATGAGAGTATGTTGATCAGAGCCCACAGAGTGTATTCATCTTTCTCAGTAGGCCTCTCCCTCCAAAAAAAGGGCCAAACTATCTATCTGAGCTAACTTTTCCAAAGTATAGAAGGGCATTCATGCTTATGCACCTGAATGCCCTACCTTCAGCAGTGATGCTAGAAAGATTCAATGGAATTCCATGTTTAGATATACTCTGTAATTATGGCAACAACAGAATTGATTCTGTGGTTCATTATTTTTTTTTACTGCCACAGAATTGATCTCTCCATTATTTAATCAGGACTTTGTCTCTTCAGAAACTACTTTGTGTGTGGTGAAATTTCTGGCAGCTGTTGTTATGGTACCTGATAATGTTTATATTAACTTTTAGGCTCTCCTTTTTTGGGGTGAGGGTTTGCTGTTTATGACTCTGGTTGTGAAAATGGTAATTAAGAAGTAAGGAAGGAAGCACTGTCCTCATTTCAAATAGGCTTCTTTCATCCACATTTAAATCAGTAGATCTGATTGGTTGTGTAACATTGTGACATCATCTTGTGCCGGAAACAATGGTTTGAACAGTCACACACACACACACACAGACTGGATTAGGGATGTGGGTGGGAGATTGGCTGTATACAGAGACATGAATACCAGATCAGGAGAATATTCGGTTCAGCTCTATTACTTGTGTACAGATCTTTACTAACACTATTATTTAAGAAAACAGTTAAAACTTAAATGATCTCCTGATCATCATCCCAAAGATATTATGACCTCAACCAGGCATATGACCTTTCCTCACATAAATGCAGTCTTTGCACATGTAGGAATTTCTTGAGCATTTAGCAGAGACTGCTTTCATTTTCTTTCAGGAGAGCCAGTTTGGGGTAGTGGTTAAGAGTGGCAGGACTCTAATCTGATACCCCACTCCCCCACATACAGCTAGCTGGGTGACCTTGGCTCAGCCACAGTTCTCTCATAGCTGTTCTCTCCAGTTCTTTCAGCCCCATCTACCTCAAGGGCTGTCTGTTATGGGGAGAAGAAGGGAAGGAGATTGTAAGCTGCTCTGAGACTGCAAGTGAAGGGTGGGGTGTAACTCCAACTCTTCATAAAAACCTTGCAAGCAGTGGTCCAGGGTCATCTGAGGAACAGGAAGTTATGTGGTCCTTATATATCCTCCTCTTCTGCTAAGTCAAGTCATATAACCACCACAGCTTTCATACTTTCACCAATCAGATGGGATGGGATGGAGAAAGATATGGGAAAGATACAGAGACCTTCCATTATCCATGATGCCAGCATACACACTGAACCAAGGTGTGAAGGAAGAAACAGGGTTCTGTGAAGCCATATCATCTACAAGGATGTGAAGAACCAATGCAGGAAAAAATTACAGCACAGTAACTCAGTTATTTCTTTTAGATTTGCATTATGAAAAATAGGTATTTCCCCCTCTATAATAGAAAGAAATGTGTTGGGTCTTTGTTGTTGTATACTCAGTAAGTACACTTCTAATATTTTTAATTAACTTCATGGTTGAATGAGAAGTACTCCAGCTGCCAAGATTAAAAGAAACTTGTCAATACAATTAAATAAAAATAAACTAACTACTAGAAATGATAGTGGAAGAGGGAAATGCTAAACAAAAATCTTTAAGTGCTTTCATTGAATTTAATTAAAACAAGGTATAATTAACTAGAAAAGCAATGCTGTCATCTGGACATTTGCACAATGTAGAAATTAAGCTCTCATTTGCATGAAGATGGATGCATCTAGTAAAACTACTAAATTGATTCTAAACATTTTGGGTTCCTCAGACATTTGTGTAGTTAGAACAGCATTCATTTCAATAGGAGCAACAATAGGCAAACCTTGATCCACCACTATTTGGGGGGAAAGCATGCATTGGCTTCAATGCAATTGTCATCAAGTGCACAAGATACCCTGATGGTATAGATGAATGGGATGTTGAGGAGCAGGGAAAAAAATATTACCTATTTCAGAGTTTGGGCTGCACTGTGATGTGTACTTAGATTTCCTGAATAACCAGATTTCTGATCGTGTTCCAATTTTCCAGCCCTTTGCACATGCATTGAATGGAGAAGCCATAGCAGAAATGGGAGCCTTGTGATGCTTTCGTTAGTTTATATATTTTAGGTTCCTTCATCCCATTTTCCCTATTTCCCTGGGAACTTCAGAGGTATGATACAGCCTTAGCACTGCTGTTACTGAGCATCGTCTAGAGCTGCTGGGAATGATGGATAATGTAATTTCCTGTGCTTCTGCCTATCAGTACATATGACCACTGTATCATTTGTTACTATGGGGGCAAGAGTAAGCAGGTCTACTCAGTAGCAAGCCAATATTATTCAGTAGTACTTTCTCCCAAGAAAGTGTCCTTAAGAGCACAGCCCATGACTTATGCCCCAGAGTTTTTCTGAGGGTGGAAGGGTTTTTGCTTGCAGAGAGCAATGTTCTTGGCTTCCCCTTCCAGTGGCAGCTTAAAGCAGAAAGGGCCCGGGTAGGCTGGGCCCAACATTTGCGGGGACGGGCAGGGACAGGGAGGTCGGCCGGCCAAAAAAGGGGCGGGGCCTGGCGCGTGGCGGGAAAAGATGCACCTCCCTCCCCTTCCTCAGCCAATGGAGGGCAGCGGGGTGGTCAGGGAGGGGGAGGCCTTAAAAGCCGAAGGGAAGCCGCTCCCCCTCCCCACTCCATGAGGTGAGCCCGGTTTACCGAAGGTAGGGACAAGGGGGATACTAGCGGGCCTGCTGGGGCGGTGGGGTGGGGTGCGAGACGTAGCCCACCTCTTCCCCAGCGGGCCCGGCAGAACCTGGGTGGCCACAGCGGCACCATGCCGGGCCCTTAGGCTGCCTTGGTGGTCGGGGATGGTGGGGGGGGACGGCCTACCGCCTTCCCAGCCCGCCCCTACTACAACGTCTCCGGGAGTGCGCTGGGGGGCTTTGCGGGCCCACAGTGATGCTCCCCGGCCTCGGTGGTTGGGGGGCCTGCAGCGAGGCTCCCCGGGCCTGCCTCGGTGGTTGGGAGGCAGTGGGGGGGGGAGACACGGCTCGCCCCCCCGGCCCGCCCGCCACACTAGCGCGCTCACCGGAGACAGCCGGGGCAACGGCTCCGGGAGCGTGTCAAGGGAGCTCTGCGGGCCCGCAGGGAGGCTCTCCGGCGGACACTGGCCGGCGGGGCCCAGCTAGCCCACAGCGGGCCGCGCTGGGCCGCGGGTGAGACGCAGCCCATCTTCTTACTCGGCAGGGGCTCCCCGCGGAGTCAGGCCTGACAGATCCTTGTTGGGTGCAGCGGCACCGGGCCTGGGCCCCGGACATGCCACAGGGGGGAGACGCGGCCTACCACCACCCCGGCCGCCCGCCTTCTCTGGGAGCGCGCTGCGGGGGCAGCGAGGCTCCCCGTTGGAGCCTGGCCGGGCGGGGCCCAGCTGGCCCGCAGCGGGGCCGCGCCGGGCCACCTGGATGGAAGGGGGGCTGTGGGGGGGGAGCGTGGCCTACCTCCTTCCCGGCCTGCCATTTATGGCAGATTCTGGAGCCGCCAGGCGGACGGCACCAGGAATGCGTCAAGGGGCTTTGCGGCCCACAGCGAGGCTCCTTGTCGGAGCCAGGCTGGGCGGGGGCCCAGCCGGCTCGCAGCAGGTCCACGCCACCACCCCCGGCCCGCCCGGGTGACGGGGGGCAGGCGGCTTCTTGTTTTCACCGGCACCAATCAGTCGCTGGCGGGGGTGCGATCGCGGGGGGGCTGAGCGGGCAGCGGCTGCAGCAGCAGTCTGGACTGCCCTTGCCCCGTGCATGTTTTATTCCCACACACTCACACTGCTTCTATCACGGATCCCCCCCCCCAAGTATCAAGGCTCTTCGCCGTAAATAAAGCACAAATGGGGGAAAGGAAATTGATAGGAGAGGAGGCTGGTCGTGGGGGCCAGGGTGGACAAGGGCCTCAGGGAGCACAGGGCCATGGAGCCCACCCCCCTAAAGCATCCAGTTCTCATGAAATCCCGAGGGGGCATCCGGTGTTCCCCTAGGCTGAGGCGGCCTTAGCTAGCTCACAGTTGTGTTGTGTGTGTATGATTTGTTGTTGTTCGGTTCGTTCGTTGTTTTGCTGGTTGTTAGCCTCCGGCTTACATAAATTGACTTGGCTCTGGAGAGAGGGCCTTGGTGGGGGAGTCACGGATAGGAGGCAGGAATCCCCCGTGGAGACACAGGCGGTCTGGGGGGCCAGCAGCACCAAGAATGCCGGAGGATTTCTGGTGGCTCCACTCCTGTCACCGATTAGCAGGTAGCTAGATAGGTAAGGCTCAAGGGTTAGGCAGTCAGGCAGTTATTAGTTAGGTGATGAAAAGATCTATCAACCGGTCTGCAGGGCGGTTTACCTCCCTGCTGGTGCATTCCTGCCACCCGCACACGAACACTCGCCTGCTCGGTGGCAGGTTACAGGGGATCGGGGGTCTTAACTTGTTGTGTTTTGCGGTCCTGAGCAGGTTTGAAGCCCCCGTCACGCAGCACCCGGTGCACGGGCACAGTTGCTGGGGTAACACCCCGGTCATTGCCCAAGGGCGAGTATGGCCCGCAGCAGTCGGAACACCAGCGGGAGCGACGGCGAAGAGGAAGGCAGTGCCGCGCGGCACAGAGGGGTCGGACGGCGTTGCAGAGTTGGCTGATACCATGCAGGGCCTCCAGCAGGCCTTCGTTCAACTCTCTGAGAAGGTGGCCAAGATGAGCCAGGATTCGGTGGCCAAACGAGCCCGGAAGGCCGAGTCCGAAGGGTGCTCAGCCCAGCAGCATTGGGGAGCTTCTACCGGCTCGGCCAATTGTCGGGGTTCACAGCCTGCTGCACAATCCATGGATGGGGGACAGGAGAGGGGTAGCTCAGGCTCATCCGCGCGCTCCCATGATGAGGCAGAGGGCGAGGCCTCCTCAGGTGAGGGTTCAACCGTGGGGCGAAGTGGGCAGCCGCCAAGTGATTACTGGGTGGCAGCGGCCCATGAGCCAGGGCTGCCTGCATGGGCTATACTCCGCAGGGTGCTGGCTACACAGGCTGAGCGGGATCCTGGGGTGGTCTGGGATCATGTCAGTGTCACTGATTCTTCTGCCATCCTCTCCACATACTTAAATGGAGAGGAGCCACCAGGGCTCCATTTAGCTGATGAACTGCGGGATAGCATTCCAGACGGGTATTACGTTAATGTCTTTACTCTGCTTCAAAAAATGGGGGGCCGAGGCCCGCACGCTACAAGCTGACAAGAAAGAGAAGAAGGAGAAGACTGAGGAAGTGGAGCGCACCTTCCTCACCTGGGTTTCTGGTTACCTGGTGTATGGGGGGTAGTCGCGGCCACTTACCCTTAGAGGGGCTGGCACCTGCTCAACCACATGAGCAACGTGGTCAAGGCCAGGGTGCTGGCAGGTGAGGGGCCGGCTATCGTCTATGACGAGACCTGCCGTCAATTGGTGTCACGCAATGACAGAGCTCGGTGGGACCTGCTACAGGACAAGGTTTGGCATTAAAGGGAAGGAGGAAGTGAAGAACGAGCGCTGGGCCGCGCACAAGGACCAGTCGCATGGGGTCTGCTGGGAATACAACCAGGGCCGGCGTCGCCGGGCACAGTGCAAGTTCCACCATAGTTGCGAGGTGTGCGGGGGGGGGGGCATGGGCGGATGTATTGCCCACGGTCCACCGGCACCCAGCAGCCCTTTCAGGGTGGAAAACCCTTCTCCGGTGGTGCCAACACGAAAGGGGGAGGGGGGTCATCAGGCACCACAGTCGCTTCCGCTGCCAGACGCTAGTGCCCCGCGGGACTGGTGGTCCTTGGCGACCACCCCGGTTTGGGTGGATGCCCTGAGGCCACTCTCGGTGCGAGACCCCTTGCGGGAGGCCGGACTATATATCTTGGATGGGTCACGAAGGGTTTTCCCATTCCTGCCTGCGGCCCACGCATTGCAACCGATTCCAACAACCTGAAGTCAGCCGGGGAGATGCCTGAGGTGGTTGCTGCAAAACTGCAGAAAGAATTGGCGGCAAGGCGCATCGCGGGCCCAGTCAGCACGCCCCCAATTGACCACCTGCGAGTATCTTCCTTGGGGGTGGTGCCAAAGAAAACACCAGGCGAGTATCGCATGATTCAGCATCTCTCATACCCGAAGGGATCTTCGGAGTACGACAGTTGCCCCCCTGAGCTCTGCTCGGTCAAATACACTTCCTTTGATCACGCGGTTGGACTAGTCAGGGCTTGCGGGCAGGGGGCACTCATGGCCAAGTGTGACATTCAGTCGGCATTCCGACTGCTCCTGGAAGCCCCGACTCCTTTTCATTACTGGGTTTTAAGTTCCAAGGGGCATGGTACTTTGACAAGGCCATGCCTATGGGTTGCGCAGTGGCCTGCGCAGCTTTTGAGACATTCAGTACCTTTCTCGAGTGGGAGGTGAAGTCGAAGTCCACGGGGATTATGCATTATGTGGATGACTTCTTTTCAGCGGCCCTGGGGGCGACAAGGCTTGCGCTGGGTCCCGACGAGCATTTCAGAAGCTTGCTGAAGAGCTTGGTGTCCCAGTGGCGGTGGACAAGACCGAAGGGCCGGTGACTAGTTTAACATACCTGGGCATCCAATTAGACTCTGTAGCTGGGGCATCCAGGTTGCCGGAGGACAAACTCTTGGCCCTCCAGGCTCTCATTTCTTTGGTTAGGGCTCGGCCAAAGTGCTCATTGTAGGAACTTCAGTCAGTGATGGGACACTTGAACTTCACTTGCTGGGTTGTTTCTCCCGGGAGGGCTTTCCGTTCGAGGCTGGCCAGAGCGACAGCCGCGGTCAGGGCACCTCATCACCGCGTTCGGGTGACGAAGGGCACGAAGGAGGATTTAGGCGTGTGGCTCCGGTTCCTGGCGGGATACAACGGGGTTACCATTTGGCAGCACATGATGGATTTGCAGGATTCCATCCAGATCCACTCTGATGCAGCCGGCAGCGCAGGGTTCGGTGTCTACTACGACGGCAAGTGGTGCACACAGCCCTGGCCTAAGGAACGGGAGGGGTCTGCAGTGCTCAAAGATCTCACCTTCTTGGAGCTCTTCCCGATACTGGTGGCAGTGATCATTTGGAAAGATCTCTTTAGGGACAAAAGGATGTGGTTCTGGTGTGACAACCAGGGTTGTGCGGGTGGTGAACAAGCAAACTTCCAAGTCAGACCGGGTGATGCGGTTGGTTCGCCGCCTGGTTTTGGCCTGCTTGGTCGATAACATTACTTTTTCTGCACGGCATGTGCCAGGTGCGGATAATAGCATAGCGGACACTTTGTCTTGCCAACGGGAGGAACGCTTCCGCATCCTGGCTCCAGGAGCCCACTGTGTTTCAGACCCGTTTCTGGAGGAGCTGTGGGAACTTGGGAAGGTACAATAAGACGGGGCATCTATGGGTCCCTTGCCCCCTCCACTCTTGACATGTATGCCAAAGTGATAGATGCCTTTTTTGACTTTAGTGTGGGGTTTGGGGGGTCTGAAGACCCTGCCAGAGGAGGGGGACTGGGTGCTTTGCTACATGGCATGCCTGCAGGACAGCGGGTTCTCTCACAGCACCATCAGGGGTCGCATGGCCGCCATCGCATTTTTAGCAAGGCCGAGGGGTTCGAGGACCCATGCCACTCATTCCAAGCTCGTGGTGCGGTCGAGGGCTGGCGGAGGCAAGCCACACAGCCTTCAGATCGTAGACGGCCCGTGACCTTTGAGTTGTTGGGGGGGATTTTGCAGGAGCTGCCAGCGCCATGTTGGTCCCAGTACGAGGCTGCACTCTTCGAGACCGCATTCGTCTTGGCCTTTTTTGGGGCCTTGAGGGTCGGGGAACTGGTAGCGGGCTCCAGGATCTCGTTCACCAACACGCCCTTGGGAGTTCGGGATGTTTCCTTCGGACCGAAGGGGATGTCTTTGTATATTCGGAGGTCAAAGACGGATCAGCAGGGAAAAGGGGCATGCTGCACCTGGGGCCACTACCGGGCGGCCCGTGTCCAGTGCAGATCACCCGAGCCTTTCTAGCAATGAGACCTAAGGGACTTGGTCTGCTGCTTATCCATAGGGACGTGGCCCCATTGACAAGGTATCAGTTCACGGGGGTTTTCAGATCAGCACTGGGGGCTTTGGGCTTACCAGGTGAGGAATTTGGGTCTTACTCCTTCAGGAGCGGGGCAGCCACCACGGGTGCGGGATCGGCCGCCAGAGGCACGCATATGGGCCATTGGCCACTGGTGCTCTACAGCCTTTAGAGCGTACATCAGGCCACAGCTGGAGTCCAGCCAGTGACCGTCTCTCTGACTCCTCAGTTCCAGGACGGGTGTACAGGACAGTCTGGATTTTTGGGCACAGCATTGTCCATTGGGCAGGTTTGTATGCATCCTCATCGGGCTGGGGCTAAGACTTGGGCTTGGGAGGTGCAGCGCGCATTATGTGGATGGCACAGCGAGGCATGTGGTGGAGGTCCCTGTTGCCCTGGTTGAGGCATGTCGGGGCGAGGCGCCACCCTCCTGACGCGCTGCTGCTGCAGCTTCGGGAAAATGATTTGACAGAGTGCCCTGGGGTGGCCTTCGAGCGCCAGGTACTGGCCGACCTGGCCTTAGTGTGTGAGCTCCTGCCCAGCACTGTCATCTTCTGGTCGGATTGGTTGGAACGGAGGTCACGGCGGGGTGTGAAGCATCTCAAGAAGGTGGAAGTGGCGAGACGGAAGGTGTCCGGCAGGCTGGGCCGGGCAGTTGAGTCTGCAGGCGGTATCTGGATTCGCCACCCAGACATCTCTCATAAGATGGAGGCCCTGTTCCAGGCAGATGGCGTGCACCTATCGGCCTGGGGTATGGATATATGGTTGCACGGAGTCTGTCATTACCTGCTTGCTTGGCTACAGCTGTAAGGGCATTGGCGGGAACAGGACTAATGGGGGCGTCCTGTTCTTGTGGCGGTAACAGCATGGGGCCGGATCTATTGGTGGAATTCGGCCTGCGTGCCAATTCCGGAGTTGGGGACCCCTTTAAGGGTCTTGGCGTGAGGGCTGAACGGAGCTGGCTAGGCGAGCCGACCTCGGTGTCCCAAATAAGACATGGAACCGCAAGCAGAAAGGGTCCGGGTAGGCCGGGCCCGACATTTGCGGGGGCGGGCAGGGACAGGGAGGTCGGCCGGCCAAAAAGGGGGGGAGGGCCTGGCGTGTGGCGGGAAAAGATGCACCTCCCTCCCCTTCCTCAGCCAATGGAGGGCAGCGGGGTGGTCGGGGAGGGGGAGGCCTTAAAAGCCGAAGGGAAGCCGCTCCCCCTCCCCACTCCACGAGGTGAGCCCGGTTTGCCCACCCATCCTTCCCCGAGTATTATGGTGATGGGGTTTGGTATTTGAATCTGAGGGAATGAAAAGGGGGCATTTATTGGGTCTTTGTAGGTTATGGTATTGTTAGTGTTTACTTACCGTTTTCATTGCACAATCTGTCACAACTTTCGGCGGTAACAGCATGGGGCCAGATCTATTGGTGGAATTCGGCCTGCGTGCCAATTCTGGAGTTGGGGACCCCTTTAAGGGTCCTGGCGTGAGGGCTGAACGGAGCTGGCTAGCTCAAGGAGTAACAGTGCTTGCCCTCACAGCCAGAGGGCAGGGGAACTCACAAAGGGGCAAGCGTCCATGTGAACTCCGATAACCTGCCCTCCCGCCGTCTCCACCCATGCCGGCTGGCTGGGTAACGGGTAACTCGGCTGGCACACGGGTCAGCCGACAGGTCGGATCCGGTGGACCCATGCTGTGCCAATGCTCTACAGCTGTAACCAATAAAAGTTGTGGCCAAATTTATCCACCTAATCTTCCAAAGAAACTGGTTGTGTGAGTTCATTTCAAAGGGGGGCGGGTGTACTAGGCGAGCCGACCTCGGTGTCCCAAATAAGACATGGAACCGCAAATGACCTCTGAAATCTTGTTCTTGAGAGCCAGAGGACCCTCAGGGGCAGGCTTCGGGATGAACTTCAGACTGCTGCAGGAGTGGAAAGGTGAGAAAGTTACACTCCATGAGTGGGAATCCTTCCACTCAAAGAAAAACACTGGGGGATCTAAGGCCACATCTTCTTGTATAGTCCTATGCATCAGTTACATTCTTGAGACAGAATTTTCCTGGTAGTAACCTCTCCTAGGACTGTCCTAGCAGGCATGCTAGAAGGAATTCAAAGGATCCCTTTGCTTTCTGCATTTAAGAAGGCAGATAAGATTTATGTCAAAGGGAATTTGGTGGAGGACAAACTGTTTTGGCAGGTTTACAGTGCACTCCTTAGCAGAATTACACCCTTCTAAAAACATTAACTTAAATGGCCTTAAAGTGTAGTCCTGTTCACATGTTGTGGTAAAAGACACACATCTTATATGTACACATATGCATCTGTTTGGAAGACAGAACTAACAGGCGTTTACCTTATGAATTAAACTGGGGACCAGTACGTGGATGAATGTGGGGTTTAAATCATGTGTTGAGTTGTACATGTGTTGAATGTAACATGAGAACTGCTCAGCATACATATAAACAAAATCCAGTGTGTGCAAACTGTGAATGCATTCATTGTAACTTTTGAACAGGGCAGATGTAATGCTGCTTAGAAAGGCACTGCTGACTATATTTTTAACCTGTGTGTTGTTTTTACTTGTGGATTGACTGTTATTTCGCTTTTGCATTCTTTCACCTCTTGTAGCTTTGTTAGTTGGCTTGAGTCTGTGGAAATACGGCAGGATATACATATTTTGAATAATTTCATAATTTCACCTTGCTCAATTCCGCAGGGCCTGTAAGACGGAGCTATTCCGCCGGGCCTATGACTAGGAGCTGCCGCCATGGTTAGCCATCTGCCATCGCACTATCGTCACCATTGAATGCAGGGTGGCCCTGGCAGGAGAGGGAGTGATGAGCTACTGTTTGGCTGCTGTTTGGCTACTGGGGGCTAACATTTGCCGGGGGCTATAATCTGCCCCATCTTGTTTCATTGCCTGGATGTTGTTTATATGTTTTTGGTTTTATACTGTTGAACTTGTTTTAAAGTTGGCACGTGTGCCTTGTTGTGAGCCGCCCTGAGCCTTCGGGGAGGGCGGGATACAAATCCAAATAAATAAATAAATAAATGAATACATAAATTCAAGACTTAGTGGAGGCACTAAGATGATGCTCAGTATTAGCCTTCCTAGACCTTCTCTCTAGTGGTGCATGTTACAAAAAGGTGAGAGAGCTCATGTGTGTGTGTGTGTGAATGTGCGTGCATGCAATAATTGATCTAAAGTGGATTAAGTCTATACTTCAAAGTATTTTTGTCCAGTCATGACTGGATCTTGAGAATGGGTGTTATTTGGAAACTGATTTCAGTTCCCCGTATTTTGGATTCTGCCTCATGGGCTGGATCCTACAGATCAGTTCTGCTAACAGCAGCCTTTTTGCCTAGCAGAAGGAGACTTCTGCTGACATGCAGGTTATCTGAACGTGTCAGAGGAAGCCCCCTTGAGCTGGGGGAAAGTGCTGCCATTAATAACGTGGATCCATAACATCCAGTCCCATCACTGTTAATAATACAGAATAACATATATTTTGGGAGAAGATCCTTAAGTGCTGCAAGAGTGGAAAAGCTTATTCAGTGACCCTGAATAATCTTGAGCAGGTAAATATTGGTAGAATTCCATGATAGCTAAAAGCTCCAACCCACAACCTCATAACATAAAGTATCCTTACTCTGATGGAGAAACAGTTGCATATAAACATAAATATTCTAATAATGTTAAAGTAGATTTCACTATCACCATGGTAACATGTGGCATCCTAGCCAATTGGTACAACCTGAAAGCATTATTGTTGTCATCCAGAATGTTTCTCCTTGAAACCTGTTGACTGGATTTGGAATATTTGTAGCCATGTAAACAGGGCTCTTTTTGTAGCAGGAACTCCTTTGCATATTAGGCGGCACACCCCTAATGCAGCCAGTCCTCCAAGAGCTTACAGCGCTCTTCTTACAGGGGCTACTGTAAGCTCTTGGAGGACTGGCTACATTAGGGGTGTGTTGCCTAATATGCAAAGGAATTCCTGCTACAAAAACAGCCCTGCTTGTAAATATTGTCAAATATGCTAAGGGTGTACAGTAGATGGAGAAGCTGTTACCATTTGTGACTTCACCACCAACTGCTTGTTATCTCTTATCCAGTGTTTCAGATTTCATAGCTCAAGATTTCAGCTAGGATTGAGGCAGTTAATTATAGAGAGGAAAGATAGCTGGTAAGTAATGTACCTCAGCCTGGGTAGAGATGACGGAAACTCTAAGAAAGTCCCATGGTTAGCTTATATAATCAACCTGCTTGTGATTGGTAATGTGATCAAGGGATAGAAAGTACTTCCTCTTGTGATCCACCTTGAAAGGATGTACAAATAGAGATATTTTTTAACAAGACATATTATTGGTCAAAAACAAAGCATTAAAATAAATGAAAGAAAGAAAATTCATTTTTCCAATAAGGGTGGTTTTTTTTACTGTACATTTTGTAGCAAAAGAGGGAGGGGGGAAGAAAAAGAAAATGTTTTGATCACAGGGATGTCATTTTCTAAAACTCCAAATTGGAAACGTGACGAATAACAAGATCAAGTACACAGTCATGTCACAATATATCTCTCAGCTTTTCTTAAAAAAAATACATAGCGATTTTCTGTGTGTGTCTTTCTTCTGTGCCTTATATTTTTTCTCTGCACATTCCTGAAAAATAATAAATAATAATGTGCAATTTTGGAAAGGGGCTCTCAGGAGGCAGATCCTTAGGAACAAATAAATACAGAAAATGAATTATATGCAGCCTCGCACTGCTCTAAAGGCTGCAGACTTACAGTCAAGTCATGATGTAGCGGCTGGGGGAGGGGGAGTGTGAGAGAATGCACATATACCACCATTCCAGGTACTGTGGCAATCATCTTTTTAATGACTTTGTCTATCCATTCCAAGCCATATTTAATGGTCTGTTGTTGAAAGTATCTTGGCAAGTGAAAAGGGAAGGGAACCTGGTGAGGGGCAAGGAGATGAGAAGTTAGGTGGTCAGTGATGTATCTTGTTTCCTGTGGCTCATTAGGAATATTCCACCAACAAACATTCAGTTGTATGACATGCCCAGAAATCTCATGCCCTTAATTTGATCCATATGATTACATTTCATTTTGTGGTACCAAGTGAACATAACCCTTTTTTTTCACAAAGAGATTTAAAAAAAAAAAAAAAAAACTGGGTTTCTCCCTCCCACCCCATCTCAGACATCAAACATATACTTTATACTAATATCTTTTGTAGTCTGCCTTGCACATTGACAAACAAGAAACCATGAAGGCAGTGGAAGGGGGAGGCGGATTTTTTTTTTTAATAACCTCTAGATTCCTTTTCTCCTGGACAAGAAGATCATAGGAGAGCTGTGCAGACAATTGGTCTTTTTGATATCCTGTTTTGTCAAAAATGTTTGGTGAAGAAAATAAAAAGAGCAACAAAAGGAAAAAATACCATTTTTTTTATTCCAGAGAGAAGAAAAATCGTCGGCCAAACAAAGGCAAGAAGATCTCCACAAGTTGCAGATATCCCTATGAAATTAAACTGAGGTGTTTTGCTCTTCTTCATTCTCCCTCACTCAGATGTTGTGTTTCTGCAGGTCCTGGGACAACCACAGTGGCAGCTGGGGCTATCCCCTTGCCAGTCTTATATCCACTGGAGTGGTCTTCTCAGACAATGAGAAAATGAAGAGGAAAGGAATTACCCTCCGAATTAAACATGTGTTGCTTAACCTGCTTACATCATCATTACATCTTGGTTGAATGTTCATTGGGAGGCTGGGAGCTTTTTGGAAAGCACTAAATGCTATCAATGAATTCCTTGAGACATTCACACATGACATAACGAATGTGTCGGGGGCATTTCATCTGCTCCACACACACACACACCCTCCTATTAAAATTTCATGACCTCTCATATCCCATTTTTCTTTTTGCACAATCTTTAATACTGACTGACCAAAATACGGCTATGTGTTTCCCCCTCTCCCTTCATATTTATGGCCTTTTTAACAATTGTAGATTTTGTTATGCCAGGAGGGGCTGTGAATGGAATACAGGGCAACTCTAATTTACACTGTGCTTTCCATTACCCATTCTGAGCTCCCATAAGTCCCTTTTGCCCCTGTTAGGTCACTGTCATCATATTGCAAAAGCATGCCATTGACTGAGAGACTGCGCTTTGTCCAAATGTTTGTGATCTTTTTGGGGTAATTGCAACACTGAGAGGTGGAAAAGTCCCCCATGTCAAAAGAATGGCTACGTTTAGTTTTACCCTCCAGTGGTAACATGAGGAGGCTACGAAATTTGGACTCCTGCTGGCCCAGCAGTGGCTCCTTGTCCGAGTGATGGGCCACTGTTAAAGTTCTGGAGTCTACTGTTTCCTCCTTTTTCTGACACTTTAGTTCCAGGGAGGCAAAAGCTCCCATGAGCCGATCGATGTTGTTGTGCTTTGGCCTTGATGGAGGCCTCCACTTACTGGACAATGTGCCCTGCTCACTTTGGAGGCTGTAGCCATCACAGTCACGACTATTCACAGAGCTAGAAGAAGAAGAGATGCTGCTATGTGCAGATTCACAGTTAAATTCCATGAGCTCATTCCTTACCACCACTTTTGGATTGACTTGTGGTAGGACCCCATTCTGGACTGGTTGGGATCCATTAGTTTGTGAGTAGACATTGCTGACGGTAGCCATCTTCCCTGGGGCATTGTTGCAAACTTTGTACCGGACCATGAGTATGACAATGAAGACCAACAGAGTTGCCACGATAATCCCTCCTATTACTAGGATCATCGTTCCACCAAGGAACTGGCTATGCATGGACTGGCACTGGGGATAATCCTCTTTGGTGTAGAACTGGGCACAACCCACAATGTTGGTAGCGGTGAGCGTAGTGGCAGTGTCATCCCACATGGCCAGAACACAAAGATCATAGCCAGTTCCAGAAACCAGGTTGTTCACCACAAAAGCCTTGTTTGTAGCAGGGATCATCCTTTAAGAAAAAGAAAACAGTATGAGCATGAGCAAGAAAGAGAAGCAGAGCAGTTGCAGAACTACAAGTGCTATTAAACCTTAGGTTCTTTCACAAATACAAATAAGAAAACAGGAGGAAGTTACACAAAATAATTTTAGCTGTTTATCTCCACAGTAGAATTGGCATAATCCAAACGTGCGTTATTTCTAACTATTTGTTGACTACATGTAAAGCTTGCAACAAGCCTTGGGGTCCTTTGTAGAGCCCTGATGCTTCAACTTATCCAACACCTCAATGAGCCACTAGTACATTTGATTAGATGGGAAGTAATGTTCTAACTTATTACAATCCTTTGATGACACATTCATTTTATTTATTTATTTATTTATTTATTACATTTATACCCTGCCTTTTATCTTCACAACAACACTGTGAGGCAAGTCCAGCTAAGAGAGTATGTCTAGCCCAAAGTCACTCAGCAAGCTCCCATGGCAGAGTGCAGATCTGAATCCAGTTCTCAGTCTGTGATACGGTAACCAATACACTACTCTGCCTCCCTCCACTAATTTCTGTCTTGCCATGTGATCAGGCTTTACCTGAGACCATCAAGAGCTGCTGCTGATCAGTGTGGGTAGTTTGGGCCTAGATAGGGCAATGGCCCAATTTAGGTGGCTTCATATGCACTTCCCAGTACATGCAAAACATGTCTAAGGACTCAGGTCCAATCTCTGACAGTTTCAGTTTAAAGACAGACAACTTAACAAAATATATTTGTAATTTTGCATGATAGAGCCTATCTTTTACATGTATGCAGACAGAATTGCCAACTACCTAGAGAAAAAATGTCACATAAAAAACCTCTTCTGTAAGAGCTGTCATTAAGTCACAAAAAGAGATTGACAGACTCAGTCTTCAGTTTTCTCCCTAAAGTTCTCACTTAATTGCTTCCCTAAAGTCATTCTTCTTCCCATTTCTGATTTCTCAGCAGCAACTCATATCAGGGAAGAAAGTTTTAGACCAGTTGAGGAACAGTCAGAAAGAAACGGATATGTTCTGCCAGCCATACCTTTTTATTCACCAGTCTGTCAGATGGCTAATCTTGGCAGCTCTTCCACATGTAATATGACAAAAATGAGAGGTGCTGTGCAGATGGCTGTACATAAATGTTCTGCTGGGGTCACCTAATGGTCTAAACTGACAGAGGAACATGTCTCTGTTCTAACCTGACAGATTAGGAAAATCTGAGCATTGCTGACATCATATTCCCTACAGAGAATGAGGATGAGGATTCACAGAACATTTATTTTGTAATTTCAAACCCTTCTCCCATGGAGTTCAAGACAGCATACATGGGGTTAGATCCTGGGTTGACTAGTTACCATGCAGATCAGGAGGGAAGGGGGTCAAATTGCTGTCTTCTTTCAGTGGAGCTGCACTGATGGAAGAGGCAGAAAGGGAGGTGTTGTCCACTTCTCTCTCCACCCTGCAGCCTCCTGACCTGTGTGGTTGTCCATGTGGATCTTGCAACCTCTGGGGATATAAAAGATTGCTGGGGGGAAGGGAAGTTGAAAAAGATTGCTGACTGTCACTGTCTTCCACTGGTGGATTTGTTGGATTCAACTAATGGTTTCCCTTCTGTAAAGTACAGGGTTCACTGCATGGAGACTCAGACTACAACATGCATTCAGATGCGTTTATTGTACTTCACACACAAGACTGAAAACTGGCCCCGCAAGGGCCAACTATATACACCCCACCCAGTACACCCATGGTCCCATTGGAGGGTTTGAATTTCCCACCAGATGACCTATTGATGGACACTAGGTGGTCTAGGATCTGAGGTCCCTTTGTGTTTGGGACCCAAGCTCATTACTTTATCCACGGACCCCTGGTGGCAGTCCACGTACATAACACCCCTCCCCCCATAGTTCTGACCCAACTTATGTGACATAGTCATGTAAATAGGCTGGTGGTCTGCACTCTTGCAGGGAACGCTGTGGTGCAGGCACAGGGTCGCTTGCGACCATGTCGGATTGACTGGCTGGCTCTGGTTGCTGAGGGGGTGGTGACTGTTCCACAGGTCCTGGTGTTGTGGCCGGTGCTTCTACCACTGGCGCCTTCCCGTGGTTAGGTGGATCAGTCCGGGTGCTTGGCTCGGGGTGGACAGGCTCCAGGCCCACGAGCTGCGGGGGTTGTTCCACCACTACCAGAAGTTGTTGCCTCCACAGTTGGTCAATGTGTTTCTTCAGGACCTCAGTAGACACTTCGTACAACATGGGGCTGGTAGCCTGCAGGACTCTCCCCGCCAGCCACGAGGGCCCCTTCCCAAAGTTTCTTATGTACATGGGATCTTCTGGGAAGAACCCCCTTGGAGTTTCCATTGTTCCATCATCTTCCTGATTCCAGTGCCTGGTCCAGGTGTAGCTGGTCCAACAGGATAGTGGGATGGTGACCCATCAAGAGTTCTGTAGGGCATCGGCCACTGATGGGGTTGGGTGTCATCCACTGGGTCGGGAGGAAGCAGGTGAGATGAAACTCCCAGTCTCCATCTGAGATCCAGCTGATGGCTTTTTTTGCGGTGCACACCTCCGCTTCGCTCCGCTTGCCCATTGGTGGTGGGGTGGAAAGGTGCTGACCTCACGTGGTGGATGAGGTTTCTCTGCAGGAAGTCCTGGAACTCCGCCGATGTAAATGCTGCCCCGTTGTCGGAGACGATGGTGTCTCGCAGGCCGTGTGTTGCAAAGATCTGGCGCAGCACCTGACAGTGTTTGTTAAAGTAGTGGTTACCGGGCTGACCTCCAACCATTTGGAGTAGGAGTCCACCGTGACCAAGAATATTAGTCCTTGGAATGGCCCGGCAAAGTCTATGTGGAGCCAGGACCACGGCTTATGTGTGGACTCCCACGGCTGGGTGGGTGTGCTCAGTGGATTTGGGTGGACCGCCTGACATGTCAGGCACCCCCGCACTGTGACTTGATTTTTGCATCGATCCCCGGGCACCACACATGGCTCCGGGCCATTGCCTTCATCTGGATGATCCCCGTGTAGGCCTCGTGTAGGGTGGTGAGGACCTGTTGCTGCAGGGCGCTGAGGACCACTACCCTCTCCCCCCACAGACATCATCCCTTAAGAGCTGACAATTCATCCCTGTAACTGGCAAAAGCCATAAACTGAGGGCCTGCTGAGGCCGTGGTCCACCCCCTCATTACCCAGCCCAAGACCTGGGAGATGACGGGGTCACAGGCCAAGCGGCGGGCAATGTTGGCGGCCTGCAGGGGTGGATCCAGGAGGCTCTCAAGCAAGAGGACCCCAGGGGCAGGAGGGGGATCGGCATCCATGTCAGGAAGTGGGAGGCAGCTGAGGGCATCAGCATGACCCATAGGCTTGCCTGGGCAATGCTCCAGGCAGTAGTTGTAACCCACCAGGAAGAGGGACCAGTGGAGGACCTGGGGAAGAGTACCTGAGGCATCTACTTGTCTGCTGCAAAGAAGCCAAGGAGCGGTTTATGGTCCGTAACAATCGTGAAGGTGTGCCCATATACATAGTCATGGAATTTCTTCACCCCTGCCACAATCACCAAGCCCTCCCAGTCTATCTGAGTGTAATTCCACTTGGCAGCCAACAAGGTCCGGGAATAGTAGGCCACCGGGACCTCTTGGCCATCAGGGAGAATGTGACCCAAGACCGCACCCAAACCGTAAGGGGAGGCATCACACACGAGGACCACAGGCAGGGACTCATTGAAATGAGCCAGCACCTTGTTCGAGATCAGGAGGGCCTTTACACCCCTGAACACTGTCGCCTCCTGGGGGCCCCAAGAGCATGGCACTGACCTGTCCAATAACCATGCAGGGGCTTGGCTACCACTGCCTTGTGGGGGAGAAAGGCGTGGTAGAAGTTCAGAAGCCCTAAAAATGCCTGCAGTTCTGCCTTGCTGCTGCGCACGGGGACCTCTACAATGGCCTTGACTTTGTCCCTCGCTGGATGGAGGCCCGTCGTGTCAGCCCAGAACCCCAAGAACTCCACCTCTGGGACTCCAAGAATGCACTTCACCCTCTTGACCTTCAGGCCCATTGAGTCAAAGTGGTGCAAACAGTGCGGAGATGGGAGCCGAAATCATCTGGGGTGGCCACAGCAATGAGGACGTCATCAAAGAAGGGTGTCACTCCAGAGATCCCTTTTAACAGAGAGTCCATTAGCTGTTGGAAAATCCCTGGGGCCACACTAATCCCAAACTGCAGCCGCTTGACTTTGAATGCCCCCCATTGCATCACGATGGTCTGAGCGGCAGCCATGGCCTCATCCATGGGCAGTTGTTGATATGCTTGTGCAAGATCCAACTTCCCGAAGATCTTGGCCCCAGTTAAGGATGTTAACACATGACTCACAACCAGGACTGGGTATTTATAGTCTTCACAGATGCGGACATCACCGTTGGGCTTTAAGGGGGTTATGATAGGAGTCTCCCACAGTGCATGCAAGATGGTTTCCAGGACTCCTTGAGCACCAAACAGTCTAGTTCCACTTCTATTTTTGGCTACAATGCTATTGGGGTGTGGCGGAACCTCATGCGAATGGGGGCAACCAGGTGGTCTAGCCGCAATGAAACCGGGGGCCCCTTATAGCAACCCAGAGCCCCATCGAAAACTCTGGGGAAAACCTGTTGTATTGCCCGGCCGCTGCAGCGCCTGGCCCATGATTTACCATTGAGTTGTTGCCATAAGAACTATGAGCAGTAGAACACCTAAGAACATTTGGGTAATGGAAATCCTCTGAAAGCGTGTCATCTAAGTGAACCTTTAATTGCCGCCAGCACTTTATGTCGGTATTGGTTTTATTTGCTGTGTTTTAAATAATTGTGGTTTTAAGCTGTATTTATGTTGTTGGAAGCCGCCCTGAGCCTGCTTTGTGGAGAGGGTGGGGTATAAATTTGATAATAAATAAATAAAAATAAAATAAATAAATAAACCTCGACAAAATCCCTTGGTGCACATTGCCTCACCCCCCCAATGGTGATGTCCAGTGGTGTGAACCATGCCCACCCCAAGAGACTAACCAAGTTCCCTTCTACCAACAATCAAGTCCAATGAGCCCACAAACCCACGGTACTTCACCCGAAAAGTCCCTATGCCCCAAATTGGAACCGGGTTCCTTTGGAAGTCCACCAGGCTGAGGGGTGAAGGATGCAGGCGGGGAACCCTGTTCGGACAAAGTCTGTTTAGCATTTCCACCGATATGATGGATGCTGGTAACCCTGGGTCCACTTCCATTAAGCAGGGGGACCCCTCAATCTGGACCTGGACCTGTATCTTCAGGGTGGCCAATGTGTTGGGGAGGCGTAGTCCCTGGAACGAGGGTTGGCTGGTCAGGAGGTAGAGGTCGTCCATTCCCATGGTGGCCTCATAGTGTGCAGAGGTCTGGTGGTGTGGCTGTGGCTGGGGTGGCTGGTTCTGGTTGCCCTTAGACCTGCAAACACGGGTGAGCTGTCCTTGTTTCCTGCACATATGACAGACAGCATCATGGAACCGGCATGACTTTCTCTCATTCACTTCCCCGCAGCTGGTGCACATGGCTTGACCGCCAGATTTTCTGATATGCTCGGAGGCTCTGGCAGCACCTGGCAGCTTCCTGCAGCTGGTGGGGCAGACAAGACAGACATCTTCCTCGTCAGAGTTCTCAGGCGCCGAGTCGGGGAGCACGAGATGGGACACTGCCAGTGGACGGTCACAGTGGGAGGTCTCGTAGGCAACGGCAAGCATTGTCAATTTTGAGGTCGGTGGTGCCAATCATCTTCCAGTGGAGTTTTACATCACTGGTGCCCCAGACAAACTGGGTCAAGATGTTTTCTTCCACCTTGGTAAAAGTGCACTCCATGGCATGTTGGCGCAATGCGGCCATAAAAGCGGCGGCTGTTTCACCGGGCTTCTGTATGCGCCCCTGTAACTCCATCCACCTGGCCATCGTTGTCGGCTTGGGCGTGAAATACAGGGTCAAGGCCTCAACTATCTCCTTGTATGGGCATTCGAGGATTGCCTTAGGGGCCAAGAGGCTCTTTGCGAGCTGGATGGTGGCCATACCACAGGTACTGAGGAGGAGGGCCTGTCTCTTGCTGGCATTGGTCATCTCGTGGTAGGCAAGGTAGAAGGTTAGTTGGTCCGTCCACGAATCCCAGAATTCGGGATGTGTGGGGTCGAAAACTTTGAGGTTTCCTGAAGTGGTCACCATGACTCTAGCGCGGTGCAGGGAGCAGTGTCTGGAAGACCAAGGTGCGATGAGGTGCTGCTCAGGAGCTGGCGGGGCACAGTGGCTTCCTCTGAATTGGAGCTCGGTGCTGTGCTGGAGAGTCAGGGCTGCTCATCGGATCCAATCCTCGTTGCCACTGTAAAGTACGGGGTTTGCTGCATGGAGACTCAGACTACAACATGCATTCAGATGCATTTATTGTACTTCACACACAAGACTGAAAACCGGCCCTGCAAGGGCCAACTATATACACCCCGCCCAGTACACCCACGGTCCCATTGGAGGGTTTGAATTTCCCGCCAGATGGCCTATTGGTGGACACTAGATGGTCTAGGATCCGAGGTCCCTTTGTGTTTGGGACCCAAGTTCCTTACTTTATCCGCGGACCCCTGGTGGCAGTCCACATATATAACACCCTCCTCTATTTATGATCACAGCAATCCTCTGAGATAGATTAGATTGACAGTGTATGACTAGCCCAAGGTCACAAGTGAAGCTTTTATAGTGAGTGGGGATTTGAATTTGGGTCTACCCACAAAAAGTTTACAACTGAGAATCTGAAGGGAGACAACAAAGGAAAAGGAGGGCATTAGAAAAATGGGCAAACAGTGGAAGAATCTAGTTTCAGTAGAGGAAGGGAATTAAACAGCTGTGCCAAAGGTTTCTCAGAAAGGATGGATTTTTAAGGAGTGATTTGAAGGAAAGTGAAAGGTGTTTTGGGAACATAGTTCCAGGTATAAGGAGCAGCAAAGAAAAAAGGGTAGATTTTTACCATAAAAGTGTGTTTAACATTAAAAAAAATTATTGGGTATGTTTTGTTCCACATCCAATTAATTTGAACATAGCCCTTGATCAGAAACTCCCACAGCCCCCCTGTCTCTTTCCCTCATTGCCAACCTTTCACCCTCCAGCCCCAGTTCTACACTTGTCAGTTGACAGGAAAAAATGCAATTGACTATATTTTCTTTTGTACCCCTATGGAAGAAATAAATGATTCTTTCCCCCCCTTGACAGGTGAAATTTTCATTTACACTCTTGAATTAAACAAGCAGCAGGTTCACCTTCCTGCCTCAGCTGAAGTGTGAAGTTGGTTGAACCAGGATTAATAATTCTTTAATCCTTTTTTTTTTTAATTCACACCGCATTTATCTGAGATGTGAATTAGACACCCCATATAAACCTCGCAGATTACGTGAGGTGGTGTGTTTCTTTCTGGCCTCCCTGCATCAAAGAAATGCCACCTCATATTCTGTAAGGAGTCTTTTCATCATCTCTCTCCTGAATCACCACTCTTGACCTTTACGCAACCCGAACAACTTCTCTTCCCTTTCCTTGCTTTGATCTTCTGCAGTCCTACTTGTGAGGCACATTTCTCCTCTCCCACTTATTCCTCCCTTTCACCTTTGATCAGATATCATTCAGTTGCTGTTTTGTTTTCTCTTGGCTCCTCTGTCTCAATTGGCTTGAACAATGAATACAGGGATAGAAAGTTCTAGTAAGTTCTTCAGTCTTTGCCTATGCTGTTCCATACAATAAAAGGTGACTGTAATTAAGATGGTTGCTTTAAGGAGCAGGTAAGTACATAAGAGATCTGTGCTGGATCAGATTAATGGCCCAGCTACTCCAGCATCCTGTTTCACACTGTGGCCAGCCAGATGTCTCCAAAAGGCTAACAAGCAGGTAACGGGCCAAAGCTGCCCTGTTTTGTTTCCTCTTTCCATGGTACTGAGGGGGCATGGCTCAGTGACAGAACATCTGCTTGGCACGAAGAAGGTTCCAGGTTCAATCTCTGGCCTTTCTGATTAAAAGGATTTGGTAGGAGGTGATGTGAAAGATCTGACCCTAAGACCCTGGAGAGCCACTGCCAGCCTGAGTAGGCTATACTGACACTGATGGACCAGTGGTTTGATTCAGTATCAGGAAGCTTCAAATGCATTCAGATGATTTTTTTTCTTCTGAATATAGAAAATTCCATGTAATCATAATATCTAATAGCTATAATATCTAATGGACCTATCTTCCATTAATTTGTCTTGCTCACTAGTTTGTGTGTGCATAGTGAGCTTACCTGATATCAAGACTTATAGTACCTGTTTGATCAGGCTTACTCCCAGATAAGTGACTGCACTCTCAATAGGGTTGCCAACCTCCAGGATAGCTCCCACTATGACAATTGATCTCCAGCCAACCAAGATCAGCTCCCCTGGAGAAAAAAAAGCTGCTTTGGAGGATGAATTCTATGGCATTATATCCTGCTGAGCTCCTTCCCCTCTCCAGGCCCTGCTCTCCCTGGGCTTCACCCCCAAAATCTCCAGGTATTTCCCATCCAAGAACTAGCAACCCTAACTGTTAATCACAAGTCAGTCAAACTCTTACCTCATAAAGCTGCTGTAGACTTCGATCTGGCAAATTAACCATATAAATATTTGCTTACATTGTCCATACATCTGAGCAGAATAATGTTGGGAAAGGGACTCAGAAGGTCACAGCTCTTTGTCCATGATATTTCTAATAACAGAGAAGGATCTGTGATCTTCTGCAGGTAGTAATTTGCATGGGTAAGCTGGCCACACTAACATCCTGAATGAACAGGGAAGGGTGCAGCAATGTGAGTGCCCATGATCATTCCTGTTCCCAGCATGCAGCTGTATATTCTCCTTTGTCAACACCACAGTTGTTTTTCCCTGATATTTTTCGCCATGATAGATGGATTTCCCTAAAGTATTTATACATGCTCCAACATAAACAAGTAAGCACGTTAATCAGCTTTTCCAATGCTCTTTCTTGATGAGGAATTATCTTATCAAGCAAAGGCATAATCCACTATTACTTACTGCTGCTATTTAAACTATATTTAGCAGCAATGCCATGCTAGATGCTGCATGGAACTGACATGATCCTTCCTCCAGAGGACTGTTTTTTATTGTTGAAAAAGAAGACAAGACAAAAATAAGCTTGGCTAGGAGATGAAGGGGCATAGGAGACAAACTTCTTGATGAGGCAGATGATAGGCAACCCTCCTGTGTCCTGCAGCTATAGGAAAGAAAGTGGGGTTGAGAAGGATGCTGGAGGAGGGAAAGACAGCAAAGATATACTATAGTTGTGTTGAAATGCAAGAGGCAGGCAGGTTTTGCAAATTTTCACTCCCCATGAGACAAACCCACCAAGCCCATAGCCAGAATTTTGTAATTTGGGGGGCCTTTAAATAAGTTGGGGGGCACTGATGTCTAAAAAATAAAATTTAAAAAACTCATCCCCACTGCTGGCTCGCTCAGCCCTTTGGGGGATCAAGCAACTTGTCATCACCCAGCTGCAGCATGCCTCACACCCACCCCCCAGGACTTTCCAGCTCCAGTAACATCCCCCCATGAGTCACCAGGCAAATCTGCACTCCCCCCTCCCCACAACCTTCAGATCTTGAGCCCTGCCCATGATCCCTGCACAGAGTGGTGGTGGGGGGAGAGGGTTGCTGCAGCTGCATATCTCCTGGTTCTTTCCTCGAGCTTAGTGGTTTCCCCATCTGTTTCTGATTGGAGAGCTTTTACCTCGGTCTCTTCAGCTTGCGTTGCCCTAGAGGAGGGGTGGAAGCAGAGCTGTGCCTGCCTCCAGGGTGCTTGAACCAGTAGGAAGGATGACCACTTCTGCCTCTTCCCAAATTTCTACTGGGTGGCTTAAGGCGCATGCCCATCGCCAGGATGGCATCATACAACGTGCCTCAGCAGAGCTTAACCTGGCATGTACCATCATATATCAGTCATAACAAGGATGCAGGATGCCATGAGCAAGGAAGCCGACTCCTGGCAGACTCCAAAGTGAAGACGGCTGGGAATGACTTGTAGCAGAAGGGAAGAGGCAGACCTTGTTGGAAGGGGGTTGAGAGCCAGGGGGCTTGGGGGCTAGATGGAAATCGTGGGGCATTGGCAGGAATTCAGGGGGCTGGCCCCGAAATGCCCCACTGTAGCTACAGGCCTGAAACCCACAGTTTTTCATTAATCTCCACCTCAACCCTCCCCCAAATGGTATGAAATGGTTCACAAGGAGTCTGGAGAAAGAAGAAGAGGAAAAGGAAGAGGAGGAGGAGATTGGATTTATACCCCACCCTTCACTTGGAGTCTCAGAGTGGCTTACACCTTTCCCTTCCCCTCCCCACAACAGACACCCTGTGAGGTAGGTGGGGCTGAGAGAGCTCTGACAGAAACTGCTCTTTTCAAGAACAGCTCTGACAGATCTATGGCTTGCCCAAGGTCATCCAGCAGCTACAAGCGGAGGAATGGGGAATCAAACCCACGCACTTAACCACTACACCAAACTGGCCCAAACTTAACCACTACACCAAACTGGAAGAGGAAACATATCCCTGTTACTGAGGCAATGGCCAATCACTCTCTTGTACTGGAATATATATCCAAATGTTATTCGAGAGACTTCTCTTTTGGTCTGGACTTAAAGCTGACCCTAGTAAATGTAGCTATTTTGTGAAGAATCAGTAACCAGATCTTCTGGAAGCTGTAGGAAGCCTGTGGTGTTCCTAATAACATCATTAGGAGTACCTCAAGCTTTCTTAAATCCCCCCAGCCCTCCATGTGACCCAATCATCCCAACTACTCTCTTAAAATGCCCATCCCTACCCAACTTAATTGGCTGTGATGGTATCTAATGGCTGCTGCTGCTGCTATTGCTGGTGCTCTGACAGGTGACAGGCACTTAGGAAGAAGGGAAGAATTTATCTCTATTTCTGCTTCTCCCCTGTCTCTGACGCCTTGGATGTTCTTTTGGCAGCATCTGAGGCCCTGTGTGTCCCTTGGAAAATGTAGTCTACAGGGACTTTGACATTCAGGCATCAGAGTACTACATTTCCCATGGTATACTGGGCATCCTGGCCACTGCTGAAACAGCATTCAAGGAACTGAGGATGAAGAGTAGCAGTCGGGTTATCAGGGATGGGGGAAGAGTATGTGAGACAGGAGGAGTTCTTCTCCAGCTCAGAGCTGTATCTCAGAATGTTGACCTTCAGCAGCATCACTATCAAATCCATATCCCACTGATGCAATGTAGTGCTGAGAAATGACAATCCACATTAGTATGTACATTCAAATGGACACCAATGATCTGCATTTTATATATTATCTGCTCTGCATTCAGTGGGAAGCACATTTGGACATTAGGCCTTCCACTTACCCACAGGGGGTTGGGAATTATAAGCCTACTTAATGAGATTTCTAGCTCAGGTATGTTCCAGTGAGTTTAATTTCTCATGTGACTGCCTGAATTAAAGTACATTAAGGGTTTCCACCTTACCCCCAAAGAGAAAACATAGCCTGTCAGTAGCCTGAATGAAGCACCAAGAATCATGCCCAGCTGCAGTTTCTGAAGGAGCCTATTTGGCTCTTTGGCTCTTCTGTGCTGCTGAGCTCACATAGCAAAGTGTTATGTTCCATGATCAACAGTGTCAGGAATACAGAGTGGCTGTGAACGGTGCACCATGTGATGAAACAAAGCAGAGATTGAAGTGGCCTCTTGGCTCCCCTGTGTTTGGAATAATCAAAGAGTCATCCATATCCCAGAATGAAAATGTGTCTGTGTTGATTTTAGGTGTGGAGACTCTTGAAGCGATCATCAATCACAGCTGCCTAGCAATATATTTTGGGAAGGGAGGGTTATTTTAGAGAGTGTTTCAAAAATAGTCTTGAGATTAGATAACTTCATGAATCATAAGATCATCCTCTTCCGATGTGGGACCAAGGATTTTGCTTGTATGTGTTAAACCCTAAAGCATTTTGCATCTCTAACTCAACCCTGAATGCTTGTACCTTAGAAGTGCAGTCCTCTTTAAGAACATAAGAACATAGAAGAAGCCAATGTTGGCCCATCCAGTCCAACACTCTGTCGCACAGAAAAGCATGGCTCACCTCATCGGATGTTCCTTTCCTCATCATACTGAGTGGACAAGGAGAAGATGTATGAAGCCTGAAGTTTCACCTCAAACACAG
This sequence comes from Gekko gecko, assembly GCA_029375565.1. Taxonomy (NCBI): domain Eukaryota; kingdom Metazoa; phylum Chordata; class Lepidosauria; order Squamata; family Gekkonidae; genus Gekko; species Gekko gecko. The sequence continues at coordinate 94,165,543 of JAPDNY010000001.1, read as the reverse complement.
AGATGTCAAGCTGGCCTCTGTATCACCCTACAATTATTTTGTGAACTCCATATTTACAACCTCTTTATCTTTACCTCCAAACGGCTTTACCTCTTTACTCTCAGCTATCATACCCCTGCCCATGATTCTTGCTTTTTCATCTCTATCAACCTCAATTGCCAAAGGTCACAGGTTTCAAGCGAACCTTTTGCTTCAAACAATTCTATGCCAAAGGTTAGAATTGTTTGAAGACACAAGCTTCAAACAATTCTGTCCTTTTGCCTAAATCTGCCTCCCAAGATACCTGCATAATGCAACTACTCACTTCTTCCAAAACCCTTGTCAAAATCCAGCTTTTCTATGGAAACAAATATATAACCACCTCATGTGTTTACTAGCTGCACCTCTTTTCCCCTCCCTCCTGTTGTCTCAGCTAATTAACATAGATTGGAAGTTCCTCAGGCTAAGGAGACATTTTATACTCTGCAAAGTGTCATGTACTCTGTTGATACATCATCAGGATGATGATGATGGTGGCAGCAGCAATGGTGGTGGTGATGATGATGATGATGATGATGATGATGATGGTGATGGTGATGGTGATGAAGAAAAAGTAGAGAACTTCCAGCTTGCTTAGTGGATTGGATTTCTAATTTCCAGTGGTTAATGCTTGCTGTATGTGTCACGATAAACAACGTTTCTTGTGCCTGAAATGTCAAACTTAAGCAAAAACCCAGGGGGAAAAATTATTTATTTATTTAATTTGTATCCCGCCCTCCCAAGCCCTGGCCATTGTCATGGCTAGCCTGGCTTCTTTAGGGTCTGGGAGGGCCAAACAGTTTTGGGACCCCCATCTTAGTGCTCTCGGGGGAACATGTAGGGAAAGGCAGTCCCTTAGGTAACTAGGGGCTTTAAAGTTAAGATTTGGTGATGGAACTCATCTGTGTATCAGCTTCCCATTCTTCTCATGATTTAGGCCTTTACTGCACAACTGGAAATTGAAAAAAAAAATGTCTTTCCATAGTATATCCCTGATGGGAGATAAATTGGGAGATGATTGGTTTGGTGATACAACCATGATGATTCTGTGTTCAGCCACCATGGAAGGGCAACCACAGTGTTCTAAGGCAAAAAAATCCAGGCCAAGGTATGTGGGCTATAATTTCCAGATGTCTTGTAATGAGTACATCTATTTCCCCAAAATGCCATGGGATAGATGTGGACACAGCTATTTCAGTATAATCTGTATAATCTCAATAAGCAAGTCTGATTTTTCCCTTGAGTCATTGCAATGGTGCCCCAAATCTGCTTTTGGCCTGGTTCCAGCTACATTTCTGAGTGTGATAACACTGAAGGGTGGGTTTTCCTGAAGTGATTCAAGGTCCTTGACCATACCCCATTTTCCCCCAAAGCATTAGGAACAGTCTGTCCAGGCTATAGAAGAAGAATCAGAATATATTAATGAGACTTTTTCTCGAATATTGTTTCCAATTTTGACAGCACATTTCAAGGAATATATTAAATATATTAGAGGTAATTTGCAGGAGAGCAACAGATGTAATAAACAGTTTGTAACCTGTGTTCAAGGGAATTGTATTTTCACAGGTTCTATGGGGTGTATATTGATGCTTTGTATGCAGAATGTTGCAGGCTCAGTCCCTGGCATCTCTAGTTAAAGGCATCATAAGAACATAAAAAAGAGCCCTGCTAGATCAGAACAGTGGTCTGTCTAGTTCAGCACCCTGTCTCATACAGTTGCCATCCAGCTGGTGGGGCCTCGAGTACCCGATCCCCAAGCAGTGCGTGGGGACAGTCCCTGCCAGCTGGAAGCACTTAAAGGATCCAGCTTTCAGCTGGAGGGCCCTTTAAATCTCCCAAAAGAGAAGGGAGGGGGTTGCTGTGGGTGTTTGGGCTTGGGGGTGGGGCTTCCCCTGCTGGCCAGCCGGTGGGAGGGCAGGTTGAAGCCCCAAAAAGCAGATAACCCCAGCAGGCCGGGGTGGGGTGGGGGAGTCTGGCAGCCTTAACTTTTGTCTGTCCTGAACCTAGTGCCCATCAGTTTCATTGGATGCCCTCGTTTTCTAATATTTTGCGAGAGGAAGAAAAATTTCTGTCTACTTTCTATCCCATTCATAATTTTAGAAATTTCTATCATGTCCCTCCTTAGTTGTCTGTTTTCTAAACTGGAAAGCCCCAGATTCTTCAGCCTTTCCTCATAGGAAAGGTACTCTAACTCCTTAATCATCTTAGGTTGCCCACTTCTGTAATTTTTTTCAGTTGAGCAGTGTCCTTTTAGAGATATGGTGACCACAACTGCACTAGTTATTCCTAGTGAGACTGCACCATAGATCTATCAGGGGCATTCTAATTTATTTATTTATTTATTTATGATATTTATAGTCCATTTTTCTCATGATAGTGTAGTCCACTGTCCCTAACCCGTTGCCCAAGTGTCTTTTTGAACCAAAGCCCAGTTGCCTTCTTGAACAATTCAGTTCTGCACAGTTTGTGGAAAGCCCAGAGACTGGGAGCCTTCCTGACCTAATCTGGCAGGCTACAACAGAGAACTTAGATGTATGAGCAGAAGGCCCTGCTCAGATGAGTGAAGCTGTCATGATGGAGCATAAGGGTAGAGGTGATCTGGCAAGGCCTACTTGAATAATTTGAAGGTTCATATGATATTTTGGAGATTTGTGTCCCATTGAACAGCTGATTTGAATCTTTGCCCACTGTAAAGTCATGTTCCATCTACAGACAGCTTAAGAAAAACATTTTGTATGACTTGAAGATTACAGACCAAGAGAAGAGCAATTATTGAAAAAGAATTTTTGAAATGGAGAAACAACGGGCTATCCGTGGAATGACGAGTGGGAGTTCCCTTTAAAGAATGAGGTGTAAAAAATCCATGCAATTGGACTTACCCATTTCAAGTCAATTAGTCATAATAGTTGGGAATGAATTTCTGAATTTATATTTCACATGGTGGAGAAATATCAAAGGTCCTAAATAAGTTGTGTATGTATATGCAATGATTGTAATGATGAAGGTCCTAAATGGGTTGTGTATGTATATGTAATGATTGTGTTGAGGATTTTGTAGTTATTAGTTTTGTACCTTATTGATTTTCTAAGATATTTCTCTACAATATATGTAGCCAATTTTTACACAGCATGGTATTATTATTGTTTTAACTTGCTTCTTCAGCAGGAATATTGTATCCAATATGACCTCTAGGCTCTTAATTAAGTTGCTATGGGTCAGCTTAACTCCATCAAAAGTAGAGAGCACAATTTCCTTCCAGATCTCTGCCTTCCCAGCCAGAATTATCTTTGTCTTGTCAGCATTTGGTTTCAATTTGTTTATTCTTAGCCATTTAACCACAGCAGCCAGGCAGCATTTCAGGCTCTCTACCACTTTATCAGGAGATCTGGATAAGAATATATGAAGTTTGGTATTTTCAGCATATCTGAGGACAGCCAAACCCACACCTATGAATGATTTGTCCTAAGAGATTTACACAGAGATTGAAAAGTATGAGGGACAGAATTGCACCCTGTGGAATTCCACTGGTTAGGTCCCACAATGATGATAACTGGTGTCCAAGGGCAACCCTTTGATTCTGATCTATGAGGAATGATTAGAAATCCCCAGCATACAGTTTGCCTTTTCCACTGCTGTGGTGCACTGGGTTGACATATTCATTAAGCTATTCACTATGACCCCAAGGTCTCTTCCCCCATCAGTCTCAGCAAGTTCAGACCTTATTAGCATATATATGAAATTGGGACTTTTCCTTCCAATGTGCATCACCTTGAACTCCATTTGGCACATTTTTACCCACTCGCCAAATATGTGGAGATCCTCCTGAAGCTCTGGCCTCAGTTTACACCATCCTGAATAGTTGTGTATCATCTGCAAACTTGGCCACTATACTTCTAACTCCCAATTTCAGATAATTTATCTATAAATTAAATAGCCCCAACCCCAATACCAATCCTTGTGAGACCACACTGGTTACTTCCCTCCATTGCCAGAACTGTCCATTTATTCTCTTCTTCCTGTCATTTGATCTATTTTTTTAATCCAGAAGAAAAATCTTATTATCACATGACTGGTAAGCTTTCTCAGGAGTCTTTGGTGAGCTACCTTGTCAAAAGCCTTTTTGAAAATCTTAAGTATGTAATACCTACTGGGTCACTGTTATACACATGCTTGTTCACATTCTCAAAGAGCTCCCAAAGGTTTGGGAGGCAAGACTTCTCCTTGCAGAACCCATGCTGATTTTCCTTCAGTAGGCTTTGTTCCTCTATGTGCCTCATAAGTCTGTCTTTGATTATTTGTTGTTCAGTCGCACAGTCGAGTCCGACTCTTCGCGACCCCATGGACCAGATTACGCCAGGCCCTCCTGTCTTCCGCTGTCCGCTGAAGTCTGCTCAATTTCATGTTCGTTGCATCGATGACACTGTCTAACCATCTCATCCTTTGCCGTCCCCTTCTTCTTTGACCTTCAATCTTTGATTATAGTTGCTACTAATTTTGGGGGGGAAAGAAAATAGACTAACTGGCCTGGAGTTCTGTCGTTCCCCCTGAACCACCTTTTTAAATAGTGTAACATTTACTGACCAATCTTCTGGTACAGTGACTGATTTTAGTGACAAGTTACACATACAGGTTAGTAGATCAACAATTTCACATTTGAGCTCCCTAAGAACCTTTGGTTGTATGCCATCAGGACCTGGAGACTTATTGGCTTTCAGTTTCCACAATATGTCTAGAACATCATCTCTCATCACTTTAATTTGATTCAATTCTCCAGACACCCTCCCTGAAAATAACTGCCTGAGTACATGCCCCACATTTTCCATAGTGAACACAGATGAATTCATTTAGGTTCTCTGCCATCTCTCCAAGTTTTAATCGTGTGCTAGATCTCTAAATGGGACCCTAGAGAGCCACTGCCAGAGTAGATAATCCTGACCTCATTAGACCACTGGTTTGACTTGTACCTGGCAGCTTCATGCATCAATGTGTTATTGGGGGGGACAGAATAATATGCCTTTACATTTCTATGTGTTTTTCATAAGAGCCATTGGAACAACTCCCCTCCTTCCTCCTTCTAACTAATGAGACGTTTATGTCTAATTGCTGTATAAATAGCACTGGGGAATCTGCACATTATATGGAAAAAAATCAGCATGAAGAAACAAAATGGTGTGAGAGTAAAGACTCAAAAGGTTACATTCAAACAGGGAAAAGCAGAATCAAAATGTGGATATTTGAATGCCGCCATCAAGCCTGAGAAATTTGAGAGCATCCCTGGTTGTAGACTCACGAGCAGAACCACTCATGTTTCTTTCTCACCTGTCATGAGGCTAAAGAGCTGTTTGCTACAGCAGGTGAGGGAAAGGTAGGCTGGGGGCAATCAGGCCAGAGGAGGAGGAGGGCATGAGGTCCATCAGCTGCATCCTCTCTTATGACTTAAAACAGAATAGGCTGTTTCCAAGGGTGGGTGGGTTAATTGCTAACAAATTGTTTCTCCTGTTTTGATAATCAATACAAGTGGGTAAGTGGACAGCTTTCTGCATTACACAGATGCAGGAATGGGGGGGGGAGCAGGGAGAACTAGGATAAGTGAAAAACACATTGTAAAGAGAAAGCTGACTCTTCCCCTGGAAGATACTTGCAACTCCTAGGAGAGGATTCTTCAAAACTGATCCACAGAAGAGTTAGTCTTTAAGTTGTCACAAGACTCCAGTTTATTCCAGCTGCAAGAGATTAACATGGCTATACCTCTGGAGTTATTAGCACAGATGATGCCTGTCTCAGGCAAATTAGATTAATCCTGTATTTGCTCTGACTACTAATATTAATGGGTAATATAACTAGAAACCCAAATTTTCTCATATCGCTTCTCATTCCAGCTCGCCTCTTTGATTTCTCTCATGGCATTCCACATCCCTTGCTGTGCTCTCTCAGAAACATGCCATGTGATCTTGTGGGCACAGCAGAGCATAAATTGCTTTTTGCAACATTTTAACTAGGTCTGTGGCATCATTAAGCAAATTAGGAAATAAAAGGTGCTGGAAACCCAGCAGGTTCCTTTAATTCTCAGGTTTGTTGTGGACTTCACTCTTCTTCCTGAGGAGAACTTTATGTGCATATGCTCTGTTTTTGACCAATGGAGTAACTCATTGAGATAACATTCTGGCATTATTGTTAAAAGAGAGACAAAAGGGAAACAGATTAAGATAATTGGGTTGGATACTCTCTTTGGCTCTCCATTGTGTGACTAGGAAGAAGCAACAATTTATTTGCAGCCTGAAATGGGTAGTTTAGAAGGGACAGATTATCCTTGTGTGGAGGTAACTGACCATCTGTTCTTATATATATTTGAATTTTGGTTCCACAACATTCTATGCTTGCCACAATTGATTCGGCACAAGAACTGGTAATCAGAAGATGCTAACCGGGGCTGACTGGCTGCTTGGCGGAGTCCCGCCCACGTCAGCCCTGGCCAGTATCTTTGCCTCAGTCTGCTCTGGTCCTCTGACAGGAGAGGACCATCTGCAGAGAGAGTGCAGGGACAGGCCTTCAAGGCTGAGGCAGGTGAGAGAAGCCCTTCCGCCCCCCCACACACCATCCCCTGGGCCTTCTATGGGCCCAGTCGTCCAGAGAAGCCCCTTTCGCCTGCCCCCACACACCATCCCCTGGGCCTTCTATGGGCCCAGTCAGCCAGAGAAGCCCCTTCTGCCCCCCACTCCCTGGGCCTTCTATGGGCCCAGTCGTCCAGAGAAGCCCCTTCCACCCCCCCACATCATCCCCTGGGCCTTCTATGGCCCCCTCACACACCATTCTCTGGGCCTTCTATGGGCCCAGTAGGCCGGAGAAGCCCCTTCCCCCCACACCATCCTCTGGGCCTTCTATGGGTCCAGTAGGCCCAGAGAAGCCTGTTCCGCCCCTCTTCCCTTCCTTTCCCCCCTTTCCTTTCTTCCTCTCTCCTTCTTTCTTTCACTCTCCCCCTCTTCCTCCCTCCCTCCCTTCCTTTCTAGGGCCTGTTGTCTTCCTCCACAACAAGCTTTGCTCCCTAGTAGAATATAATCAAGAATTTACAGGAAGGAAGAAATTGGGGGGAGAGGTGTTGTGTTCCCCAGGACAAAAAGTTGATAACCATTTGTAATTGTTTTCATTGGAAAAGAACTTCAAACTGGGATCTGGGGTTGCTGGCCCCTTTAATTTCAAATTTAGCACAGGATATGGTTGGCTGGTTGTCCCAGATGGCTGGTTGTCCCATCAAGCCAGTGAGGAAGCTTAATGGGACAACATAAAGGCTAATGGCACTGTCCCTGTGCAAGTGTTTTGCTGCATGCTGCTCAACCATCCATTGGGATTCAGCATAGGACTAGCTAGTCATTTAGGGCTCTACAGCACACATGTGGGGGTGTTTTTTGCCTGTTCTATGTTGATACCTTTGGCGAAGTCTGGTCTTTCACTGATTAGGCCATAAACATGGCTGGCAGGAACAGAGCAGGTTGCTACAATATATGGAAGGGCAATTGGTAAGCATCCTCAGGATGAAGGGCTATTTCTCAGGATGAAGGACCGTTTCTAAAGCAGACCATCATTCGCTGGAGGAGCAGAGCAGTTTGTGGAGGTAACACCCCCTGGTGCTGAACATCATTGACAAAACCTTTAGCTGCTTGAATGGCATGGAGAGGGGATGAGGCTTGTCACCTCTCAGTGCCGTTGATGTGCAGGTAAAGATAAACAAAGGTCAGCAGTTGCTCAGACCATGTTGGGAGCTAACTTGGAGTTGCCCCAAATGCTGGCAGTCTCTTGGCTCTCTGGTTGTAATCTGTCAGAAAAAATTATGCATATACTTCTTATGTAGGTCTGCCATTTAATTTATGAAGGCTTCATTCATTTCTTGTCATGTCAGTCTGCACAATTCCTGGACAAAGGCCTCATGGACTTTAGATGCACTGCTGCCATGATATGCCTTCAGTTCTGTTGTAACTAGTACAGCAAGGGTGGGCCCTGTCAGTAATGTCATACATGTAAACCATTAAAGTAATTGCCAACACTGGAGATATGTACTTTGGTAGGGCCTTCCTTTCTTCAAGCCCATTGCATTGCAGACATTTACAAACTGTTCTATGACTTCTCTTTTTTCATCTCTCTCTCCCTCTCCCACTATGTGCAATCAGAGTTCTACTTTTGCCTTTTGATAGAACTGTTAAAGTCAGCTCCCTCCCCACATTTCAGAATCCTGTCTCCTCATCAGTCATATCCAGCTGCCCTTTGGAGAATTTGTCTTGTCAGATGATACCTGCAGTACATGTTGCCTCATTATTATATTCTAATTTGATTATGCTCTCTTCAACTCATTGGGAAAAAGGGAGGAAGAAAAGAAAGAGAGTCAGAAAGTGCATTAATAAGTTTGGTAGGAAATGGTGAGCAAGGCAGATACACACAATAAACATTCCCCCTGCCCCAAGCTTCAAAGGGAAAGAAAAGGCATATGAGATTCTGCACATGAGGGAACATTTAATTAATGTTGAAATGTATGAGGCAGTGGAAGTATGTTCCAAAGGAAAAGTCAGGAAAATGTTCCACAGGTGATTGTATAATGTATACAGTTCAAGGTAAAGGTAAAGGTTCCCTTGCTCGAAAGCCAGTTGAATCTGACTCTAGGGTTGTGGTGCTTATCTCCGTTTCAAAGCCGAAGAGCCAGCACTGTCCGAAGACGTTTCCGTGGTCATGTGGCCGGCATGACTAAACACCAAGGTGCACGGAACGCTGTTACCTTCCCACTGAAGTGGTACCTATTTATCTACTTGCAATTTCTTGCTTTCAAACTGCTAGGTTGGCAGGAGGTATACAGTTTAGGTCTCTACTAAACAATGTGTTTAGGGAATGTGTGAGAAAAAATTACTTCTGTTTATATTATTAATGTTTTTATACACAATAGTGGCATAAGAAGGTCAACTCAGAATCTTAGTCAAGTTTACCTATCTGGGCTTACTCCCAGGAAATTGTTTTGAGGCTGCACCGTACTGCATGAATATTAAGGAATACAGTGAAACAACCTACTGAACACCCGCAAACAAATTAATGAACTATTTAAGTGGCCTCCTGCCTGTATTCACAAGTGGTGAAAAGGACACAAGCCCAACTGGTGCATGTTCAATGATCCCTGCTATGGTCAACCTGATAATTATTAATTGTGTGTGTATTAGAATGATGGAGGTTTCACTCTCTTCTGTTCCCTCTCCCTATCCCCTTCTTTCTATGCTGGAGCCTGGAACTATCCATTTCAGCACCAACTCTCAGATAATGTCTGTTAAGTTGCTAGGTTCATGACATTAAGCCAACAGATCTACTCCTAGAAACCCAGAGATCAGGGTTTTAAAAAGCTTTATTAATTAGACATATATTCTAAAGAGCGCAGATATTTGGGGACAATCTACAAGCAGGTAGAATCAAGGCAGAACATTAGTAAAATAATTAAAAAGGCAGTTGAAAGCTAATTCTTTTTTATAATTCCCTACACATTCTTCTGCTCTTAGAAACGTGTCCAGATGTTCCTCCTTATCAGAAAGCTTACCCAGGTTTGTCGGATTGAGTTGCTGGAGACCAGACTCCTGACACTGGACTCCAAATTCCTGACAATAAAGCTGTACCACAGGTCGCTCCATTTATGGGCTTCCTCTCTATTTTAGGCATTCAGTTTCTGCTCCAGTCAATTCAGTATAAATTAAAGAAATTCTGTATTCTTCATCAAAGTGAACTCCATGTGCAAACTAAGGTAACACAGGCCAGGAATGGTCTATTAGGGCATCTAATGAGCTACTATTTGTTTGTTTGTTTATTTAAAGCATTTCTATGCTGCCATTTGAACAAAATCAGGGTCCCTAAAATTAAAACATGTCAAACATTCAAAGCAGAGTTCAAAATACAAATATATGAAAATATATTTAAAACAATTGAACAAAACACTTAAATGCATACAAACACACAACCAGGGTGGTGAGCCAGGAACAGTGATTAGGGTTATGCCAAACAACACAACGAAGTCTTCACCCACGGGCAGAAGATCCTGATAGAGGGAAATAGGTGAATCTCCCTGGGGCAGAAGTTCCAACATTTTGGTGCCCCAACTGACAAGGACCTTTTTTGGGTTGCCATCTGTCTAGTCTCAGATGCCAAAAGCACCCAAATCAGGACCTCTGGAGATGACCAAAGTAGGTGAGACTTAAGGTATGCTGGCCCCAGGCCATATAAGGCTTTAAAGGCCAATACCAACACCTTGAATTGGGTCTGGAAGAAAACTGGGAGCCAGTGTAGATGGTAGAAGGTACAAGACTGGAGTGATATGCCTGGAGTCTGGCGTGTCATTTCTGCTGGATTATACATAACTTGGGATAGGGTTGCCAGATCCCCCAGTCTTGCGAGGTTTTCCCAATTGGGGGAGCTCCTTCCCACTGCCAACCAGCTGGCTGCTGGGGGGGGGGCATCCCTGCCCTGCAAGCTGTGGCAGGCACCAGTGGCACCCACTCTTTTGAAGTGGGAGCCACTCATGCTTGCCCTGCAAGCTGCAATCTTGCAGTTTTCAGGGCAGGCAGGAGCAGCACCTGCTCTTTTAAACCAGGGGCTGCCTGTGCCTGCCGTACAAGCAGTGAGATCGCAGCTTGCAGGGCAAGCGTGAGCCACTCCTGCTTCAAGAGGGTGGATGCTGTTGCTTGCCCTACAAGTGGTGATCTGGCAGTTTGCGTGGCAGGCACCGGCTGTCCCTGCTTTCTCCCAAGCATTCAAAGGGAAGGTTCCCTTTAAATGGTTGAGGGAAAGTGGGAGGGGGGCTGCACACACAGTGCTACGTCCCTGCCATGATGATGCATTTCTGTGTGATGTCATCACATTGGGGGTGACCCCTTCCCCTCCTGGCACACACCCCAAATCTACCCACTGAGAGGGGAATAGGACCTGGCAACCCTAACTTGGCATCTTCTTTCCTACTCCCAAGCAGACAAGCCTGTATTGTTCTAAAACCATATTTCTTCTTCCATAATAGTAGTTCCCATCTTGTGTTTCATATGGCAGGTAGAACACATAATTAGCATCCTTTTATAGCTTTCAAGTTATCTTGGGCTCAGTCTGCTATGCAAATTTGGAGTGTGGCATGAACAGGCAGCAGTGTACAAACTCAAGGCACAGTGTGCAGTTATAAAATAACGTGAATTTTTGATGAAAGAGATCAGTGTTTACATGCCATTTATAAGTAAAAAGAAGAAAATACTTCAATGTGGGCAAAAAAAAAAAAATTGCTCCTGTCACTTCAGTAACAAAGTAACAAAACAGAAATTTCCTTTGGCAAAAAGCCTTAAAACACTTTGCTGGCATGGTCTTGTGCCTGGGCAGCAATCCAGACTCAGCTGAATTCCAGAAGTCCTTTGTTCTCAGATAATTTCAAAATGGAGTTGTGACATATTTCATCTGGGTAGCCCCAGGTAAATATGGGTGACATCAGGAAAGGAACTGGCTGCCTTCCAAAAGGAACTCCTTGGAACTTGCAAGAAAGTCCCAGAACAAGAAGTGAACAAGAAATGAAGTTTACTCGATGGTAAGCATATTTGAATTGAAAAGAACTCTCCCTTTAAAAAAATATATTCAGGCCCATTCCTCACCTTCTGTCCAATCAAGAAAGACAGAAATGCCTCTTTAGCCAATGCAAGAAAGAATTACTTATGAAAGGAAAGTAGGCAAATATGACATGTGATAATGGTTCTGCACTCTGGGCCCATTGTGTAAGTCTTACTGCACTCACACACACACGCACACACACACACACATCCATACATTCAAAGAGGTTGTTTGGGAGTGAGGAAGGTTTAAGACCTCAAAAGAGAGTATTTCAGTCCAGATAAAATGAAAAAATTCTAGGAATCCTGCCAATCTAGGGCATTTCTATCACATATTACCATTTGTGTCCATTGTACTGCCACTTTACTGAAATCCAGAATTTATCTGCACAGACTGTGTACTTTTCCCCTGAACATACCACAAAACGGTCCGAAATTCAGAATGCTGGTGACATTTGTCCCTACTATCCTAATGCCCGTGCCAGAAAGAATATCACTTGCATCTGAACAATCCTGCAGTTCATCTTTATTCTCAGTCTTTCTTTAACTTAGTCAGAAAACTCAGAGGCTACATCATCACTGGAGTCTTCGTTTGAACAAGTTCATTTGGAACCCTATTGTGCTTATTAATAAAACACCATCTTAATTCAGATCAGCTTCATGAGAATCCAGGCCACATATCTGAAATTAAGCAAACATTATCCAACTTCATCAAGAATCTCTACCATTAGTCACAGCAACACTTTTAACCATGATTTATTCATGAACTAGTGAAAACCAAGTGCTTCAAAAAATCATAAAGGCTTCAAAAAGAATGCTTTTCCATTACACAGATATCAGTGGTAATTTACCGTTAACATTAAGAGATAATTACTATTCTGCAATATGTATGATATGGCCTTCTACTGTTTAGTATTTGAGTGCACTCATAAAGACTATTAACTTGTTGAGGTTATTAAGCTTTAACTTGACACATCACTGCTTCTTTTTTTTTTTTTTTGTGCAAAAACCCCTCCTAAAAAGGAGAGAAATTTATTCTTTTTATATATAGAAAAAGGTAGGGTATATAGAGGGACTAAGAAAAGGGCAGAGTGAGTATCCTGTTAATGGGGGTTAGATTAAGTTAGTATAGATACATTTTTTGACGGTCACCGTGGTCGAAGAGTCTTCTTTTTAGATTAACAAAAATCCAAAATAGCTCTGTTAATCAGGTTAGTAGTGTCCTTTGGGGTTAGTTATTAATCAACTCCTTTCAGACGTCTCATGAACAATCATTTCTTTGGTTGTCTTCCTTTAGTGTCTCTCAGGTTATACGATGGGCCCTCTTTAGCTTTCCCACCTCCCGCACCGGCACCTCCCTCCTCTGGACCGCTGTCATCTTCGCTACTTGTCCAAGTTGCGAGAGCTGCATCTTCCTCTGAGCTGGCATGCCTCTTCAGGAACTCTTGTGCTTTGAAGATAGAGTCAATCTTTTCTCTTTTATCCTTGTACTTGAACACTAGGCCTTCCGGGAACGACCATCTGTACGTGATCTGGTGCTTTTGTAGAAAGTTGGTCAATCCTTTATACGCTTTCCTCTTCATCCGAATTTCATATGGCACATCTTTCAGAGTTCTGATAATCTGTTCTCCAATTTTCAAGGGCACCGCTGAGACTGCACGCAAGATTTGATCTCTAGTATTCTGTTTAACAAACTTGACCACCACTTCTGCTGGCAGGTTATTTTTCTTTGTAAAGGTGGAATAGGCCCTATAGACCTTATCCATCTCTTCTTTTATTTCACGCTGATCCCTGCCAGTTACTGGTGCCAAGGCATTTGCTAGTATAGATCTGAGATCTTCATTATCTTCTTCTTTAATGCCCTGAAAACGAAGCATCAGATTCGATTTCTCCATTTGAAGCATCAAAATCCTTTTTTCTTGCTCATCTTGATGTTTTTCTAGTTTGTTGACCTTTTTCTTAACTTTTCCGATGTCTTCCGTCGAGACCAAGCATTTTTGCGCAATATCCTCCATCTTCTTAGACGTTTCTGTCAGTTGCTTTTGTTGGCTGCTGAGGACACCTTCCATGCTAGTTAAAGTTTCGCTGATTTTCTGTATTTGAACCAGCAGAGGGTGCAGTAGCTCGCTTGTCTGTTGACTGACAGCAGGCTCTGGGGGGTTGCCCAGGCCGGAAGTCCCGCCTCCCTTCTTTTCCGGTTTAAAAGGGACCTTCTTCATGGCCGACATCTGTTTTATTTGTTTACTTTTTAAAAGTTCATGACACGTCCCTCAGGAGACCCGCTTACACTCAGGCTTCAGTAGCACCCCAAAGGTATTTTCAAAATGGGTAAGCCCAAATTTTTAATTTGGCAGAATATTAATTTAAGAGGCTAGCAGTATCATCCCCAGCTGAGCTACGCCTTGCTATGCCCATTGTAGTAAATGGGCTTGGAAAGGTATAATAGCCTGGAATGATAATGTAGAAAATCTATTGACCATATCCCAAGGTTTTGCATATATTATTATCTCTGATCACTATAGTAAAGATCAGTGTTCCAGTACTTCTATTGAGATGGGTGGGAAACGCTTGTGTTTAAGAAAGTTTGTGATCACATAAGCACACACAAACTCAACAGAATTCGTAGTAGAGGTGCGTGACTGTGTAACTTCCATAAAGTAGATTTGACTCATTCTTTCAATTGTAGAGCTTTCCCCCACAAGCTTACAACCTCATCACATATTACCATGGAAATCAATGGAAATCTCTGTGTTTTAAAAGATGTTTCATCTTTTTCTTTTTTTTAGCACCCCCCCAAAGGGGATTTTTTTATTGCATTTTCTAATATCTATACTATGGGATTCAGGGAAAGGATACTAATTCCCTACCTCTAAATTCTATGGGAGATGGGAGAGGGCAACTAATACACCATCAACTACAGAATGGGGAAGCTACCTCTAAGCATACTAATGGATATAGGCAGGGCTCTTTTTGTAGCAGGAACTCCTTTGCATATTAGGCGCCATACCCCTAATGTAGCCAACCCTCCAAGAGCTTACAGAGCTCTTCTTACAGGGGCTACTGTAAGCTCTTGGAGGATTGGCTACATTAGGGGTGTGTCGCCTAATATGCAAAGGAGTTCCTGCTACAAAAAGAGCCCTGGATATAGGGAAGGAACTAACGAGGTGACACGATCTGGTTACATAGATATATATATATCCTTGTCACCTAGTGGTCCAAAAATTGTTACTGCTTATAAAATTTTAACAAAGAACAGTAAAAAAGGAAAAAAGCATTAGTTAACTGGTTAACAAAAAAACGCATTATCAACAATTATCTTGGTTTTAGAGTCTTTTCTTCTTGCGTTTCTTCTTTCCTCGGGGTTTGGGAGTGGCTGCTCCTTTCTCTGATTCCGAAGTGTCTGGAGAACTGTAAAGTTTAGAACTATTGCTTGATGAATCCTGTGAGTAGGATTCTTCATCTTCTTCTTCTTCCTCCTCATCAATTTCCGGTTTCTTATCTTTCTTGCGTTGTGCTAAGTTTAAGTATTGGTCCACAAACTTTTTTGCCTTGGGAACAGTATTGATATTAAATTTTTTATTTTCGTATTTAAAACTCAGTCCTTCTGGGAATAACCATCTGTAAAGGTAAAGGTCCCCTTGCGCGAAAGCCAGTCGAATCCAACTCTAGGGTTGTGGTACTCATCTCCGTTTCAAAGCCAAAGAGTCAGCGCTGTCTGAAGATGTTTCCATGGTCATGTGGCCGGCATGACTAAACACCAAGGTACACGGAACACTGTTACCTTCCCACCATAGTGGTACCTATTTATCTACTTGCAATTTCTTGCTTTTGAACTGCTAGGTTGGCTGGAGCTGGAACTAGGGATGGGAGCTCACTCCGTCATGTGGCACTCTCGGGTCTTGAACTGCTGAACTACTGACCTTCCACAGCCTGCAGTTCAGCATCTTAACCACTTGAGCCACCGCAGCTCCATCTGTAAGGCACTCCTTTTTTCTGTAGAGAGAGAGTAAGTTCCCTGTAGAGCCTCCTCCACTTCCAGATTTCAAAGGGGATATCCTTCAAGATTTTTATCTCTTCATTCTTAATTTTTAAAGGTTTCCCCTGTGTAGATTTCAGCACCAGATCTCTGGTAGACCTTCTCATGAATTTCATGCAAATTTCTCCTGGGAGTTTTTTTTTAAATAAAGTCTGGATAAGTCCTGTAAGCCCAGTCCATCTCCTTCAATAAATCTTCCTGTTTGTAATCCATTAATGGAGCAAGAGCCTCTGCTAGATTAGCCTTTAAATCCTCATTCTTTTCCTCTGGTACTCCCTGGAAGCATAGGATGTACAAGGATCTTTCCAGACGGAGCTGTGTTAGTTGTGTTTTGTTGGAGGTTTTTTCTTTCTCTGCTTCATCCGCTCTTTTGTTGATACTCTCCATGATACTCTCCATCTGTTTTTCCATCTTTTTTAACATCTTTTCAATTACAGAGGTTCTTTTGTCCATTTGAGTAAATTGTTTTTGCAAATTGTCCATTTTGACATTGAGATTAGTCATCTGTTCCATTAGGGGGCGCAGTGCGTTCACCAACAGTGCAGACATATCTGCTGCTACTTCCTGGTTCTGGGAAGGCATCATTGGTAGGTTATTTCCGGCTGATGTTTTTTTCTCCAATCTCGCCTTTCACCCTCTCCATCCCAGCCATAATATCAACTAGAAGTAAGTTTCCCAAAACAAAGTAAAAGTTAGCTAAATTTAATCCGCTTAATGTTCTTATGCAGCTTTTGATTTCGCTAGTAATCTGATGTGTTTAGCTTGACTCAAAGTTCTTTATTTATGCTTTAAAATTGCCTTGCTTTAAGTGTGGGGGGGTGAAGTCTTGAGTTTCCCCCTCCCCCACTGCTTTGCACTTAGGTGCTTCTAATTGCTACCAAGGTTCTCATAGATGCTTTAATCACCTGAGCATTGCTTAACACACGCTTCTAAGTCTTTTAGAAGCATTTCAAAACTTTTGACTGTGTCTGCTTGTCCGGCAGTCATCTCTTGGTGTCATACTGGCTCTGCAGCGATGGGACATTTCGGGGAAAAAGGTGAGCCTCAATTCCTTGGCCGTTGCCTTAGCTCCCCAGGTTGAGGATCTCCTACAGAGACCCCAGGAGGGTCCAGAATGATCTCAGACCCTTCCTGTCAACCGAGTCTTGGCTCCCCCCCATCGGAGTGAGACGGGGTGCAGCTGAGTAGCAAAACACTTAAACCAGAAATCCAAAAGATGCTTCATCTTAATGAGTGAAGTCCAGCACAGCAATCAGGCATCTGATGCACTTCAGCCACACATTACTATAAAAAGTATCTTCTGGCACTGAGTTTACCTCTACTAAAAAGCCAGTAACATGTGAAGAGGTTTTTATAAATTACAATCCTTGTCTTAACTCTTCTGGCTCTTTGGAGACTAGACATCCTCAACTACAGCTTCCTCATTGGCAAACAACATTACAAAGAAGAAAATGAAAAGCAGTACTGTACTTGTTTCTTCCAAAGTTTTGCAATGAAAGCCCAGTTAGACTGACCTTAGCTGATGATGTCAGACAAAGGAATTTGACCTACTGAGTAGTCTTAAGGCATATAAAGGGTGGGTGGGGCTGGGACCACCTTCATAGGCATCCAGCTCACTCACAACTTTCATGGGAGCACAGAAGGAACTCCAAAGAAGCTCAGAACCTGTTTTCTGAGGTGATGGTTGTTCCCTGATCTTCTAAATCCAATAAGACTTCCACGGCTCCAGAGAGTTCAGTGAATGATGGTTTTCGGTTTCGGCGTCGCGAATGGCGGCCGCTTCTCGGGACACTCCCGGAGGCGGTTAGCCCACGCGCAGTTAGGGGGGGTCTTCGCATGTGCGAAAGACCCTAGTGAGCCTTAGGCAAAGGCTCCGAACCGGGGCGCTTGGGGAGTAGCCTCTTTGCCGGCAGACAGCCGGGAAATTGAGGCTTTCTCCCCGCCCCAATCGGCCCCGCTGCGGCGTGCCCGTAATGGGACTTAGCGGCGCCACCGATTTCCAGGAGTGAAGACAGCGTTATGGCTTAAAATAAAAAGAAGAAGTAGCATCGAATCGTGAGTTGAAGATCTATTTTGAAGCGTAAATCAGAGCCCCCTGCATGCGTATAAGCGTTGGGAGGAGGGAGGAGTTCCCACCCCCTTTGAGAAGCAAGATCTACAAAGGGAGCGCGAAGGGGGCTGAGAGGAAAAAAAGTGTTGGTGAAAGTACCGTTGGGGTTGCATGGAAGATTGTGATCATCTTAGCTTCCTGGGGGATGCGGCACGAACTTTTTAAAAGTAAACAAAAAAACAAAATGTCGATACTGGAAAAAGTCCTGCAGACACCGGAAGAGAAGAGAGGAGGGACTTCCGGTCCAGACAGCCCCCCAAGAGCTTGCTGTCAATCAACAGGAAAAGGAGATGCTGTGCCCCCTGCTGGAACAATTGCAGAAAATCAACGAAACTCTGTCTAAAATGGATAGTGTTCTCATCAGTCGACAGAAACAGATATCGGAAACAACTAGAAAGATGATGGAGATCGAACAGAAATCGAATCTGATTCTAGGTTTCCAGGGCGTTAAAGAAGAAGAGAAAGAAGATCTCAGATTTACCTTGACAAATGTCTTGGCACCCCTAACTGGCAGTGAAGCGATAAAATTAAAAGAAGAGGTGGATGAGGCTCCCAAAGCCTATTCCGCTTTTATAAAAGAGAATACTCTGCCAGTAGAAGGGGATGTTGAGCATAGCAAGCGACAAACTGGAGATCTAATTTCATCCGAAGAGTTTATGGAGCCGAGGAAGCTTGAAGGCCAGAAGTTTAAGGAAAAAGAGAAAAGAAAGAAGAAGGATTTCATCTTTAAAATACAGAAACTTCTGAAGAGACACGCCAGCAGGGAGGAAGATGCAGTATTCCAAACTGGGACAAGCGAAGAAGACAGCAGCCCAGGGGAAAGTGGTGATGGAACGGAAGACTTCAAAGTTAAAATGGACTCAATCCATAACTGGAAGAGATTTAAAAAGAAGATACTTTGAGGACTGTTCGTGTAACATCTGGAAGGAGCTGTTTAATTACTAACCCCAATGGACTTTACTAACTGCATTAACAGAGTGACTTTGGACTTTGCAATAGTTAAAAAGATGATCTTCTAACCATGATAGATGCCAAAATTGGTATTGGTTATTAACCTAAACTAACCCTCACTAACAGGAAAAATTTCACTCCATCTTTTTCTTTCTCCATCTGTCTACCCTTCCCGTTTCTTATAAAAAGAATAAAATTCTCTCTTTTTTAAGAGAGTTTTACAAAAAAAAAACAACAACAGAGAGTTCAGTGAATTAGCTGCTTCATTTTCCCACCTAGTGTTGAGGCATACCAGCCCTAGCATCTTCTGAATCTACCATGTTCCCTTTAATCTCCAGGATTCACCTTCCTCCCAGACTGTTTAAACTCCAGATCAGCCTCAGGTCTTTGCTGGAATAAAGTTCCAAGATCTTTGCTTATTTATATCTAGTACCCTTCCTAAACCCATTAGCTTTCCATGTCTTGATTGCCTTCTGCACTCTTGCTTGTCCATTCCATCTCATGGACTCCAGTCCAGAGTAGGCCTATTGACTTTCCATTGTAACTGCTGTGTCATAAACACCGGCTTCACTATTACTGCTAAATCAGCATTCTGTTCCTGGAAAATGAAATGCATTGCTCAGTTTGAAATGCAGTTTGAAAAGCACCGTGTTTATGAATATTATGTACAAATTGTTAATCCCATGGAACAAAAATAAAATTATCTGAAGTGCTTGAAATATGCCATCCTCTGCCTTGAAGAAGATGCCCAGTGCTGCTTAAGAAGTTAGGAATGTCATGCAGTGCCATCTTGTGGATATTACATGCATTTATAGAAAAGGGGGGGTACCCCATAAATAGTATTATGCTGCCTGTACTAGGAAAGTGTAATGAGCTATAAAGCTAAGCATCTTCTTAGCATGCTGCTGATTAAATGTTTAGCATTTTATTCTTTCATAGAATTTAATCAAAAGCAGTTCACAGACATCTAAGATTTTCCTTCCTAGAATGGATAATTTTAATGAAAAATTTCACAATCTATTGTCCCTTGCAGTCTTCTAAAAGATGATGAAGAAGCCACATTAATCTACTACATTAAATGCAGAATTCAAAGGAACTTCGTTTCAAGGTTCAGGGATCTGGAATGCATGACTTTTGACCTTCAGTATTTGCTGACATATCAAATCAGAAATTTGATATTGTTTTAAGACTAGTTGGATAAGTAATCACACTTGCAATATTCTTCCTAAATATATCCATATTTTAAAATCAAAACAGAATTCTAAGCAGGCTCTTCTAAATGTCTCTATATAAAGTATGTGCTTCAGGGGGAATGTGGCATTTTCAGGTGAAACTGTCTAGTTGCAGTAAAGACTTCAGTAGCAGTAAATATCAAGACTTGATTCTTTTCAACCTTTACAATGCTTTATTTTTTAAAAAGCTCATAATAGGGTTTCCTACTGTTTCCCACTGTGGTAAGAGACTTCCGACCAGCAACCCTTGTGGCCTGCCTCTAGAATTTTAAACACCTGCTAGCATCACATGCAGCATGACATCACTTACAGGGAAAACCTCAAGCTGATATCACATTGCTCTAGGAATCTCTGAAAACTCCATGGTTAGGAAGTGACATCATGACACACATGCCAGCACCCCCCCATGTCCCCATTCCCAAACTCCCATCTAGACATGCCTAGCAACCCTATCTCATAGACAATATGGAATATGCAGTTGGAAATTTACTCATGAAAGATCAGGTAATAGATAATGTGGGGACCTCTCTGAAACCCTGGAGAACCACTGCCACTCAGAGCAGACAATACCGACCTTGATAGACCTTGTTCATCTGATGCAGTATAAAGCAGCTTCACATATTCATGTCTGTATTTAATTGTTTGTTGAACAGGGATACTTTCTCTTGTCTGTCTGAATGTCTCAGCAAGGATCCTTAGGAATATTAGTACAGTCCTTGGGAATATCATCTCAATTGTGTGTGAAGGAAGCTACATAATAAATATGGCCACAATACTAAAGATACTTTCCTAGGAGTAAGCCCCACTGAATAACATGGAACTTACTTATGAGCAGTCCTGCTTAAGATTGCTCCCTATGTTTCTCAGTGATTTCATAGTATGATTAACTTTAATTCATGCCTTAAAGCATACAGCTCACATTTTTCAAATGGCATTCAGAATGTGACATTTTTCATTTTTGGAAAACCTCTAATAAACAATGGTGTGGGTATCTGGTATGGGAATACTTTGTTAGACTGCCACCATTTTGTTCAATAAAATAGACCCCAAAGTACTTCAGCTATAAAGAAGCTTCTCCTCCTCTTTCAGGTAATTATTTGTTACTTTTGTGTTCCTCTCTTTGTCCAAGGACCACAGAACAGAATTTTAGCCTCTGAAGCAAGGTTGGCTGAGCAATTGTAACTTCCCCAAGGTTACAAATTCCAATCAACTGTATGAAAATAGATCAAAACCTAATGTGTCTTCCCTGCAGCTGCTCCTTTCTTCTGGTGAAAATAATGTAACTCAGATCCCAAATCATTATAAAGTTCATGGCATTTAACACATGGCAGTTCAGCATTTTGCTAGTGGAAAGTCTTATCAGAGGGCATTATTTTGGTTTCTCTCAAATCCTCTTTTAAGGCTTATTTTCTAAAATGGGAGACACTGGAGCTCAAGCTTGCCTGAAAGAAGGGTTGCCAACCTTCAGGTGGGTTCCAGAATTGCAATTGATCTCCAAAATACAGAGTTCAGTTCCCTTGGAGAAAATGGCTGCTTTGGAGGGTGGATTCTACGGCATTATACCACACTGAAGTCCCTCTCTTCCACATATGTGGCCCTCCCAAGGTTCCACTTCCAAGTCTCCAGAAATTTCTCAACCCAGAGCTGGAAACCCTAGAAACAATGAAGAGCCATCTGGAGATAAACATGCTATGGCTTTCCTCCTCCAGACAGGCAGCTGGCCCTCTTTGCAGCCTGGACAGATAGGGGCATAAGTTACAGCTTCCACTTGTATAATGCATGGCCAGCACCACCCAGAGGGTTTTGTTTATACTGCATAGGCAGGCCTGGTTTACAGGAAAGAGGCACAGAGACCTCCCTTCTCCCCCCATGCATATAACGGTAAAGGCAATGACAGTCTACCCATGTAAAGAAAGTGATAAAGAAGGTAGGGGGTCTGCTTTTAAATAAAGCCAGAGTAGATGGGGCAGCTCAACCCTGCCCCATTCCATGCCTTACCTATAGGATTACCAAGTCCAGTTGGGAAATTCCTGGAGATTCAGGGATGGAGCCTTGAGAGGGCAGGGTTTGGGGATGTGAGGAACCATACTGAAGTAAGAAGGGGTTTAGTTCACTGTGTGCAGATGAAAATCGTAGTTGCCTGTATTTCTCTTTTTAAAAAAATCTCTAGGCCTTAGCAGCTACACATTTTCTTAAAAGTTATTATGATGGACTGTCAAGGGTTAATGCCTAACAGAGTATGTGAGCCTTTGCATGACAGGCTGTTCAAATGGAATTCTGTGGAGAGAATAAGTTAGGAAATGATAGTTGGGAACTGATAGTTGAAGAAGAGGCTGTTAAGCACTGTCTGTGGGCTGGGAAGGAGGCAAAAAGGAATGACAGGATCAGGGAGGATCCCAATTCAAGCTGAAAGGGGAAATTGCTTTTAGTTATCAGAAGTAATCCCTGCCTAGTGAAAAGGGAGATAGTTCTTAAAAGAGGAGTGATCTCTGGTATGTGTACATAGAAAGATTTTGGGAACTTAGTTGTATGTTTCTGCCTTGCCTTCTAGATTTTAAGAGTCAGCAAAATTCAGAAACCTACGGAGGAGGAGGAGGAGGAAATTGGATTTATAACTCACCCTTCACTACCTAAAGGAGTTTCAGAGCAGCTTACAAACTCCTTTCCCTTCTCCTCCCCACAACAGACACCCTGGCCGATTTCCCAGAAGCTGCTGCTCTGCTCTTGCTCTTCTGTTTGCCCCAATGGTATGGTCAATTTCACACTAAGTGCTGCACGGTTGCATTTTGCCCCGCAGCTTTGCATGATTTCCCGCACATCTACTTAATCCTGTTTTTTGAGGACTGAGTAGATGCAGGGAACATCACATGAAGCTGCAGGGCAAAATGCGGCCATGCAGCACTTAGTGTGAAATTGATATGTACCATTGGGGCAAAGGGAAGAGCAAGAGCGAAGCAGCAGCTTCTAGGAAATGGGTCCCTGTGAGGTAGGTGGGGCTGAGAGAGCTCTGACAGAAACTGCTCTTTTTCAAGAACAGCTGTGACAGAACTATAGCTTGCACAAGGTCATCCAACCAGTGCAAGTGCAGGAGTGTGGAATCAAACCCAGTTCTCCCAGATTAGAGTCTGCGCACTTAACCACTACACCAAACTGGCTCTCTATGCTTGAGTGTTTAAGCAGAAACTCCTCAAAGTTTGAAAAGACCTTTTTGAATAGCAGAAACACTTGTTGCCAACAAATTATCTGGAGTTAATGTGATTACAAAATTACCACAGTTTTATTATCAGTTCACCTCATACATCCTACCCCTGATTCCAACTGACCCTTTATCCCCTAAGTTAAAAAAATATTTTGAACTTTCAAAAGCTTCTCATGTGCCATTTCAGAAGTTGAATATAAGAAGGTGATTTTGCCTCTTCCCTCAGCTCCCTGGGCTGGGCCAGCATCATTCATATGTATGTGTGTGTGTGTGTGTGTATAGATATATGTATATGTATATGTATATGTATATGTATATGTATATGTATATGTATATGTATATGACTGGGTGGCACAGCCATAGACAAACAAATAAGAAGAAAATAGATATAGAGGCTGCTCAGCAGGAAAGAAGAAGACAAAAGGGAAAATCCTGTATGTGAGGGAGGGAAGAGGATGAGCTCACTATAGTTATCATGTTCCCTTTTAAAATCAGACATTCTATATACCAACCAGCCTGATGGGACTTAAAATGTAGACAGAAGGGAGCTGAGGTCTAACTGAGACAAGTGCAACAGTGGTTAGATCAAGGCTGTGGTCACACGAGCAGTTTGCACCAATACTGTTGCGGTACCTTTGCGGATTTAAAGAGTATGATCAGACAGCAACATCTGCCTTCTGTGCCCCAGTCATTGCCACCCCATTCTGCCCTGCTTTGGAAGAAGAAGAGGAGTAGTAGTTTGGATTTATACCCCGCCCTTCACTACCCAAGGGAGTCTCAGAGCAGTTTACAAACTCCTTTCCCTTCCCCTCCTCACAACAGACACCCTGTGAGGTAGGTGGGGCTGAGAGAGCTCTGACAGAAACTGCTCTTTTTTCAAGAACAGCTGTGCAAGAACTATGGCTTGCCCAAGGCCATCCAGCAGGTGCAAGTGGAGGAGTGGGGAATCAAACCCAGTTCTCCCAGATTAGAGTCCACACACTTAACCACTACTCCAAACTGGAAGCAGAGTAATCAGGCATCAGGGAAAGTCTGGTGTTTATGGATATCAGCACTTTCATCCCATATTTCCAGATGTCTGTACTCCCCTGGTGTGAGCTCAACCTGGCTGGGAAGTCTGATCACTCTGTTCTGTTTTCATTATTATTATTTTTTTCAGTCGGTTAGTGATGTGTGGATAACTGCATCTTAGTGCACACCAGCAAGCTTTCAGTTGTCCTCTGAGTTGAGAAGAGGGGGAAGGGCAAGCTGAAAAGCCTACTTTGTCTTTTTTCATGCTGGTTCTTCTGTCTACGGCTTTACAGCACACAGAGTGGAAAGGGGTTAATTGAAAAGATGAGTTTTTCAGAGGGGAGGCAACCTCCTCCAACTGTCAAAATGGAGTGGTGCTTCAAATAAGCAATTATGTGCATATGCAAAAGACAATTTTTTAGAAAGCCACCTGACCACCCACTCCGTGGTTGTCCCGCAGTAATAATCTGAATGGTCAACCATGGGGTGAGCATGCAGTAAGGCTGCTTCAGGGTGTGCTGTCTGGTCATCCCTTCTCACAACAATTTAAACTGCTGCAAACAGAGGTGCTGCCAGATCACGCCAAGCCTCCAGAGTGACCACAGCCCAAGAGCACTTTCACTAAACCTTGAATCAATACAATTGATTATTAACTCCATGTTAAGGATAGTTCTAAGTAATTATTAAACCTTCTAAGAGAGGAATCTGGTACTCATCATCCCTGGTGGATTATGGAAGCTTTTGTTGTCCACTGAATGTCAAATGAGATGAAGCAAGGAAGATCTGTGCATGGGTCTACAATATTTTAAATTCCAAAATAGCATCTTCTTGCTTGAAATGGGGCTGCAGTTCAAAGGGAGGAGGTTTCACTCCCCCATGCAATTTAGGAAACAAAAACCGGCCCTCCTTCCACAACTACTATTTGTGCTGTTGAGAAAAACATACAGACAGCCATACAAGTAACCTGTGCCTTTACCTTGTATGACAAACAGCACCTCCAAGGAGCCGAGATCAGGAGAATAGCATGGAGAAAGTTACTCTGCACCCTTAATATGAATCAGGTCATCCTGCAGCATACATTTAGCAATAAATATATGCTGCAGAGGAGATATACTCATGGATCTCATGTAGGTTTTATCTCAGTATCTCATGTGCCTTCAGGTTATTGCCATTTCTGAAGAATTCCCTTTGGACCTTCCTTTACTCCCATGTCTTACCAAATCACTCTATATTCAAAACAATGCATTTTTACAACTATTTGAGCCATGGATTACATTATCTTTTCTGGCAGAAAGGAACAGCTGGTGGAAAAGCACACAGGGTTTTTACCAACTTTCATAAAGAGGGTTGGAATTCAATAGAAATAACTGGTGTTTAAAGAAATGCAAATATTGGAACTCTGTAACAGCCGAAGGTATTAAACCTTTCCCAGAGAAAATGGAAAATTGAGTTAAAACTTCAAGAACAGAAAATGTAGGACAATTGCATTATTTCATATGCCTTCACAGCTATCTTATAAAGTGTCTTCAAAAGATAAAGATATGTCTGATCAGGAAAAAAGCACAGAAATAGAATTCTCACACAGAATGTTAGATATAAAGGACTGTTAAAAAAATAAATTGGCTTCAGCCAATTCTGAACCTTTAACATATTGCAATGCTGACATTCACTATGTTGATGCAAAAGAGAAATCTGTGTCATATGTCACTCATTCACTGGCAAAATTAGTACACATGACTCTAAACTTGAATAATAAGCTTGAAAGGGGGGATGTGAAATCTTGTCCTCTTTCATGTGTGTGGGAGGGCAAATATTTCATCTGCCATCAACAACTTCCTCTGCTATATTTTAAAGACTTATAAAACAACCAGTACCACCTGGAATCTAAAGCCTCCAAAATTGCAAAGGAGATTAATGTCATCATCACAATTTTTACAGAGAGCATCATTTTG
Source organism: Gekko gecko (assembly GCA_029375565.1). NCBI lineage: Eukaryota > Metazoa > Chordata > Lepidosauria > Squamata > Gekkonidae > Gekko > Gekko gecko. Next base: position 94,139,440 of record JAPDNY010000001.1, on the reverse strand, counting down.
TCTGTTTTACAGATAAAAGAAACACGCTGCAGAAAGGATTCCACAAGATGAGCTAGAGGCAGAGAAGAAAGCAAAAAATACAGGTCTTTGACATTCCTTCTGTGGATTCCAGACTAATTGACTAATCACCTTTGGGATACCCCCCCCCCCGGCTCCCTCCCCTGGTACCTTTCTTTCTTATCTTTAGGAATCATGCCAGACATTCATTTTTATCTGGGCTTTTAACATCTTTTATATCTGTTTTTTGGTGTGGTCATTTTCTAGGCTGAGGTCAGTTAGATGAATATCACTATAGGCTGCTGAATTTTGTTTTAATGCTGCTTTTTTGCTCCTGATTTGATTTGATGACTTCTTTTGTTACTGATCATGCTTATGCTTTTTAATGATTGTATTGTACTGTGTTGCCTGAAGCAGGTGTTTGGACAGGCTGCATATGTATTTTCCAAACAAACAAATACATAATGCCAATTTTAGGCCCTGTTGTAAGTAACAAGATATAGACTCAGTGATGGAAGTATTTATGAAGAGTTGGCCATGCAGAATGGCCAGATGAGTGAATATGATCCTCAGGTTGCTAGTTAACTTCTGGTTTTCCCAGCCTTTCTTTCCTACTTCTCTAGCCCTTCCTCCCCTTGACCCAGTGTCCTCATTTGCCATATCATTTGGTCCTTTCTTCAGAATTCTGGCACTTCTGCATACCTTCCCTTGCCCAGCACTGGTTTTCTGCACCTTTGGGTTCCATAATGAGGGGAGGACAGTGACATAACACTCTAGCTTGGATTATTCTCAGCTGGCTACAGTCTGGGAACTGGTGATGGCTCACACACAGCATTACCTCCTATACAAATTGCTGCTGCCAGGTCCAAAGTGATTTCCTGAGGCACAGAGATGCCACTAAGTCTTGCCTTGCTCACACTGCTGGCCTCATGGGAAGAGGTGATGGTTGAAGTGTTCACCTGCATTACCACTCAGACCTGTGCTGGTCTGAGTCAAGCACCTGTAGTGTTGCTCATGCCACTAGAGTTCTGCTTGCCCTGACAGGAGAAGGTAACAGGCAACATACCTGATTATGATGGCAGAAGAAGCAGCCCAGACATTAGGATCCTTTAATATTACCATTCTAAACTGGATGTTATCCATTATTGGCCCAGTTCTGAGGAAAGCAATACAGGGATGGGGGTTTCATACAGCAAACTTCATCCTGTTAATGAGCTGTTTCTGAAGCACTATGGCCATTTCAAACTGTGCCACTTCCCACACATACACACGATCTTCCTTGCCCTTCCCCCCACATTCTATATTGGTTTAGTGCTGTAGTGCTCAGCTTAGAATGTTTTTAAAAAGGCAAGGAAGACTGCATGGTGGAAAAGGGTGGGGAAAAACTGGCATTGTAGGAAGCGTTATGGACATTTTAAACACCACAGCATTTCAGAAGCACAGTGAAGGCACAAAAACGGAAGAAAGCAGTTTCCCTCCAAAATGGCTCAGCCCTGCTTAGCCAACAGGATGCAAGCAGATTTGTATGTACAGGTAAGTAAAATCCATTAACAGTCAGTTGCTAAAATGTGTCTAAACTGTCACAAAAATTCCATTTGCAATTGGCTACTGAAACGGATTACAAAGACTGTCTGAAAGGGGCCAATACTCTCTTCTTTCTCATCTTTTATTCCAACCACCACATTTTTCCTAACCCAACTTCCCTTTCCATTCTTCCTCAGCCATCTGCTTCTTCCATTGCCTCTTTCCACAGCCTCCCTATTCCCTCTGCCTCCTTATCTCAGACCCTTCCCTTTTCCTGACTTTGCTTCAGTTCAGCTCTCAAATATAGCCTATCCATCTAGCAATGTTCTGAGACATTTTGATGGACTAAATTCTTAACCATTATTTTAACCCCAGAGTACACATACTTTGTTCCCCAGATTCTCCACTACTATACTACTGGGTATCTGAAGAGTTTTATATGGGTATTGTTGTACTGCTCTGTATGTCCACATCAATCTATTCTCATTTGTTTCCAGAGTGATTGTGCATGACATTTTCCATCCCTCATAGAAGCCACCACACATTAGATGCAGGCAATTTGGCTGCTTGGCAGTCCTTTGGATGACTGGTATGGAATGCCCAGAATCTACTTACCAGTCAGAGTAACATGTTTCTAATTAGTCTACTGGCTGCCAGTCAAAGGTGATCAGAGAGCCATCTGCAAGGGTTGGGACTTAAGCATTCCTGCCCCTGAATCTGCATTATAGGGCAAACACAAGGTTGAGATCTATATATAGTTCTACCTTCAGACAGATGCTATGATTAGCTCCATTAATTAAACTCAACCTTAAAAGTTTATCTGTAGCTCTCTGAGGTCCAGTTCCAGTTTTCAGCATACAGTTGTGATTCAGGTTTCTCAGAGGAGAGTAGAAAGTGAGTTTGGGCTGCAATATTTTTATTTGCCAGGTGTTTTTAAAATGGGCTGGTATTAAAAATGTGAGTTCTTCCAACTACAGTGTGAACCAACAAACTCCATTCTATCTACACAGAAGTCTACCATCTCACTTTGCTGTTCGGGTAGACCACATCTCAGAGGGAGAGAAAACAAATTAAACATTTGCACACAAGGCAAGGATTAACATTCCAGCGGAGGTGGGGGATGGGTTCTGCAGCCTTCATTAAGGACTGCATACCTTTCTCAGTCTGAGGCATTAAAGCTATCCAAACGTCTACTAATCTAGTCTCCAAGTAGCTCTGTGTGGTCCCATGACACAAACTGTACCATGGTCTTCAAATGTTAACAACCTAATGATAAGAAAATAGATTTTACTCCTGAGGTTATCTATTTCATTTGAGTCCTGCCCTTCCTCCAAGGAGCTCAGGGTGGCATACAGGGCCGGATCGCCCATAGGCGAACTAGGTGCCCGCCTAGGGCGCCCAGGCCTGAGGGGCACCAAATGGCGCCCCACTCCCCCCCCCCGAAAAGTGCCCCCCCGCTGCCCTAACCCGGCGCCCGCCGGCGCCGCCAGAACCCTGCCCCCTTCCCAGCAGCCGCGGGGCCCCCAGAAAAGCGGGAGCCCCCCGCCCCTTCCCGGCTGTTCTGGGGGTCCCGCAGCTGCGGCGGCCCCAGAAAAGCCGGCGTCGGGAGGGAGGGGGCGGAGGCTGAACCCCCCCGCCCCTTTCCCGGCTTTTCTGCGGGTCCCGCCGCCGCCGGGGCCCCCGAAAAGCCGGCGCCGGGAGGGAGGGGGCGGAGGCTGGACCCCCCGCCCCCTTCCCGGCTTTTCTGTGGGTCCCGCAGCCGTGGGGGCCCCAGAAAAGCCGGTGCCAGGAGGGAGGGGGCGGAGGCTGGACCCCCCGCCCCCTTCCCGGCTTTTCTGCGGGTCCCGCAGCCGCGGGGGGCCCAGAAAAGCCGGCGCCGGGAGGGAGGGGGCGGAGGCTGGACCCCCTGCCCCCTTCCCGGCTTTTCTGCGGGTCCCGCAGCTGCGGGGGCCCCAGAAAAGCCGGCGCCGGGAGGAGGGGGCGGAGGCTGGACCCCCCCGCCCCCTTCCCGGCTTTTCTGCGGGTCCTGCAGCCGCGGGGGCCCCAGAAAAGCTGGCGCCGGGAGGGAGGGGGCGGAGACTGGACCCCGCCCCCTTCCCTGGGGGTCCCGCAGCTGCGGAGCCTCCAGGAAAACCAGCGCCCGCCGCCGCCGGTCTCCAGGGCCCACCGGGAGGTTGGCATCCCTAGTGGGGGGCGCCCCAGGCTGTCCGGCCTAGGGCACCCAGACACCTGGAGCCAGCCCTGGTGGCATACATAGAAAAAGCCTACTTTAGCCTCACATCTCTGCAAAATAGATTAAGCAGAGGAGGGGACAGTGACTTGGTCCAGCAAGCTTACTTGCTGAATTGCATTTTGAATTTATAATAAATTGGTGGTAGTTTTTGTTGATTATTTTGTGAGGATGTAATCATCATTCTCTGCATACATCTTTGTTGGTCCTGAAGTGTATGATTACTTTGTTGGTCTTAAAGGTGCCACTGGACTCAAACTTTGTATTCACTTCAGTGAGAGTTCTGCTGGTGTGCTATTTTCATTACTACGAGGTCCATCACTGTCACCTCCATTACAGCTTGGTAATAATGAGACCAATGGGAAATCAGCACTATAAAAGGGAAGAATGGCTTTCAAAGGTAGGGGCAGTGTGTGGACTGCCTCACCAGGAATGCTGATTTGTCCCCAATTTAGACTTCTTTGAAAACTAGGAGTTTTAATTTGTGACATGATAGCTTGTCTTTTAAGAACAAAAACATGTTCTTTTTAAAATTGGGGGGGAATCTGATTTAAAAAGTGGAGTGGTGGCCAAAAAGGAATAGCACACTAGTTTTCACAGCTCTTTCCATCCAATCTTATTCCCCTGCACTTTCATCCTTATCATACCTGTCTGGAAAACAAAGCCCCTTCCTTTAGCTACTAAGACCGTGAACATGGGAAGATGTTTAAAGAAGATAAGATTAAGGAAGTTTTCATTTTTAGAAGGTTTTCATTGGAAGTATGAAAAAACGGAGCATACAAAACATTATTTTCATTCAGCATACACATGTATAAACATTAAGCAACATAGTGGTTAGACTGTTGGTCCAGGTAGATCCAGGTCAGTGTTCCCTCTAAGCTGAGTTAGTGTGAGCTAGCTCATCATTTTTAAGCCTCTGGCTCAAACATTTTTGTCCTAGCTCAGGAAGGATGGCTCCAAAGCAAACTGATTTATGCAGGAGCCAAATCGCTTGTTCACAACTTTAATGTCAGGAGCTCACAAAGTAGAATTTTTGCTCATAAGACTCCACAGCTTAGAGGGAGCATTGATCCAGGTTCAGCTCATTCTGTAGGTTCTTCCAGATGCTAAATTGTTTCTAGAGAAACAAGTCCCTATGCTTGCTAGGTGTGTCTTTCACCAGCTCAGGTTGGTGTGACACCTGCCAGAAAATGTAGACTGACCCCAGTCATGCATGCTTTAGTAATTTACAGATTAAAGTAGAAGCCATCTTTCTTTTATCTTACTTGGGAATTTTCCTAGGAACCCAAACCTCTCCACTGCTTCATCCTGTCCAGTTACACACCTGACCATGTATTTCCCTCCTTCTTTCCAAGTCTTCTGCTTTTAAGCTCTGTGGCTTGTTCTATGACTGAGGCCATAAACCAAACTCAAAGTCTGCTCAGCCTTACCATTCTCTCATGTGCAACACTCTGCCCAGTGTTCACTTTCTGCCTGTCCAGACTGTCCTTGCCTTGTTAGCTGCAGTGCTGAGCACTTGTTTATTTTTAAAGGAAAATGTGTATGTCTCAAATCTACCACAATGAGATGAGGATTTCCCTCTTTCCTTTGAATTAGAATCATGGCATTGGAAGGGTCATCTAGTCCAACCTCCTGCACAATGCAAGAAATTCACAAATACCTCCCCTCCACACCCACAGTGACCACTGTTCCACACCCAGAAGATGAAAAAAAAAAAAAACCTTCCAGGATTGCTTCCTTACCCCAAAGTGGCAATCAGTATTTCCCTGGGCACGTAAAAAGGGCCACAAGAATTAACCACTGAGACAACCCTTCCTGCCCTCCCTCTCATGATCTGCCTAAGTTCACAGAATCTGCATCGCTGTCAGATGGCCATCTAGTCTCTGTTTGAAAAACTCCAAAGGAGAGCCCACCACTTCCCGAGGAAGCCTGTTCCACTGAGGAACCACTCTGTCAAGAAGTTCTTCCTAATATTTAGCCAAAAACTCTTCTGATTTAATGTCAATCTGTTAGTTCTGGTCCAACCTTCTGGGGCAACAGAAAACAACTCCCCACCATCCTCTATATGACAACTCTTCGAGTACTTGATGATGGTTATCATATCACCTCTCAGTCGTCTTCTTTCCAGGCTAAACATACCGAGCTCCTTCAACCTTTCCTCATAGGACTTGTTCTCCAGATCCCTCACCATCTTCATTGCCCTCCTCTGGACACGTTCCAGCTTGTCTATATCCTTCTTAAATTGTGATGCCCAAAACTGAACACAATACTCTAGGTGAGGTCTAACCAGAGCAGAGTAAAGTGGTACCATCACACCTTGTGATCTGGACACTATACTTCTGTTAATACAGCCCAAAATCGCATTTGCCTTTTTAGCAACATCACTCTGCTGACTCATGTTCAGTGTATGGTCTACTAAGACCCCTAGATCCTTTTCACACATACTACTGCCAAGACAAGTCTCCCCCAACCTATAATTATGCATTTGATTTTTCCTACCTAAATGCAGAACTTTACATATATCCCCATTGAAATTCATTATTTTTTTTAGCCCAGTTGTCCAGCCTATCAAGATCATCCTGTATCCTCTCTCTGTCTTCTACCATATTTGCTACCCCTCCCAATTTAGTATCATCTGCAAATTGAATAAGCATTCCCTCTATCCCTTCATCCAAGTAACTGATAAAGATGTTGAACAAAACAGGACTCAGGACAGGTCCTTGAGGCACTCCACTTGTCACTCCTCTCCATGAAGATAACCATTCACAAGGACTCTTTGGGTGCAATCTGTCAACCAGTTACAGATCCACCTAACAGTCATAGGATACAAACCACATTTTTCTAATTTGTCGGCAAGCATATTATGTGAAACCTTATCAAAAGCCTTACTAAAATCAAGATAAACTATGTCTACAGCATTCCCCTGATCCAGCAAGGTTGTAACTTTCTCAAAAAAAGAGATAAAGTTAGTCTGACATTAATTGTTCTTGAGAAACCCATGCTGGGTCTTAGTAATCATATCCATCCTTTCTAAATGCTCAAGGACTGTCTGATGATTTGTTCTAAAACTTTCCCAGGTATAGAAGTCAAGCTGATGGGCCAGTAGTTACCCAGATCCTCCTTTTCCCCCTTCTTGAAGATGGGGATAGCATTTACCCGCCTCCTCTTCTGGCACCTCACCTGTTCTCCAAGAATTCTCAAAAATAGTGTACAGAGGCTCAGAAATTACATCCATGAGTTCTTTTAGTACCCTTGGATGTAGCTCATCAGGCCCCAAAGACTTTGTTTCATTAAAAAAAAACTAAGTGTTTATGTACTACCCCTATGCTGATCCTAGGCTGCAACTCCCTTCGCTCTTCATGTGTTTTGTTTTTGCCATATTGAATATCGTTTCCCTTGCAAGAGAAGACTGAGGAAAAGTGGGAATTGAGCAGTTCTTCCCTCTCTTCATCACCTGTTACAATTTCAGTTTCCTGTCCCTTGCTCTTTTTCTTACTTTGAAGATAAGAAAAGAACTTTTTTTGTTGTTTTTAGCATCTCTTGCTAGTCTAAGCTCATACTGAGCTTTAGCTTTCTTAACTCTCTCTCTCTACAAGCCCTGGTTATTTATTTGTATTCATCTTTGGTTATAAGGCCCTCCTTCCACTTTCTGAATGAGTTATAAGGCCCTCCTTCCACTTCCTGAATTGTTTATTACTTACATGCTTGGAAACTTGTCTCAGTGCTCAGAAACCTGCTTTGACCTTCAAGGAATAAATAGCTGTAGCTTTCCCTCTTGCTTTATTTCTTTGGCCTCTTGCCTCTCCTGTTGAGTAGAGTAACTTGCATATGTGTGTTAGGTGCCTGGAGTGATTGCCTTTTTATGTGGGCTTCTAGTGGTTAGTGTAAATATTGCAAGCTTGACATTATTCTCACTGTTTGGGATTGCTAATTCCTAGCCTGGATAGGTGAATTATTCCCTAAATAAACTTTATTTTTGTTGAATCTCAGTGTTCCTTCCAAACAAGTGGGGGTAACCACCACTCTCACCAAGACTGGGCCTGGACTACTGGTGGGCTGGCCAGTCACCCCACTAAATGGTTATGTCCTGGCCACAGTGGGAAGCCTGTTTGCCACTTGCCAGAGGGAGGGCCGTTACAGGGTTAAGCAGGGAGGGAAGGCATTAAAATAGGGAAATATGAGGGTGGATCCAGCAGCCAGTTGGAGGGACCTGCTTTTTCTTTAGGCTGTCCTTTAAAAGCCAGAGAGAAGCTGAAGAGAGAGGCTGCAAGCAGATCATGAAAAAGGCACTATTAAAAATTGTGTAGAACCTAAGCTGGCAGCTCCTTTAGTGTAGGAATGAAAGGCTATGATCACACAAGGAGTTTGGCCCGACACAGCCATCCCTTCCCTGCAGATCAAATGGGTGCAGTCACACAGCCACACTGTCAGGCATTTGCCCGGCATACTCATTCCATCATAGGACTACTTGGAGCTGGGTTAAAAAAGGCACCACATCATAAGTGATGTTTTTGGTTCCCTGTGCATTCATTGCACATGGCCAGACGTCTGAATGTGGGAGAGCATGCTTAGAATGGATTTGACAGTCTGAACCTGCAGATCTGTTCCTACCGCCTATATGTGCATGTGCACTGACATGTATACGCATGCATTTTGAAAAGAAAAAAATCTGGGCAGCGCGCTCTGTGGCTGAGGTACTGCAGTAATGTGGATGCTTGACCACAGGATGTCTGCATGGGTAACCTGCAGAAGAGTATGCTGTCTGGCTGATATGTCCCACAACAATTTACACTGGTACAATTAGAGGTGGCACCATATTGTGCCAAGCCACCAATGTGACCACAGCCAAAGGCAGTGTAGGGAGGATTTTCCTCCTTGTTCTGAGGCTACTTTAGTGGGTATTTGGGATCAAGTGCATAAAGTGGATCATATTCTCATTGACTTGTACCTAGCAGTCAGACCCCTCCTCCCAAAGAAGGGCAGTTTAGTGCTAAGAGAGAGAGAGATGAACACCCTTCTTTAATGTTACTCCAAAAATATATGTGCAGGGCACCACCTGGCCTAAAAGTAAAACCAAGATGGAGCTGGTAAAAACAAAATGGATGCAGGCCAGGTAAGAGCCTGAAAAAAATATTTTGGAAGGTGAACCAGAACCGTTGACTTGCTAACGACTCTCTCCACACCCTAAAGAGATGCATAATTGAAAACCGTGGGTCACCCAAGAAAACATTACCTCACCTTAGATTAACATGGTCCACATCTGGCCATGTCTTCCCTTGCCCATTCACTCTAACTATGCAATTTTTAACACTATTCATACAACCAAGCAGTTTCTCCCATCCTGTACTCAAGGGTCATTAAGGAACATTTTTAGGTCACCTCATGGAAACCCATCAAAGTTTTGCCCAAACCTTTGTCCAAATGTGGAAAAGTAATCAAGTTAATATTTTGAGGCAAACATATCAGCATGCCCCCAGGGAACATTTTGCTCTATAACTGCCAGTTTGCTACACCATAGCAGTGTATGTTCTTGGCCATGCCCTCACTCTGTGGGTCCTCTTCTCTTTGTGAAATGCTGACCATTTTGCTGCTGCTTCCTGGACCTCTGCAAGAATGGTAAATATTACCCTCCCTTCATCTATTCCCACTCCTCACTGTTTGCTTCTTAGTCTTGTGTGTGTGTGTGTTTCAGTGTGTTTTGTGTGCTTGTCTGACCTTCTGCATGGTTTATTTTGAGAGTTCTCAAAGGGAAAATCCTGGTATACATAGCTGGAGAATCCCAGTTACCCCTTTCACGTGTCTCCAATTAAGCTAATTCCCCCCAATTAAACAGGAGACTGCCTATTAGAGTAACATGTATGTCTTTAGGCATCCACTTGCCCTCCCACAGCATATATCCCTAAACTCCAATCCCCTGCCCTCAAAAAACCGAGGAACAGATGAAAAAATGGCACAAAATAGCCTCTGAGGTAATGCTCTAAAATTCCTCCATGGGTCTATGGTCTTTACCATAGAGATATGGGTAAACTCCTAGAGCATCACTCAGAAAATGACATCATACCTTTCCCAAATCCCTCCCTCCACAGGCACCACCCTCAAAATCTGGCATTTGATGAGGCAGTGCTGGCTACCCTGTGACCACACATGAGAACAGATACTCAGCTATAGACATTTCTGTTGTTTATGAGGAAGCCCCTGAATTTCCATTCAGTTCCTTAAAGACCCATCTAGAAATGTAGCAGCCACAGTGTGTGACAAAAAAACCCAGTCTGCTGGCAACCTGCTCTTTTGATCATCCAGATAAGTTTGCTCATGACTCCTGTAGAGTATACAGTAGCACAGTGCAATTAATTAATATTTACTTAATATTCAATATTATATTAATTAAAATATTTAATTATATTAGTAACATTAGTGTTTAATTAGTATTTACTTAATATTTATTCTTCCGCCTTTGTTAAGAAAAAACAAACCCATCAATTCAGTGAAACATTTATAGCAAAGTATAAAGTACTGGGGCTGATGCATTGGAGAGTGATTTCAGCTCATACTATATTGAGTTACATGCAGATTTTGAGATGACGTTTCCTGGCCCAGAGGCCAGTTTATATCCCTGTAGCCAAACCACACCCAACACACACCCACTCCCGTGATACGCTATTTACAATGCATTCAAGTCCTCCAATAGGTGCTTGCTAGGATCTGTTCGGGCTATTGTCTTTTGGATCAAAGCTTGGGCCCTTCGCATGGCCACATGTAGTCCCAACCACATGCACAGTCTCGCTGGGTACACAACACCCCTCCCCCCTTGGTCCAGGTTATCCTAGCATACATAGTCCTTTAGGTACATGGGCCTCCTTTGCTCCCTTGTGGAGCAGTGGACATCCGAAGCTGGGGCTGGGCTCCCTGGCCCTGTTCCTGTTGGCTCCAGGGATGGAGTCTCTGCTGCAGAGATTGGAGCCTGATTGGGTGTGCTGCTGGGCTCCAGGTTGCTCATTGGTTCTGTTTTGCCAATGTCCACTCCTCCAAGAATCGCACTTGTCCCTGGATACAGAGGATCAGTAGTTTCTGGTTCCCCGGAGAAGATGTCATCTTTGCCTGAGACTTCTGGGGCCATAAGCAGGATGCAGCTGTGTAATTGATCAATGTGACGCCTCCACATCTGGCTGTCCTCGCAGGAGACTTCATATGAAAGAGGCCCGGTCACCCGGACCACTCTAGCTGGGACCCAGGGGGGACCCCGGCTGTAGTTTTGGGCATAGACCGGATCCTCTGGGAAGAAACCTCTCAGTGCCTCCTGGTCTTCTGGGCTCAGTGTCTCCTGGTCTTCTGGTGCCCAGTCCGGATGGGGGTGGTCTAGATGGGTCGTCAGATGGCGGCCCATGAGTATTTCTACAGGACTACAGCTGGTGGTGGAGTGAGGGGTTATGTGCTGGCCAAAAGGAAGGCTGCCAGCATGTAGTCACAGTCTCCTCAGTCCATGTGGTGCAGTGCCATTTAGTCATCCTGACCATGCACTCCACCTGATCATTGGTTGCAGGGTGGAAGGGAGCGGAGCTGATGTGCCTAATACCATAGTACTGCACAAACTCCTGGAACTTGGAGGAGGTAAAGGTGGTACCAGTGTCCGTTACTAGTGAGTCCAGTATGCCATGTGAGCTGAAGATCTGCCACATCACTCAGATGGCGGATCGGGATGAGGTCGATGGAACTGGTGTCACTTCCAACCATTTCGAGTAGGCATTGACTGAAATAAAGAATATCTGGCCCTGGAAGGGCCCGGCAAAGTCCAGGTGGAGTCTGGCCCATGGCTTGTGGGATGAATCCCAGGGTTACACCAGTGCTTTTGGGGGCTCAGGTCATGACTCCTGACACTTCTGGCATCGCTTAACTGTGTCCTCAACCTCTCTGTCTAGCCCTGGCCACCATACATAGCTCCAGGCCAGAGCTTTCATTCTCACTATCCCTGGGTGGTAATCATGCAAGGCTGTGAGCACTCAGCTTTGCAGGGGTGGTGGTATCACCACCCTACTTCCCCACAACAAACACCCCTTGTGGGAAGACAAGTTGTCACAGTGGCTTGAGAATGCCATAAACTCGGGGCCTATCGGGCTGGCAGGCCACCCCCTCCCCACCCAGTCGAGGACCTGGGAGAGGATGTGATCCTGGGCCAAGTGGCACGACACTTCCCCCACCTGGACTGGGTGATCGGGCAGGTCCTCCAGTAAGGCGATGTGGTGGGCTGGTGCAGGGTTGGAGGAGGGCAGCAGAAGCCAGCTTAAGGCATCTGCATGCCCCATCACTTTACTGGGGTGGTGAAGCAGCACATACTGGTATCCTGCAAGGAAAATAAACCAGTGGAGCACCCGGGGAGACAAGATCTGGGGAATCTGGTGGTTCAGAGCCAGCAAACCCAGCAGGGGCTTGTGGTCAGTAACAATCATGAAGGCCCAGCCATATAGGAAGTCGTGAAATTTCTTCACACTGGCGACAATCACAAGGGCCTCTTTGTCAATTTGCATGTAATTGCACTCTGCAGCCGACAATGTCCAGGAGTAATAGGCCACAGGAACCTCATGGCCATCAGCCAACCGGTGCCCCAGGACAGCCCCCACCCCGTAGGGAAAAGTGTCACAAGCTAAAACAACAGACAGGGACTTGTCAAAATGAGTGAGGACATCATTTGATACCAACAGTTCTTTAACTGCCTGGAAAGTGGTGGTGTGTTTAGGACCCCAGACCCAGGGAATGTGCTTGTCTAATAGCCTGTGGAGGGGTTCAGTGATGGCGGCCTTGTGGGGTAAGGAGTGGTAAAAATTTAAAAGGCCCAGGAAAGCCTGTAACTCTGCCTTGGAAGAGGGCGTGGGAACTTGACTGATGGTGCAGACTTTATCTTGTGTAGGGTGAATCCCCTGGACATCCACCACAAATCCCAGGAATTCCACCCGCGGCACTCCCAGTAGGCACTTGTCCCGCTTCACCTTCAGCCCAGCTGCAGTGAAGCATTCTAGCACTGACTGGAGCCACTCAGCGAATGTTTTGGAGTCTGAAGCCATGATCAGAACACCATCGAAGAACAGCTGGACTCCTGGGATGCCTTTGAGAAGACAGCAGTTCAAGACCTGAGAGTACTGCATGACGGGGTGAGCTCCTGTCTCTAGTTCCAGCTCCTGCCAACCTAGCAGTTCGAAAGCAAGAAATTGCAAGTAGGTAAATAGGTACCACTTCGGTGGGAAGGTAACAGCGTTCCGTGCGCCTTGGTGTTTAGTCATGCTGACCACATGACCACGGAAATGTCTTCGGACAGCGCTGGCTCTTCGGCTTTGAAACGGAGATGAGCACCGCAACCCTAGAGTCGGATTCGACTGGCTTTCGAGCAAGGGAACCTTTACCTTTACCTTACGTGCCAACTCACATGGTCCTCATGGAAAATCTGCCTGGATACTGAAGAGTCATCCTCCTTTGTTCCAACTTCCTCTTTTCCCGCTCCCAGGTGACCAACGGTCAAGGTAGCCACTAATATTTGAAATTGACCCAGAGAGCCAATCCCTAGCCAGCAGGGAGTGTCCCCAGGTGTAAGCCACCTGGCCTCCCACGCCCACCGCATGAGAAGCTTTTAAAAACACTCATGCACGCTTCTGAAGCTCTCTGCCTCGCCTACCCCTACCAACGACCTCTCTCTCAGCCTGCTTTTACCTCTTACGTCCAGCTTACTCTACCCAAGCCCCTACCTCACTTTAAGGCTTCAGTCTGCAGCTGGAGTAGCGCACGGGTCTAGCTGGTCTAGTACACGTGTTCCCCCATTCTTTTCTTCCATATTCCTTCCCTCCCTGAACCACCCGCTGGAAGATTAGGAGCTACACATCCAAGGTAAATATTGCCCTCATCGCTTCAATACCTGCTCATGCAAATGTGCTGTCTATTTCCTTCCTATTTGTATTAGTCTCTTGTATGCCAGTGTGTGTGTGATTTGTATGTGTTCTGCTGAATATTACTACACAGTAAACAAAAGATTTATTTTACTCCTGTCTCTCACCTCTTTACTGGGAAATAGTGTGGTAACCCATCCTCTGTACACACAGACCAAAGAATTCCAATATTAAACACTATCCCAAATGCTCTATTAATTATAGATCAGAGCATTTCAGCTAACATGTAGTACTTTATTAAAGTCACAATGATCTCATTGTAGGTATTTTCAGTCAACTGCTTGGGTTCCAGGAGGCCTTTGGCCAGACGAATGGCAGCCACTCCACATGTGCTGAGGAGTAGGGTCCATTTCTTGTTGGCATTGGTGACCTCATGGCAGGTGAAGAAGCTGGTGAGCTGGTCTACCCACGATTCCCAGAACTTGGGATGTGTGGGGTTGAAGACCTCGAGGTGCCCCGGAGCGACAGCCATGATTCTTGAGCAAAGCAGGGAGCAATGTCCTGGGGAGCGATGCGTGTTGCAGTGCTGCTTGTGAGCAGTGCGGGGTGCAACGGCATCTGAAGGATCAGTGCTCAGTGCTGTGCTGGAGGAAGAGTCAGGCTTGCTCATTGGGATCCCATTCTCGTCGCCAGTATAAAGTACTGGGGCTGATGCATTGGAGAGTGATTTCAGCTCATACTATATTGAGTTACACGCAGATCTTGAGATGAAGTTCCCTGGCACAGAAGCCAGTTTATATCCCTGTAGCCAAACCACACCCAACACACACCCACTCCTGTGATACGCTATTTACAGTGCATTTGAGTCCCATAGGTCCCTACTCGGATTCTAGCCCTCCAATAGGTGCATGCTAGGATCCATTCAGGCTATTGTCTTTCAGAGTGAAGCTTAGGCCCTTCGCATGGCCACGTGCGGACCCGACCACATGAGCGGTCTCACTGGGTACACAATTCTGGTGGTGGAAAGTGCAGTCAAGTTGCACCCAACTCATGGTGACCCCATAGGTTTTCAAGGCAAGAAACTTCAGAGGTGGTTTGCCATTGCCTGCCCCTGCCCCACAACCCTGGATCTCCTTAGTGGTTTCCCTTCCAAGAAGATAATAAATACAGAAAGTTTTTATACTCCACTTTTCTCTACCCTAAGGTGTCTCAAAACAGCTTACAATTGCATTCCCTTCCCTTCCCCTCCCCTAAACAGGCACCTTGTGAGGTAGGTGAGGCTAAGAGAGTTCTGAGAGAAATGTGACAGGCCCAAGGTCTCCCAGCAGGCTTCACGTGGAGAAGTGGGGAATCAGATTAGATTAGATTCTCCAGATTAGAGGCCACTGTTTTTAACTCCTATATCACACTGGCTCTCCAAGTACTAACCAGGGCTGACCCTGCTTAGTTTCTGAGATATGACAAGATAGGGCTATCCAGGTCAGGGCTGGATTGTTCTGAGAGGCAAGCAATATAAGATAAATGTGCCAGGTTTCTAGGGCTCTCCTGTTTTTATCCTGTGGACCACTTGCTCCAGGAAGACTCCTGTGACCCTGACAACTCTGGGTTGGGAAATTCCTGAAGATCTTGGGGTGGAACCTGAGGAGGATGGAGTTTGGGAAGGGAAAGGAGCTCAGCAGGGATGTGATGCCATGGAGTCCATCTTCTAAGGCTGCCACTATATCACGGGGAACTGATCTCCAGGAAAACTGCAAGTCCTACTTGGAGGCTAGCAACTCTACAGCAACAACCCAACATAGTGCAAAGAAAGCATACAAAGATGGTTTGCAAACCCAGCTGTAAGGTGCTTAATTTTCCTCCTAGTATGCTTTTTGAAGGATAGTAAAAACACTGGACATTATTTTTTTCCTTCTTGCATCAAAAATGGAATGGAGGGGGGGAAAATACTTCTTTTCTGTTCCCAACATTTTTTTGGGGGGTGTATAAGTTTACCTGGTAAGTTAAGCTTTCAATTTCTTTTCTTTTTGAGACTTGGGCAAATTCACATCAGCAACTATCAGAACAACACCTGTAAAGCCATTTTGAGGTCTAATGTGCTATGTGGAGCAGCATTTGAATACTTCTTGTGTCTGCCCTATGCAGTGCATACAGGCACCTCTCAACAGATCTTGACCTGGTCTTTCCAATTATAACAGTGTTTACTGTTATCAACCGTCTCTATAAAAGAAAAGCAATTGTTGCGGAAAGAGCTGCATCAGCGTCATGTGAACTTGGATGACAATGGTCCCACCTTTCCAGCTCACAGGTTTGTTGAGAGCCAGTTTGGTGTAGTGGTTAAGAGTGGCAGATTCTAATCTGGAAAACCAGGTCTGATTTCCCACTCCTCCATTTGTGGTCAGCTGGTGACCCTGGGTCAGTCACAATTCTCTTAGAGCTCTCTCTGCCCCACCTACCTCACAGGGTGTCTGTGGTGGGGAGCAGAAGGGAAGCAGATTGTAGGCTGTTCTGAGACTCTCCAACTGAAGGGTAGTGGTATAAATCCAACTCCTCTCCTCCTCCTCCTCTCCCATTCAGCATAGTTGCAAATCAGAGGCATGTCTCACAGGGTGCCAGTGCTTACGGATGAATAGAAGATCTTTGAATATGTACACATGATGATAAACCTTCAAGCATGTACTGGTTTCCAATTCATGCACAGAAGAATCTATGTCCTTACCCCCTCTTTATTTCTGTGAAGCAGTAACAGCCTGCCCTGCATACACATGCCGACTGCATTTATGCGGCAGTAAATGTTGCAAACGGTTAGTTTAGCACCTCCCAGAGATAGTCACCTTCTGTTAGGTATTCTTTTATTCTAACAAGCAAGCCTACAAAATCTACTTTACAGAAATAAAATTGCCTTTCAGCCAAGAAGAAAATAGACAAATGACATGCAATTTTTGCTATTGTGCCTCAAGAAAGAAAATATCATTTTTTTTTAGTGACAGGGACAATGACACTATTTTTAAGCATAATACATGTGTAATCCCAGAAATATTGCCTTGCACACTTTTTTATTTATCTTATAATATAGTATGAACTTGAAAGGAGGAAAAAAACACCCAAATCACAGAGAAAGAAGAAATAATTAGGGGAGGGGATGTTGCTCAATGCTTATGTGTTCTGAATGCAGAACATTGCCAGTTCATTTCCTAGGTTCTCCAGATAAGGGTCTCTGTTATCAGGAGCTAGAAAAGACTTTTTTTGCCTGAAAAACTACTGGCCAAGTTCATCATACTAGGGCCACTGTCAAGGGCAGACACTGATGGGCTGCTAAGCAGGCCCTACAAAACTGGAAGGGCCCACAATTGGCAGTAGCAATGACTAAATTCAGCCCTCTTATTTTGGATCATGGACATGTTGGTGCTCACCCGTTTTCCTTCCCTTGGTATGCACACAACCTCATGTGGCCAAAGAGGATCCTTCCCACATCATCTGCCAGGTAGTCACCCCAGACTGCTGCATGTCATGTTTGCTCACCAGCTGTGTAAGAAGTGATTATTAGCAGCAGTTCCTACCAGAGGGCAGGCAAGTGAGCAGTGGTTACTGCTCCTAACAGTTTTCTATGTCCATCCAATAAATGTATATCCCCACCAATATCCCATCAGTCCTCATAGGATGGAATCGGCTGGGCAGCAGTGTGAATTACCCGGTTCATGATAAATAGAGTGCCACTGCACTTTCATTCAAAGTCAGAAAAATCACCACAATCCAGGTCTTTAAAAAGTTGGAAGACAGCACAGAACACTGGGATATAACATTCTGTCAACAAAGGTGGGTTGAGCTATGTGCTTTTACCACTGCTGGCAAAATACTTAAGGCTACCAATATCCTCCCCCTCAAAAAAAGGGATATAGCTTCACAGAGAACAGTTTCAGTGAGCAAACATTACATTTCACAGCTATGATAATTCATGAGCTGAGCTTCAGATTTGTTTGACTCACTGCCATCCACCTTGACCACCTGCTGAATTCCTTTGCAGCTGCACAGTAGTTGTGGTGTTCCAGCTCCATTTCTTTCTGCCTTGCAAACCACTTTTGCATTTATGCAGTAAGTTAGAGATGGGCACAAACTGAACCACGAAGCAAAATTTGTCAAGAATTTTGCCCTGTTTGTGGTTTGCAAACAGAAGCTCATGATGGATCTACTGTCATGAACTTCCACACAGTTTTAAAGCAGTTGTTGGTGGTTTGTGAATGGAGCAGAAAGGAGGATTTTAAAGGTACTCCAATTCCCTTTAAACCCCTGCTTTCTGTTCTCCATGCTCCCCGCTGCTCAGCTGTTTTGGGCTTTGTGTAGTCCTTTTAAAGTTTAAAGTGACTGCAGAAGATAGCCCAAAAACAGCTGAGCAGCAGGGATATGCTTCCTTTAAACTTTAAAGAGACTGAACAAGACAATGCGAAACAGCTGAGTGGCGGGGAGCAAGGTGCTCCCTGTCACTCAGCTATTTTTTGGATATTCTACAAACCCTGTTGAAATGGACCACCCCTTTCAATGAGGTTTGCAAGGCCATGAATCACAAACCAGTTCAGTTTATGAACAAACCTCCTGGTTCAGTTTGGTTTGCAGTTTGATCACAAACCAAATCAAACAGCACTTCCCTGGTTCATGCCCATTTCTATAGTTGGTGACATAGATTTTCCTCTAGGATCATGGATAATTGGGTCAGCTAATTAAATAATATGGTGGGTGGCACAGTGACTCCCATAAGGCATGCACAAGATAACTTCGATGATAACACAATGAATGGTAAAACTTTTTTTTAAAATACAATGTTTATACATAGTAATTTCCTAATTAATTAATTTGCTCACAATCTATTTATACAACTGCCTGCTGAATGATGCGCAAAGAGGAAAGATCTTTGGGAGAGGAGGGGGAGAAACTAGGGCTTTCATTAAGCTGAGTTAGAATACACATGCATGAAATACTAACAATTGTACTGTACAGTATTGTATGAATACGGAATATGTAAAAAGTAATCCAGTGAACATGCTCAAGCTGCTCACAAACAGCCAAACTACTTGGTAAAAAATTGGCTTCTTCCTTGTGATCAGTGAGCAGAACGTGAGCTGAAATGGCAGGTATTCAAACATCCTTAGGTATAAGTAGCCTGGATCTCTTTTTTCCTACTAGAAAATGGCAGTAGAGGAAATGGTGAAACATTCTCCCCATATGTTTTTTTCTCCCTGGAAAAGCAGTTCTAGTCATTGCATTTTCAAAAGGGAAAAAAGCCATTTCAAATTAATACTGAAAAGAAATAATTAGGTTGTGGCTTGTCCCATTGTCTGGATTCTCCTTAATAAGAGGGTGAAAGAATAATGTCAATTCCAGAGATAATGGCTAGTGTAGAAGCAGCGTTCATTATATTAAAAAAAAAATCACAATCTTCCTGTACACGAACACTTCCTATCTTTAAATGAATTGTATAATCATGTTTTTCATATATTCTTCTGGCCTATTAATAGATTTTTCTTTCAAAAAATGAATGTAACCAATCTGTACAAAACTGATTTACACTGTAATCTTAAACAGAGTTAGGCTCTTCTAAGTCCCCTGAAGCAGGCTGAATCAGCCTACGCCAATCAAACCATTACGCTCCAAAGAAAAAGATAGACCAACAAAATGAGTAAGAGTGTATCATATCAGCAAACAATGATTAAGAATATAAGTTATTTCAGTCTTTTTAAGGATTCAGCCTATGTGCAATTAATTGCTTAAATAACTCACCAGAATACTCAGTATGTGAACTAAGTCTCAATATAACTAATTCTCAACATGACCCCAACTGTGGATACTTAAATCCAAATACTGGGGCTATGAATAGACGATCCAGATCTTTCTACAAACCTGAGAAAAGCCCCAAATTTGCAGAAAAATCTGAAATCTGGGGGAAAATGCATTGAGAGTTAACTCCCAATAACAGAAGCAGCATGTGTAGCTTTAAAAAATGAATGCCCTTTGCAGCTACTGTGGGGATTGCTAGGCAACCATAACAGTATTGCCATCTTGGTTTCTGTCAGTAAAAATCAGGAGGGAGTGGGCAGGGCCCTTTCCAGGGCTGTTCTGTCCTTTGAGGGAAGACTGACTAAGGTTAGGCTAGCAGCAACCACTAGGCAACTTGCTACCATGTGACTTGTATGGCCCACCCAGGCCCAGCTGCTCGCTACTGTTCAACAACAGCCACCCACCAAACCAGTGTGGTGTAGTGGTTGGAGTTTCAGACTAGGAATCTCCACTACACGATTGGACCTGGCTCAGACCAGCAGTTTACACCTCACAAGTCAGCCAGGGAGAGTGTTCCAGGGGGAGGGAAGGAGTGAAAGCTGAAGACAGAGGGGCAGAGGCAGATAAAGGTAAGTTGGCTGGTGGGTGAGAAGGAGAGAAGGAAGCAGGAAAAGGGGAGAGGCTATAGGGGCTTTCAGGGAAGGAAAAGAGGGAATAGTGGGTGAAGGAAAGTAAGATCCCCCCAACAAGTCTTTGCAAGTCCCCTGCTTGCTTATTGATAAACCAGAAGCTTTATCTTAGGTTTCTCCCTCTCCCTCTCCCTCTCCCTCTCCCTCAAAGGCTTTGCAGGTGGGTGTGCAGAGGTGCAGTAACTGGGGGAGATAGAGGCAGAAGCCCATGTCTTGTCATTTTAGCAATACGTTGCCCACTTCTCGTGCAAATATGGGAAACAAAGGTGGGTGGGTTTAATGTTTCCTCCCGTTTTGGTGAAAATAAAGTACAAAACATACACACAAAAAATAATACTCAAGGCCAAACCAGATGTTACATTTTTAATGAGTTGGGTTGAGGATTCCCTGGCTCTACTCATATTCCCAAGGAAATTGCTGGGAATTAAATTAAAATGTGCCTCACTGGCTTGGTTTAGATTGGGACTGACCATAAGGGAGGAGGGGCTTCAGTCTTCTGAGCATTTCCCCAACATGAAATAGCTGTGCAAGCATTATTTCCCCCTTGGTGCTGTGGGCTGCAGATGCATGGGTGTTGTGGGCTGCAGATGCAGTCCTTCCAATAGGGCAAATAATGAAACCAATTATGGAAAGGAAAATGGCACAGAGGAGAAGGCAGAAACCTTATTTCCCCAAGGCCATGGTCTCAATACAAACCAATACAAATCAATACAAATCAAGCACTGCACAGTAACTTTGTTCCCAGCAGCTTCTATGTGTCTGAGGAGAATAAGAGTTCATAAGCGAGACCGCATCCCATTCTGTTAAATATATATATTTATATCTGTTTTTGGCCTAATGTGAATGAAATCAGTGATGATATGAAAGGTCTGTTAATGTCTAACAAGTTAGAGATAATTGCTCATTCTGAAAACAGACCTCTTGAATTCCTTTATTGTTTTTAAAACAGTTAAAGCCAGGGGTACCCAATATTTTTTAATCCACCTCTTGATTCATACCATGTAAAACATGGGAGAGATCTATTTTCAAAGCAAAATCAACCTTGCTCATTCCACAACTTACTTCAACATATTGGTAGAAGTATATTTTCTTCCAGCCAGGGTCCAGTACCAGAAGGCAGATGGGCTGAGCCAAAACAGTTGAACTCATTCAAGCAAAGAAAGCTAAGTGGAAGGGAACAGGAGTTAATTATATCCCTATTTAATTGCCTGTAGACAATAGGGAATCATCCTAAAATTCAGAGCAGAGAATCCCTGGGTGAGGGATTTAACCCTCAGCATTTCTCTCCTGTCGGGCATGGGGAGTTACATCAGGAAATATGATTACCATAAAAAAACAGTGGGGATGGATATTGGATTTATCTCATGATATGACTAGGATTAGTCCTGATATAAAAGAACCAATGAATCAAAAATTGACAAAAGAACAGAATCCCAATCTAGGCTACTTTTGTGGGGTACCTCCTTTGTGTTATTTCATTACATCATTCACCCTGGACATTTGCGGGATAGCAAGACAATAATCAGACCACAATTCATGAAATAATTTCTTCTAGTTCAATAATAATAATAATAACAACAACAACAACAACAACAACAACAACAACAATAACAACAACAACAACAACAACAACAACTATTATTATTATTATTATTATTATTATTATTATTATTATTATTATTATTATTATTATTCACACTTTCTACTGGTCTCCATATGGAAAAGCTGTGGTGATATAGATGGAACCATTTCTTTTCTGAGATTTTTGTGCAGTGTACTGTATGTTGCAAGCCAGCATCAAAAGGCATTGGTCCTTAGTTTCACTTGCTACACAGCTAATGATGACATAATTCCAGCTGGTTGTGATTAAATACCAGTGCTTTATTAGAAGTATATTTAATTAGTATTAGCTCAAACACCTTTCCAATAGAGAAGGACTCATTCTTTAATGGCTGAACTTGCTAAGTTTACAAAATCCAATTGCTATTTAATGAGCGAACTGATTGTCTGTGTGGCAGCACAGAAAAAGACCCTGGATAAAAATTCATTATGTGTCAGGATCATTGATTTCATGGCCATTTGAACAGATGCACAAATAATTGGTGATATACTTGAAGGTCCACTCTCATCTTGTGAAGTTTTGGGCTATTTTGCTAATTAGTTCCATGCTTCAGAGTAGCTTTGTTCCGTTTCTAGTTTGGAAGTAAATACAGTATTTGTTCCTAAGATAGTGTGGATCTGGTTATCCTCAAGCAAAGAAATACACATTTTCAA
This sequence comes from Gekko gecko, assembly GCA_029375565.1. Taxonomy (NCBI): domain Eukaryota; kingdom Metazoa; phylum Chordata; class Lepidosauria; order Squamata; family Gekkonidae; genus Gekko; species Gekko gecko. The sequence continues at coordinate 94,117,091 of JAPDNY010000001.1, read as the reverse complement.
TAGATTTTTCATTAAAAACATAAGAGAAATGTTGGATCAGGCCAATGGCCCATCCAGTCCAACTTTCTGTCACACAGTGGTCAAAAATACTAGGTGCCATCAGGAGGTCCACCAGTGGGGCCAGGACACTAGAAGCCTTCCCAGTGTTGCCCCCCCCCAGCACCGAGAATACAGAGCATCATTTGCCCCAGACTGAGAGTTTCTACCTATGCCTTGTGGCTAATAGCCACTAATGGACTTCTGCACCATATGTTTATCCAATTCCATCTTGAAGCCATCCATTCTTGCAGCTGCCACCACCTCCTTTGGCAGTGAATTCCATGTGTTAATCACTCTTTGGGTAAAGAAGTACTTCCTTTTATCCATTCCAGCCCAACTGCTCAGCAATTTCATTGAGTGCCCATGAGTTCCTGTATTGTGAAAAAGGGAGAGAAGTACTTTTTTCTCTACCTGCTCTATCCTATGCATAATCTTGTAAACCTCTATCATGTCATCCCTCAATCATCATTTCTCCAAGCTAAAGAGCCCCAATTGCTTTAACCTTTCTTCATAGGGAAAGTGTTCCAAGACTTTTATCATTCTAGTTGCCCCTTTCTGCACTTTTTCCAATGCTATAATATCCTTTCTGAGGTGTGGTGACCAGAATTGTACACAGTATTATGAATGAGGTTGCACCATCGATTTACACAGGGGCATTATGATACTGGCTGATTTGTTCTCAGTTCCCTTCCTAATAATCCCCAGCATAGTGTTGGCCTTTTTTATTGCAATTGCACACTCTCTCAACATTTTCAGTAAGTTATCTACTAAGACTCCAAGATCCCTCTCTTCGTCAATCTCTGCCATTTTGGATCCCATCAATGTGTATTTATAGTTAGGATTTTTGGCCCCAATGTGCATCACTTTGCACTTTGCCACACTGAACCCCATTTGCCAGGTTAACGCCCACTCGCCCATCCTCAACAGATCCCTTTGGAGTGCCTCACAATCCTCCCTGGTTCTCACCACCCTGAACAATACCATGTCATCCACAAATTTAGCCACTTCATTGCTTGCTCCCAACTCCAAATCATTAATGAACAAGTTAAAAGCATCAGACCCAGTACTGATCCCTGTGGTACCCCACTGGTTATCACCCTCCAATGAGAAAATTGCCCATTTATACTCACTCTCTGTTTTCTATTAATTAGCCAGTTTTTGATCCACAAAAGGACTTGTCATTTTATCCTGTGACTATTGAGCTTACTTAGGAGCCTTTGATGAGGAACTTTATCGAAAGCTTTCTGGAAGCCCAGATAAACAACATCTATTGGATCCCCCTTGTTCACATGTTTGTTCACTCCCTCAAAGAATACTAACATGTTAGTGAGACAAGGTCTTCCCTTACAGAACCCATGATGAGTCTACCTCAATAGTTTTTGTTCAGCAATGTGCCTACTAATTCTTTCCTTAATAACAGTTTCCATCAACTTATCCGGTATCGATGTCAGACTGACTGGTCTGTATTTTCCTGGATCTCCTCTGGAACCCTTTTTAAAAATGGAAGTGACATTAGCTACCTTCCAGTCCCCAGGAATGGAGGCAGATTCTAAGGAAATATTACATATTTGTGTCAGAAGATCTACAAGTTCACATTTGAGTTCTTTCAGAACTCTCGGCTGTATGCCCTCCGGGCCTAGTGATTTATCAGTTTTTAAGTTTTCTCTCAGTCATAGGACCTCCTCTCTCATCACCTCAATCTGACTCAGGTCCTTCAACACCCCTTCTGAAATCAGCAGTTCTCATTCCATTCAAGGTGCTCAGTGCTTAGCGCACCCCAAGCATATCCTGGCTCCCACTAATACTCAGGACTGAAAGAGAGTCTGTTGTGCATGCGTGCCTCTCACTGCCGGGCTGCCATGTCCTGTCGACGCTGTTCTCTCAAACAGGAAACCGGTGGAAGCAAATTGGGGGGAGTGCTGCCCAGATGGAAATTTGCCTCAGCTCTTGCTGGAGCAGCCTCTGAACTCTCAGTGCTGTCAGGTGCAGGATTTTCCGGCATCGGGAGCTCATCTCCAGCAGCACACAGTTCCTCCACTGGGGTCATGTGCTCGGACTCAGCAGGAGCCGTGACAGTATCCCCTCCCAGGGCCCCCCTCAACAGATGGGCCGGGTTTATGAGGGTAGGTTCCATGGTACTGTGGAACCAAGTCAGGTGCGTGCAGGTTGTCGGCCGATTCCCAAGATCGGTCATCGGGACAGTAACCTTTCCTGTCCACTAAGTACTGCAAGGAGCCCTGGTGTAGACGAGAGTCAAGGATTTGGTGTACTTCATACTTTTCATCATCAATAAGGATAGGAGGTGGTGGTGCTGGTGGTGTAGGGCAATCAGGACTTGGAGGAGTTGATGGGACTAACAACAAATGGTGGAATACATTGGTGGGTGGGTGAACGTTGGGGAAGAAACGAGGATGATATCCACAGTTTGCAGCAAAGGGAGTCATTTGTATTGATGAGTGGATGGAATTGTTGTAGGCAAATTCTGCCAAGGGTAACAACGGGGACCAGTTTCCCTGCTGATAGCAGAAGTAACAATGGAGGTATTGTTCCAGAGTGGCGTTGGTGAGTTCCATCTGTCCATCCATTTGTGAATGATAGGCGGAGGACATGTGAATGTGAGTACCAAGTCTGGAGTGCATCGCTGTTCAAAAATGGGAAGAAAATTGAGAGCCTCGATTGGAGATTATGTGGTTGCGGAGACCATGGAGTCAGAAAACCTGCTGGATGTACAACTGTGTGGTTCCATAGCTGTGGGAACCTTGGCACAGGGGACAAAATGAGCCATTTTGGTGAACAGGTCTACAATGATGAAGATACAAGTGTGACCGTGGGAGCACAGAAGATCGACAATGAAATCCATTGAGATAGTGTCCCATGGTTTGGAGAGCACAGGTAACAGAAGCGGCAATCCAGGAGGCTTGGCAGGGACATCTTTGGCACGTCGACACACCTCGCAAGAACTCACATAGTGAGCTATGTTGATGTGGACCCAGGGCCACCAAAATTCTCGAGTGAGGAGGTGGGTCGTCTTATTGCAACCGAAGTGCCTGGCGGGAAGCGAGTCATGGGTTAGATGCAGGATCTTGGTTTGAGAGGGCCCGGTGGTACGTAGAGGCAGTCTTGGTGGAACAGGAGGCTGTCATGAGTGGTAAAGTCTCCTGTTACCCTGTTCTGGAGGTCTTGTAGATGTTGTTGCATCCAGGGGTCTTGGGATTGCCTGGAGCGGATCTCCTCAGTTAAAGGACAGTGACTGGTGGTGGTGGCGAATACTGAAGGGAACAGTATGGCTGTCTCAGGGGTTTCTTCTGACAATGTGGGTGCGTATTCAGGTTTGTGGGACAGAGCGTCCGCTTTCTGATTTTGCGTCTGCGGGATATAAGTGATTTTAAAGTTAAACCGAGAAAAGAACAGGGACCACCGAATCTGCCACTGGTTGAGACAATGGGTGGTCTGCAAGTGTTCCAGGTTCCAATGATCAGTGAGGACCTGGACAGGATGACAAGCATCTTCGAGGTAATGCCTCCATACTTCAAATGCCACTTTGATGGCTAGGAGTTCTCTCTCCCAGAAGGTGCAATTTCATTCCACTGCAATTAATTGGCGAAAATAATAAGTGCATGGCTGAAGAGGCTGCGTGGGATTGTCTCATTGGGAGAGCACTGCCTCGATAGCAACACTGGAAGCATTGGACTCAAAGGTAAATGGGAGCCAAGGATCAGGATAGCATAGCAAGGGACCGGACGCAAAGCAGTTTTTCAAAGTGGCGAAGGCCTGGTCAGCCTCAGGAGTTCATTGAAACGTTTCCTTGGGATGGAGAAGTTGGGTTAGGGGAGTCGTTAGGGACACATAGGCAGGGATAAACTGATGGTAATAATTGGTGAATCCTAGGAGTCTTTGGACATTTTTGTGGGTTTGAGGGACTTGGCAATTCAAGATGGCTTTCACCTTCTTGGGATCCATAAGTATTCCTTGCAGGGATATGATATGGCTGAGGAATTCTACGGAGTGGAGGTGAAATGTGCATTTTTCTAACTTCACGTAGAGGCCCTGGGACCAGAGGCATTGGAGGACCAAACAAACATGTTCAATGTGCTGGGTGGGGTTCTCGGAATACACCAGGATATCATCAAGGTAAATAATTATGAAGTGATCTAGGAGATCCCAGAAAACGTCATTCATAAGCCTCTGGAACACCGCAGGTGCATTGGTTATGCCAAAAGGCATTACAAGGTATTCATACTGCCCGTCTCGTGTGCCAAAAGCTGTTTTCCACTTGTCACCTGGGCAGATGTGCATGAGGTTATAGGTGCCATGAAGGTCCAACTTTGTGTAGATCTGGGCCCCTTTAAGGCGGTTGAGTAGCTTGGGGATTAAAGGCAAAGGATATCGGTCGCGGATGGTGATTTATTCAGTGCACGGTAATCGTTGCAGAGGCACAATTCTTCACTCTTCTTTTTCACAAAGAGCACCGGTGCAGACAATGGAAAGGTGGAAGGCCTGATGAATCCTCTAGCCAGGTTCTTTTCAAGGAAGTCTCGAAGTGCTGCTAATTCTGGTCCAGACATAGGGTATAGGCAACCTACTGGCAAGGGTACTTTGGGAACCAGGTCTATGGTGCAGTTGTATGGCCGGTGTGGGGGTAACTGATCAGCTCCTTTTTCCTCAAAGACGTCTGCAAAATCTTGATAAAGGTGTGGGAGAAGCGACTGGTCATCTGGAGCAGAAGTCATCAAGGTGGTAGCCAGATTTGACTAGGAGTGTGTGGTGGGAAAGTGAAGTTCTTGGTGAATCCAGTCCACCCAGGGATTATGGGCCACCAGCCAGGAAAGACCCAGGTTAAGTGCACGGACTCTTATCTGGGAGAACCGGGTTTGATTCCCCACTCCTTCACTTGCAACTGCTGATGTGACCTTGGGTCAGTCACAAGCTCTGGCACAGCTGTTCTCTCAAGGACAGTTTCTGTCAGAAGTTCTCTCAGCCCCATCTACCTCACAGGGTGTCTGTTGTGGGGACGGGAAGGGAAAGGAGTTTGTAAGCCATTCTGAGATGCCTTTGGGCAGTGAAGGGTGGGGTATAAATCCAATCTCTTCTCTTCTTCTTCATCACTGGAAATCGGGGCATATGAGAAACTTCGAACCTTAGCTGCTCTTGGTGTTGCCGTAAGCATAAGGTCAGTGGCTGGGTTTCCTGAGTTACAGGACCTGAATGGAGAAGGCGCCCATCAATAGCCTCCACAAGAGTTGGGGTCTTTTTCTCTTGGACAGAAATAAGATGTTGCTTTACAAGAGCAGTGTCCATGAAACAGCGGGCAGCTCTGGAGTCGAGCATGGCATGGACGAACAACCATCATTCATCTGGCAGCTGCAGCTTGATTGAAACCAAAAAAGGTCTGGGATCAAAAGACGGAAGTTTGGAGAACCTGGCTAACTGCCCCACACTGGTGGGTCTGCTTAGGCATGGGGCCGGCCTTTTACTGGCGATGGCAAGGCTGGAGTCTCAGAACCCACTTGTTTTGCAGGGCACCTGAGGGAGTAGTGCCCTGCCCCTCCACAGTAAAGACACAAATTATGGGTGTGGCGATGGGTTTTTTCTTCAGGGGTGAGGTGTGGGTGCACAGACCCTACTTGCATGGGCTCACCCTCATTCCACGGGACACTGTGGTTGGCTGGACTCAACCATGAGGATGGACGGTGGGTTGTGGGAGAGCCAGGGGTGCAGCCTCGGTGCTGGCATCGACTCTCAAGACGGCCGTCTATGCAGAGGCACAGGGTTATCAGGTTCTGCAGGGTACCTGGTCAGTTGACATGGGCCAGCTTGTCTAGGATCTCATCCGCTAACCCTTCCACATATTGGTCCATGAGGGCGGCCTCATTCCAAGCCAAGTCTTGAGCTAATAACTGGAACTGGAGTAATTGGCGACTGACGATTTTCCTTGTTTTAAGGCACAGATTTTGTGGTTGGCTGTGGCTGCCTGCTGGGGGTTTGCATAGGTGGTTGAGAAATGGGTCAGGAACCCTTGGTAATTCAACAGGAGCAGAGACGAGGAGACCAGCAGGGAAGTAGCCCATTTCGCTGCTTGCTCTTTCAACAAACTGACAATGAAGCAAATCTTTGTTTTATCATTTGGGAAGTCCCAGTCTCTTAATTCAATGTATAGTTTGCACTGAGCTAGAAATGCTGGGAACTCCTCCACATTTCCACTGAATTTCTCAGGAGGGTTCACAGGACATCAGGGTGGTGGAACGGCAGCGGCAGTAGCTTGCTGCTGCATGTGCAGATGGCTGATTACCTGAGTGAGTTGTTGCAGCTGAGTAGCCAAGTCAGCCAGCCGAAGCGCTTCTCCGCTTGCTTCGTCCATGGTAAGGACTGAGCATTGTGTGTAGGGGTGCCAGCAATCTGTCATGGATCAGGGTGTGGGGCCAGATAAGAGTGAGGAAGTCAAGGCACAGTCCAGGGTCAAGAGCCAGGCAATCCAACCAACTGGGAATACCGAGTCCAAAGCGCAAGGCAAAAGTGGGGTGGTCAGGGTGCATTCCAAAGTCAAGAGCCAGGCAGACAAACCAACCAGGGGAGCCAAGTCCAAAGCACAAACCATCAGAGTAGTCAGTAAGCCAGAAATTCCAAGAGTCAAGTGTCAGGGAGTCAAAGATTTGAGGCGCAGGTCGAAGCATAGATGTGCAAGCCGAGGTCAAGGAGCCAAGGATGTCGAGAAAGGAACCAGGAATCAGGACCATGAGCAAGGAGGTGCAAAGCTTCGTCAAAGTGATTAGTTGCTGGCACGACTTGTCGGCATGAGTGCAATGGCTAAATAGCTCACAAAGCTGCCGGCAATTATCATGCCCCAAGCATGTTCTGGCTCCTGCTAATACTCAGGACTGAAAGAGCGTCTGTTGTGCATACGTGCCTCTCACCACCAGGCTGCCATGTCCCGTCGGTGCTGTTCTCTCAAATGGGAAACCAGTGGAGGCGAATCAGGGGGAGTGCTGCCCAAGCGGGAATCTGCCTCAGCTGTTGTTGGAGCAACTTCTGAACTGTCAGTGCTGTTAGGTGTGGGATTTTCCAGCATCGGGAGCTCATCCCCAGCAGCACTCAGCTCCTCTGCTGGGGCTGTGTGCTCAGACTCAGCGGGAGCCGTGACACGGAACACTGGACTTTTGTGTGTGTGCGTACTTTATATGTTTGTTTGTGTGCCTGGAAGTCAAGGTTGGCTTCTGGCAACCCCTGGTGGGGCTTGGACATTCAGAGAGGTGGTTTGCTATTGCCTTCCCTGATGTCCCAGCCCTGGTATTCCTTGGAGGTCTCCCATCCAAGTACTTGCCAGGTCTGAACCATGGACTTTGACCGGAATACCAGAACCCTTACTGTTGTGGCCTGGGACCTGCCTCCAAGATGGTGAGTAGGACATTCCCACCCCCTTAAAAAGCTGGATTTGTGGCATTTTAAGGGTTTCCCCCCCTCTTCATCACATGTTGTTGCTGTTAGGATCTTTATTAGATGCACATGTAGATATGCAATGGAATTTGCACACAAATGCAGGCTATTCCTATCAACTCCAGTGCTTTCAATAGAGTGCATATTTGGAGGTATATTCCGGTATGATTTTTAACTTCCAAGGTATCTTGCATACATTTTTTTTTGCATCAAGCCAGTGCTTTCCCTTTCCAACTAGGTTATGCAAAGGTATGAGTATTCAGTCTATGATAATAATTTTTCCCAATTGCAAGCAAATCAAATAGGACTGAACATAAGGAGGGCTTGAAATAATAGTCTGCACCAGTAGAACTACGGCATTAATGGCAGAAATCAAAGATGTCCTATTGTTGTGGAGTTATTATTCCTGTGGAGGTTCTGTCCTTGGAGTAGCTTAGAACTGCACAGTTCTCTAGAAGTGGGGAGGGGGGACCTTCAGCGTTTTTTGTTCATTCCTTTCTCATATCTAGGGTGGAAAAAATACAAACAAGTTTCTAAGGGGCTAGTCTAAAGCACCCTAAAAATGGATGGGGAAACAGAATTTTAAAAAGACTGCCTTGGCTGTGCTATAATTTCAATAGCTCTTGATGCTTGCTGGGTCTTCATGTTTGCACCAGGCATTCAGTTTCATTGATTCTGTTGGTTTCAGTAAACATAATTGATTGATGAATTGACTTCTATTAAGTTTTCACACTCCAGAGTAGCTGGTTTTAGTTTTTTGTTTTTGTTTTGACTGACTGATTCCAAAGGTCAGAAGGGAACCTTATGGGATTTTAACACTAAGGCTTTCACACAGTGATTCTTCTGCCAAGTTGAATAATCTGTATAGGGCTAAGATCAACAACAGGGAAGGGAAAGGAAGTAAGAAAGAGATTGGAAGCCCAGGAGCCATCTTTTGTTTGCTCATTATTGAAATCCTTGCAAGGACATGTCATAATAGGTAGAGAACCTGTGGGCTATAGCACATAAGGATGCTGCAAATTTCACCCAAACACCATTTGGCAGTCAATCATACTATGTATAAAGGTGTCAGTCAGATATGTGCCCATCACTTGTCTTGTTTGGTTATGCCAAACAGTCATGAACATCTGCTGAAGAGGTTTGCCTTTGCAAAACTGTATGTGCACGGGCAATGAGCAGCCCATTACTGTCACTTGGGATGACTTAGATAAATCCAAAGGACTGGGGTTTATTAAAGTGCATCATTTATTTATGACTGATTTATATGATTTGTGACTGATTTTATTGTCTATTTAAACAGTGTGATTATGTTGCAAGGATGGGGGGCAGAAGAACTCAGTTGGGGTAAGTGAGAATGTGCGTGCATGAAAATCCAGTTATGTCGTACTGCCTGGTTAGGAAGGAATACAATGAAGCAACCTGCTGATCAGTCACAAAAGGGTCAACAAATAGTAGAACTGATCACCAAAAAACAACTCCCTGTTTGATAACCACAATTAGGACATGAGTGCAATGGGCAGATGTTCAGGGATCCCTAGCCATGGTAATGGGGTTGTCTTAGGCAGTGAATCTTCACACTGCCACAGAATCTTGCTCAGCGACCTTGAGTCAATCACTCTGTCTCAGCCCAACCCACCTCACAGGGTGGTGTTGTGAGGATAAAACGGGGAACAACAGAAAGAGAGAACAATGGTGTTAATGACTCTGGATCCCCACTGGGGAGAAAAGCAAAATATAAATAGCAAAAAGAAAGAAAGAAAAAAGCTGGAAAGATTGCCAGTGAAATGAAATGAAGGACACATACTGAATAGTAGTTACTGGACAAACAAAACCAGATGGCATCTAAATCCAAGGTGGAAAGCCTCACATGAAACAATTGAGCTGGAACAATGGAGAGTTACAGCAGAACACCAAGTTTGCAGATGACACAAAATTATTCAGGATGGTGGAAATCAAGGCTGACTGTGAAGGGCTCCAAGAGGACCTCCACAAGTTTGGTGAGAGGGCTGCAATGTGGCACATGAAGTTTAATGTTGGTATGTATAAGGTGATGCACTTTGGGACAACCCCCCTTCAAGTATAGGCTGATGGGGTCTGACTTTGCTGAAACTGAGGGTGGAAAAGATCTTGGGGCTGTAGTGGAAAGCTCAATGAAAGTATCAACCCAGTGTGCTTGCAGCGGTGAAAAAAGCAAATTCTGTGTTAGGCATTATTAGGCCAATATTGTAATGTCCCCGTATAGATCTATGGTGTGGCCACATTTGGAATACTGTGTACAGTTCTGGTCATCATATCTCTAAAAGGACATTGCAGAGCTAGAAAAAAATACAGAGGAGGGCAACCAAGATGATTTGGGGGTTGGATCAGCTTCCCTTTGAGGAAAGGCTGAAGAGTCTGGGACTTTTCAGTTTAGAAAAGAGACTACTTAGGAGGGACATGATAGAGGTTAATAAAATTATGCGTGGGGTGGAGAGAGTTGACAAAAAAAATTTTCTCCCACTCCCAAAATACTTGAACTTGAGGGCATCCATATGGGCAGTAGGTTCAGGATGGACAAAAGGAGATAGTTATTTATACAGAGAATGATAAAAATGTGGGATTTGCTGCCAGAGGATGTAGTGATGGCCACAAGAATAATCAGCTTTAAAAGGGGATTCAATAGATTCATGGAGGATAAGTCTATCAATGGCAAAAAGCCATGATGGCTGGGGGAAACCTCCACATTCAGAGGCACTAAGCCTCTGAATTCCAGAAACAGGAGTCAACATCAGAGGAAGGCCTTGGCCGTGCAGAAAAACTGGTTGGCCACTGTGTGTGATAACAGATGCTGGACTAGATGAACCATTGGTCTGATCCAGCAGGACTCTTCTTATGTTTGTATGTTCTTAAGGCAAATGTGAGAAGCATTCAGACAGCAAGAAAACTACATGGTAGCAAAGTAGGATGGGATTGACTCATCTGTATCACCCAGAAAGATTCTGCCAAGCAGCCCAGACAGGACAAGGAGTAAGTAATTGGCCTCTAGCATGCAAAACTTGGGCTTTTATTAAGCCCCATGGTGCCTGACAGAACTCTGAGCATTGAGCCTTATTCAGAAGTAGCTCTTATTCTCTATTGTAAAGATGAGGAAGACTATCACAGCTTTGGACATCCTGTATCTTTTCCATAGTTTCAGCTATGACAGGACTCCCACTCAAGCTTGTCACTTTCATTTGCCTCCTTTATATTCTTAGTAGACTGATTCTCAGGAAAACTAAACACACACTACACAAAAACACAGCTTTGCACAAAAAAGTTCTTGCCTTCCCATCCATTTACAGTTCCATGAATTTCATCTGTCCTATATTCCATGCCTCTTGAATTCTGGTTTATTTCTTCGTTTAAAATTATTCTATCCAGCCTCTCATCTCAGAAGGGTTCTCTAGGGCAGGTTACAATAAATTTAAAACAACATAAATATACAACTTTTCTGTAATATATAACATGCAATTCACAAAGCAGCCATATGTAAATGGGGGGTGTCATGTGTCAGCCTGAGCTCAGCATGAAGACCTCAGGGGAGGGGGACTCCTCAGGAGAAGGGGAGCCATACATAGCTGGCTCTGAGCCAGCAGAAGCTGGCAAACAGGCTGATGACTTGCAGGCTTACCAAGACTCACCATCAACAACTGATGTAAAGCCACTGCCCAGCTCTGATGTGGCAGGTGAGACTCAAGTGACTAAGACCAGTCATCTCCATCCTTTGAGTGCTAGAGACAGAAGCTTAGAAGGGAGCTACAAGCAAGGAGGCAGAGTGCACATCTCCTGGCCCATCGCCAGCTGCTTGCTGATGATAGCCTGGAGTAGCTGCAGCAGTACTCCCGAGCAGCAGACTGCTAACAAGGGCATGTTAGGACGTGCCTATAAAACCCAGGGCAGGGAGCCTGCATGTTGGAGAAGTAACAAGTCATTCTGTTGGATTCTGTGATCACAGCTCTTGACCCTACTTTCTTCATGCAACCTTGGGCTGGCTTGGGATTTTGACTTCAGCTTTGTGACTCTGGCTTGTAGATGAACCTTGGACCTTCTGACTATGCTCCCTGCCTCACCCCTTCTGGTAACAACCTTCTGGCTTGTGCACTTTTGGCTTGTGGAGCTCTGGGACTGAACTCTGGACTTTGTGTGAGCACTTGAATGACTCTGCCTTGCCTGCCTGTACCTGCTACATGATGGGGGTGGGGAGTTGAAAATAACAGATAAATGACTAAAAAGAATATAAACCAAATCCAACAAGTTCAGAAATAATAATGATAATAATGATAATAATGATAATAATGATAATAATATAACTATGACCAGTAAAACCAGAGTTATATAGATACATATGCAACAAGTTAAAGGCATTCAGGTGACCATGTTCAGCATACGTCAAAAGACAAAGGGAAAGGTACCTGGTGATTTTACTTAAGAGAAGACTCCAAAGTTTACTTAAGAAAATTTCTAAAATTTGTTCTACTACATCTTGCACTTCATTTAAATTGCTTCCCCTCATAAATTAGCAGCACTGCAATCCTCTGCAGTTACTCCAGCCTAAGCCTATTGAAACATAGGATTGCACTGCAATTCACATATGTGTATTGACAAAATATTGCAAAAAAGCAACTTGCATGAGATTGTATGAAGAGATGGGCATGAACCGCATTTCTGATCCATGAACTGAACCACAAAGTGAACTGAATGGATATGCCAATCCTGAATCAATATTTATTTATTTATTCATTTATTGTTTCTATTTGTATCCCACTTTGCTGGACAAGCTTGCTCAAGGTGGCTAACAAGATCAAAATATCATAAAACAATCCAAAGCTAAAACAGTTAAAAACAACATCACAGTTAAACAACATCAATTTACAGATAAAAACAGCAAATGATGGCAGTATTCAAGTCTACCCAATGGTAGAGATAACATCCAACAAAGTCAAATGATAATGATGTTCCAAGTCAACCCAGTGGTAAAAATAGCATCCAGCAGGGTCCCAGGCCAGAAGACGTTCATCAGGGGCACACTCATCAGTGGTGGCCCTAATCAAAAGCCTGGTGGAAGAGCTCCATTTTACAGGCCCTGCGGAACTGTAAGAGGTCCCGCAGGGCCCTGATGTCCTCCAGGAGCTCATTCCGGCGGTGTGGAGCTGCCACTGAGAAAGCCCTGGCTCTGGTGATAGCCAGTATGGCTTCTTTCAAACCAGGGAGAGTCAGGCAATCTTGTGGCCCTGACCTCAGTAGGCAGGCCCCTGACCATATAGGGCTTTAAAGGTTAAAACCAGCACCTTAAACTGAACCCGGTACGCTATGGGCAGCCAGTGCAGTGTCGTCAACACAGGCTGGATGTGGTCCCATGTAGAGAGACCCATCAACAGCCTGGCCATGGCATTCTGCACTAACTGCAGCTTCCGGATCTGGGACAAAGGCAGCCCTATAGAGAACATTGCAGTAGTCTAACCTTGAGGTGACTATTGTGTGGATCACTGTTGCTAGGTCATTGCGTTTGAGGAAGGGAACCAACTGCCTAATCAGCTGTAGGTGGTAAAAGGCCAACTTGGCAGTGGCTGCTACCTGGACCTTCATTGTTAAGGAGGCATCCAGGAGCACTCCCAAATTCCTAACCCTCAGTGCTGGCACCAGTGGTGCCCCACCCAAGGTCAGTAGTGGGATCCCTAACCCCTGAGTATTCTGACTCAAGCACAGGACCTCCATCTTCATTGGATTCAATTTCAATCAACTCAGGCTAAGCCAGCCTGCCACATCCTGTAGCGCCTACTCCAGGTCATCTGGGGTGGAGTCAGACTGGCCACCCAACAACAGATATTAGCTGGGTGTCATCAGTGTACTGGTGACAACCCAGCCTGTACCTCCAGGCAATCTGGGCAAGGGGGCGCATGTAGATGTTAAACAGCATCGGAGATAATACCGCCCCTTGAGGCACCCCACAGATCAATGTGTGCCTCTGGGATGTCTGATCACCTAGAGCCACCCTCTGTCCCCGACCTTGGAGAAAGGAAACAAGCCATTGCAAGGCAAGCCCTTGAATTCCAGTGTCGGTGAGGCAGTGGATCAGTAACTGGTGGTTGATGGTGTCAAACGCTGCCAACAGCTCCAACAGCACCAGTATCACCATGCCATCTTGATCCAGATGCCTTCAGAGGTCATCTGTGAGGGCAACCAGTGTCGTCTCCATCCCATGACCAGGCTGGAAGCTGGACTGAAATGGGTCCAGCATGGAAGTGTCATCCATAAAGCTCTGCAACTGAATTGCCGCCACTCTCTCCAGTACTTTGCCCAAATAGGGCAAGTTGGAAACCAGCCGATAGTTGGCCAATTCAGCCGGATGCAGTGATGGTTTTTTCAGGAAAGGGTGGACCATATCTTCCTTGAGTGCCCCCGGGAACAGTTCCTCATCAAACGACTTGTTGATAATATCCCTGAGGGCACATCACAACCTCTCACAACCAGTTTTTATGAGTCATGAAGGGCATGGGTCAAGGCTGCACGTGGTTGGGCATGCTGTTGAGAGCAATCTGTTGACTTCCTCAAGACTGAGTGGACTGAAATAATCCAAAATAGAACCTGAAGACATGCATGGGCCTTGAGTTTGCTCACTATCTCAACTGTGGCTAGGAGATCACGGCGGAGCAGCAGGACTTTATCTGCAAAATAGCTTGCAAAAGCCTCATGGCCAATATCCAATTTCCTGTTGTTTGGCCTGCCCTGTGGCAGCTCTGTTAATGACCAAATAGTTCTAAATAATTGCACCGGGTGTGAGCTAGCAGATGCAACCACAGCCATGTAGAAATGTCTCTTTGCAGCTTTGACTACCATCTCATAGGATCTCATAAACGTCCTATAGGATGCTCTTGATGCTTCATCACAGGTGCACTGCCACCATCTCTCTAGTCGTCTGAGCCCTCATTTAATTTGCTGGAAGTTCCTCAGTAAACCAGGGAGCCCGCTTTGAGCGAGGGCACAGAGGGCATTGGGGGGCGATCTCTTCGATGGCTGCCAAGAGCCAGCCATGTCAGTCCTCGACAATGAGCTAACGAGCTGCCAGAGGACATGGGATCCTGCAGAGCCATCTGAAACCACTCAGGGTCCATTTGGCTTCACAGGCAAGCCAAAATATGCTTGCCACCCAAATGGGTCAGAGTGACACATTCACATGGGCCTTCAGGGCATGGTGGTCCAACAATGGCACTGCCGAGGCAGTAATCTGGTCAATTGTAACCCCCGCTGCAAAGATCAAGTCGAGTGTATGCCCAGCCTGGTGAGTAAGGGCCATTACATACTGGGTGAGTCCTATTGCCGCCAAACTATTCACATAGGTTTGTTGGACACTTAAATTTTAAAACCTTGCTTTCTGCTCTCCCTGCAAAAGCAGGGGGAGCAGAAAGCAGGGAGTTAAATGGCACTGAGCCAATTAAAACCTCTGGTCCTGCTCCCCTCTACTTTGAAGCTGAGGGAGCAAAACCAGAGGGTTAAATATGGGGTGAAATGTCTCCCAGGGGCCATTTCACCCCCTCCTTTCTCCTGGCTATGGCTTTCCCAGCCAGTAAAAAGGAAGGAGTAAGCGTCTCCCAGGGCCCAGCTGTCTTGGGCCCGCTCACACAGACCATTTAAAGGAGCTGTGCCAGGCAAACTGAGGCAGCTGAGAGAGAGTTCTCTGTGCTGGCTCAGCTGCCTCAGGGTGCCTGGTACATTCCCTTTAAATGGGCTCCACAAGCAAGCCCAGAACAGCTGGGCCGGCATGGAGAAGTCTCTCCCCACCTTCTCAGCTTTCACTCTCAGGCTCCCTTGTGCAGCCTGTGGTGGGGATGCAGTGTTCCCTGGAAGGCACTTCACCCCTTCCTTTCTGCTGGCTGCAGCCAGGAGAAGGGGGTGTCTCCCGGGAAGGGATTCCCACCTTTCTTCTGGAGGGGGCGAGTCACCGTGAGGAGAAAGGGGGGGATCTCCCAAGAAGGGACTCCCTTTCATCTTTCTTCTGGCTGGAGTGAGCCCAGGGCAAGCCTTCTCTGCACTGGCTCAGCTGCCTCTGGCTCCCTGGCATAGCCCCTTTAAACAGGTTGTACAAGTGAGGACAGCTGCCCGCGACAGCTAGGCCCATGCAGAGAAGGCTCTCCCCGCCAGCTCACCTGCCTCTGGCTCCCTGGCATACCCCCTTTAAACAGCTGTGTGAGTGAACCTGAGACAGCTGGGTGGCACGGAGAAGGCTCTCCCTGCTGGCTCAGCTGGCTCAGGCTCCCTCATGCAGCCTGATTAAAGGGGCTGTACCAGGGAACCTGAGGTGGGAGTGAAGTGCCCGATTTAAACCCTGCTTTTAGCTCTCAAAAAATAGAGGCATTTAACCCCCTTTTCTGCAAGGGGTTCTGCAAGGAGCAGAAAGCAGCAGTGGTTTAAATTACTCTGAGCCATTTAGACACTTTCTGCTCCCTGTGAAAAGTTATGAGGAACTGAAAGCAGGGTTTAAATGGTTTCAAGCCATTTAAACCAAACAGCTGAGCAGCAGGGATCTCCCAGCAGCTCAGTTGTTTCTGATGTAGAGAAGAAAGCAGTGGTAAATCACTGCTTTCTGCTCTTCAAGAACTCTCATGAGCCACCACAAATTGTGTCAAAATTCATAGTAGTTCATCTTGGTTCTTCAGTTCATGAACTTCAGTTTGCAAACCCTGCACAGGCCAAAATTCGTGACAAACTTTAGTTTGTCAGCTGGTTTGTGCCCATCCCTAATTGTATGTATGACTCCGACCTTTTTTAGGTATGTGATGTTCTACTGGAGCATTCTTGATGGAATCATACCTATGGCCATCTTAAGATTGCTTTTGTTTCAGTGTTTTGTGAAATGTGCATATGAAATACTATGCTTTTAGAGTAATTCATGCAGGAAACATGTTTAAAACTGCTGTTTTCACCTATGTGCTTGCTCATATGGGAAAGCATTTTTCAGTTGCAACTCTCTCTAAACTATCTCTCTGTCAAGACCGCAGAATAAATGCAAGGCAAGAACATTGAACTGTGGCATCCTGTTTCCGAGGCCAGTACCTGAACTGTAGTTTGTTGTATATGTATTGAGCAATGTGTCCTTAGTTATGTCATACTAGAACATTAGCCATAAATGATCTCACAATGAAAAACATGCATTACTCTTGTTATGCTTAGCTCAGAATGCCAAGTGGTACTTCAGATCCATGTTTCCTGAACAGAAATCCTTCCCTTCTCTACAGTGTAATTGGCAAGACACTTTTCAAGCCTGGGATAATTTCTAAAGTATTTGTGATGTTGCATGGGGGGTGCTATTGCCAAAAGAAAAAAGGTCTTAGAGGCCCATACAACATCTTTTGGGACTGTGGCCATAATTTTAGGCCTGTTTGGGATGCTGATTTCAATAAAACTTTATAATAGTCACATTTTTATAATGTATGTGTGGAAATTAGAGTAAAGTAGCCACAGAAGCATTTCTTCATAATGCCAAGCAATCCAACATAAGCCTAACACATAGTACTGGCAAAATTCCTTGAAGCAGTTCCATGTATCAGAATCACATTTGATGTTTTTCAACAGACAAGGAACTAGCATCTTTGAAAATTCCATATATGTGTCTAGGGTTGATAGGCCTCTCCTGACAACTGATGGGTATGGGGAGGGACTTACTAGGAGAAAGAGAAAGGCCCAGGTCTCATTGCCGTTATCACACAGAAAGTAACGCCATCACAGCAGCAATGTCTGGGTGATGCTCTGGTATTTGGGCAAAAACTCCATGGTAAAACTGGTGTGGTGACATCACTTCCCATGTGATGTCAGTGACGTGGCCTTGGCTGTCTTCTTTCTCTTCTCTCTTCCCCAGCTGATTGGTGGCTGAGCGTAGGGCCTGGCAGCGGGGAACCCCCACCTTCACTAGGGGGGTCTGAAAACCCTATGGGTGTCCATGAAGATGGCATAGATGTAATGACAAAGAAACTACCCTCTGAATGAGGAAGTCCTCACTTCAGCTCTTACCTCTGTCAATAGCTGCCTTCAGATAACATTATAAACCATACTTGACTTCATTAACTTGCCAACTGTGTGTGTGTATTTAACATCAGGAAGTCTACGTTGTTCAGTAGGGCCCACTTAGGGCCTAACTACACCTTATGCTTTCCATCTGGACTATTAGACATGGAGCTGGAGTTCTGTGCTGGAAACTCAATCCCCTGGCATGTACGGGGCCTATTTGGACTGGGACCACTGCATGCTAAAAGAAGAGTTTTCAACCTCCTCCCCCAGGCTGTTTTTGCAAACTGAAACAGCTTCGGTGGACACTATTTGCTCTGTTGGGGAAACCTAGATGTACCCCATCAGTACACATGGAGTCTCCAACAAAGCAAATTACACCCCTGGCCCAGCCATTTCAGGTTGAAAAAATAGTGCAGAGGGAAGGCTAAACCCCCTTCTCCTCATGCATCATGTTCTGAATTTGGATTGGGCCTATGCATGCTTGGGAACTGAGTTCCCAGTATGGAACTCCAGGTGCGTATATGATCATGTGAACCGAGGGAGGAGCTAGGGGTAAGGTAACCTGTCCTTAGGCTCTGTCAGCATACAGACACAGCTCCATTGAGCAACAGAACATCCTAGACATTTTAACTGCATTGATGGTGCTTTTTTCAGGATACATCCTCACTTCATCTAAAAATCCACACTAACAATTTGATTTCTATTCCTGAGGATTTGTTATAAAGGCCCTGTACTGAAATTTTCACTCTTGGGCTGGAACTCAAGTAGAGAAAAAAGGGGAGAATAGCCTCCCTCTCCTCCTTTTTCTTGTTCTACACAGCTGGGAATCTTTTCTTGCTTGGTTGGTGCTTTTTTGTTCTTTTTGCTGCTGATCTTCTTATTTCTGAGTTGCATATATGGTGAAAGAGCAAGAAAAAAGGCTGGGGGCAGTACCCTCTCTCAAATATGCAGTGCAACTATCCAATCTTGCCCAATCATCCCTTTGCTTCCCAAGGCAGAAAAGAGAAGTGGCAGACCAGCTGCCATATCTCATCAGTGCCACTCCATCTCCTTCCTTCTTTCCAGTCTTCTCTTATTTCCCCCAGTTAAAAACAAAGTGGAGTCCCCACCCCAGTCTGTGTGCAGCTGTCTCATTGTTGCTGCTGCCCAGGCTTCACTCGATTTCTGCCCCACTCCTCACAGTCTAGGCCAAGAATCTTGATTCATCTTCCTGAAGAACTCCTCATTCTTGAACTTGCTGCACTGATCAAGGACAACTGGTGGCATTTTGTGGTGGCAGCAGCCGGCTGGCCAGCCAGTAAGCCAACTTAGAGATGCTGCCGCATCAAGTGAGATGACTGAGAGAAGGGAAACTAGAAGGTAGGTGACCAGCTGCTTGTTGCTTTTCTTCCCTCAGCACAGCTCGGGCTCTACCTCCTCCTTGGCTTTTGTCGCCGAGAAGGGAGACAGAGTCAAAAGGGAGAAGAAAAAAGTTTGTGAAAGTGAGCCATGCAGCTCTGGCCCTTATACTGAGCAGAGCTCCAGTACTGCCAAGATAAGGAGCTACTCCTTTAATTTAATTTTACTTTACTTTAATTTCATTGGTGCCCCCCACAACACTTCCTCAATAAATCCTGGCTATGGGCTTGGACCCAGGGCTTTATTTATTTATTTTTCAGATATAAAAGTTTAGAGAATACAATCAAACAGCTAGGCAGAAAGTGGGGAGGAGAATAATGATCCTTAGTTGAGAGAAAGGAGGAGGCTTAACCTTTTATAAGTTTACCTGCCCATTTTATTTATTTATTTATTTGACTTATATCCCGCCCTCCCTGCTGAGGCAGGCTCAGGGCGGCTTACATAAAATACACAAAAAAATATATTTATTGTAGCTAACCAACAGAATGTGGGATGCATATTAAGTAAGACTTTGTCAGTAGGTTGTCGAAGGCTTTCACAGCTAGAGTTCATTAGTTGCTGTAGATTTTCCAGGTTGTGTGGCGGGTCTTGGCATTGTAGGACCTAACGTTTCACCAGTAGCTGTGACTGGCATCCTCAGAGGTATAACACAGAAAGATGGAGTGCTCTCTGTGTCAAAGTGAGCAGAAAACTGATAGGCAAGTAATTTATTTCTACCCTGGAAGGTGGGGTAGGTCTGAGTCAATTATCTAGTGCAGTTCTCCAGGCTATTAACATACTAATGGAGGAGCTTTCCTGAGGAGGTTCTTTTTGCAGGCCATTCCAGGGGCAGCTTTTCTTCATACTGGTGGACTCCTACAGTAAGTGGCTGGAGGTCGTCCCCATGTCATCAACATCCTCCAAAGCCGCCATCAGGGCTATGTGGCGGATCCTAAGCACCCACAGGTTGCTAGACACGCTGGTCATGGACAATGGCACAGCATTCACCTCCAGGGAGTTCCAGGAGTTCACAGAGTAGTATGGGATCTGGCATGTACGCTCCGTGCCATTCTACCCCGCCACGAATGGTCAAGCTGAGAGGATGGTCTGGACCGCCAAGGAAGCGCTACGGAGGATCGACTCCTCAGACTGGGAGTATAAACTGGCTTCCTTCCTTTTTGGCCAGCGTATCACCCCGCACTCCACCACGGCATGCAGCCCAGCAGAACTCCTCCTGGGTCGCCACCTCATGTCACGCCTGGACAGGCTACATCCAGATTGGGCCCCGGAGCACAAGCCGGACACCGAGGACCCGGAAGCAAGCAGAGGGTTCTTCCCAGAGGACCCCATCTATGCCAAGAGCTACACCGCGGGCCCACCATGGGCCCTGGCAAGGGTGGTACGGGTCAGGGGACCCCATTTGTACGAGGTCTCCTGCAAGGATGGCATTGTGCTGCACCGCCACATCAACCAACTCCACCACTGGGTGGCGCCGCGAGAGCCGGACGACTATGAGGACCCTGAACCCCAAGAGGTAGAAGAACCATGACCGGCTCCGTGGGGGCCCAGCCAGGTGGAAAGCTCAGCCGCAGCATCCATTGCCCTGTCTCCGGATGCCCCGACCACCAAGGACGACACCTCAATGGCTGCTCCATGTCCACCGGCACCGGTAGGCTCCCCGACCAGAACCCAGGCACCGACGTCTCCACCTGCCCCAGCTGCCCAGTGCTCGACAAGGGTCAGGAAGCCTCCCACTTATTTAAAGGACTTTGTTTGCGGGTGCCTCGCAGACCAAGGGGGAGGGGTGTAATGTATCCACAGGGAACCATGGACTCGGAGCAGCCATGTGCTCGGGCCGGTTCTGACTGGTCTGCCATGCGGCCAGGCAAAGGGCCTGAGCTTCGCTCCCAAAGACAATAGACTGTAGGCTCCTAGCTCCCTTCCAATCGGGGAGCCTGGGATAACTCAATTACTGTAAATAATGAATCATGGGGTGTTGTGTGTTTTGGGGTGTGGGTTCACTTGGGGATAAAAGTCGGCCTGCGAGCCGGCTTCTGTCATCTTGTTCTTGAACTAATAAAATATGTGAGAGCTGAAATCACTTGTCAGTCTCAGTACTTTTCAGGCTTCATAGGTCAAAACCAACACCTTGAGTTGGACTTAGGAGCAGATCATTTACACGGTGTAATTGCTGTAATATTGGGATCACATGTGCCTGGCCCCAACCAGCTGTCTAGCTGCAGCCTTCGAACACTCTTCACGGGTAGCCTTAAATAGAGTGCACTGCAATAGTCCAGTCTAGATGTAAGGAAGGCGTGGATCACTTTGGCTAGATCTGACTGATCCAGGAATGGATGCTGTTGACAGGCCAGCCAAAGCTGGGCAAAAGCACTCTGAACCACCACAGCTACCTGGTTGTCTAAGGTGACTGCTGTGTTAAGTAACACTCCCAAGCTGTGGACCTGGCTTTTCAAGTGGAGTATAACCACATCCAGGAGATATTTCAAGTCCCTGGTCTGCCTTTCTGCTAACTTATTCAGCCCATGACTGACTCTAAGCACCCTTTCAGAGCATCAACAACATCCTTGGAATTGGGTGGGAAAGAAAACTATAGCTGGATGTGATCCACATATTGCTGTCACCACAGCCCAAACTTCCAGATCACCTCTCCCAGTGATTTCCAGGCCTGTAGCTATCAAGGGGCCCACATGGCCCACCCCCTGCAGTTTTTGCGGGCCCTTCCCCTGATCTCAGCTTCCCCTCCCTCCCTTCAGCTCCCTCACCCCCTGATCAATCATCTTGTCAGCACTCTGCTGGCTGACTGGGGAGAGAAGCAGCAGGACTTGTTGGGGAAAACAGAAAGAGGAGCGGAGCCAGTTCCCGCCCCGACCGACCTCAGGCTCAGCATTGGCTGCCTTATTTGGAATAGTAGGTGGGCTCTTTAAATACAAATTTAAGCCAGCCACCCCGTCACTTCCTCCAACTCTAGGCAAACTGCAGCAGCAGCAGCAGAGCATGAGGATCTGAGCCTTCTGCTTGTCCTCCTGCACAGCCCCCGGCCATAGCTCCTCCTTCTCCTTCTCTTCCTCCATCGGAGGATAGGACCCCGGCAGCTTCACCTTCATCAGCTCAGCGGTCTCGGAGGAAGTCTCCTCTGCTGAGCCTGGTCATCTTCCGTGGGGCCGGGCTGCCTGGCTGGGGTTTGTTGTTACCCCCTCATTTTTGTGCTGCTGCATTTCCAGCATCCATTCCTCCCTCCACCATTGTGCAGCCTGCAGGACTCCAAGGTCAGGTAGAGATCAGAGGGACTCATGTGGGGGATATACTAAAAGGAAGGACAGGATTGGCCATTGGAAATAATGGGAGCCAGGAATGCCAATTGACTTGCATGGGCTCCACTGAAATACATTACAGCTCAAGAAGAGTTGCAAAGAAAATGAGGAATGGATTTTTGATTAAGGCCTCTGGTCCCACATACACTGCTCTAGGACTGGAATGACAGGCCCCAGAGTGGAATGACCGCTCCTAGGAATATAAGGAGTGTTCTGGGACTGGAATGACAGGCCCCAGGGTAGAATGATAGCCCCTGGGGGTAGCACGTGTGTTCTGACAGTGAAATGACAGGTTCCAAAGTGGAATGACAGCCCCTGGAGTGACAGGAGTGTTCTCAGACTGGAATGACAGGCCCCAGAGTGGAATGACGGCCCCTAGTGGTAGCAGATGTGTTCTGGGAGTGGAATGACAGGCCCTATGGTGAAGTGACAGCTCCTTGGCATAGGAGGAGTGTCCTGGGACTGGAATGACAGGCGCCAGTGTGGAATGACAGCCCCTGGGGTAACAGGAGTGGTCTGGGGTGGAATGACAGGCCCTAGATTGGAATGACAGCCCCTGGGGGTAGCAGGGGTTTTCTGGGAGTGGAATGCCAGGCCTATCATTACAGTCCCAGGACACATCTCCTACCCCCCTGGGTTGTCATTCCACTCTGGAGCCGATTATTCCAGTCCCAAAATACTCCTGCTAACCCCAGGGGCTGCCATTCCACTCTGAGGCCTGTCATTCCACTCCTAGAACACTCCTGTAACCTCCAGGGGCTGTCATTCCACTCTGGGGCCTGTCATTCCAGTCCCAAAACACTCTTGCTATGCCCTTGGGCTGTCATTCCACTCTGGGGCTTGTCATTCCAGTCTCAAAACATTCCTGCTATGCCCAGGGGCTGTCATTTCCACTCTGGGGCCTGTCCCAGGACACATCTCCTACCCTCCTGGGCTGGCATTCCACTCTGGGGCCTGTCATTCTAATCCCAGAGTAGTGTATTTGAGACCAGAGACCTTAATGGAAAATCCATTCCGCATTTTCTTTGCAACTCTTCTTGAGCTGTAATGTATTTCAATGGAGCCCATGCAAGTCAATTGGCATTTGTGGCTCCCATTATTTCCAATGGGCCTTCAAGTCTCTCCCTGAAACATTTTTGTGCAATAAATCACTTGTATTTATTATTTAGTTATTGTTTAGAGGTAGGAGCATGGCATGGCAGTACCATACAGACATATAATGGCAGGCCCCCTGAGAAAAACATCCCCCCCCCGAGCAAAAAGTTGTTAGCTATGAGGTTGGATTTCACATATATTACTAAATAGCATGGGGTATAAGGCTAAAGAACCTTCCTCCAACTAAGTGGCTCACTTTGCTTGGTGGAGTGGTAGGATACATGCCATTGGCAGATCTTGTAATCTTCTTATGAAGATAACAACAAGATAATGCCTGTGAGGCACTTTGAACACCTGAAAGCACTATGTGATTGTTATTCAACAGGGCAAAATAATGATGGATTGCATCTTTTGTCCTAAACTGTGTCCAAATTAAAGAAGGGTCCTTTGTTATTGGTGTTGTTATGCAGATGGCATATGAACATTACAAATCCATACTGTTTTACTCACTAAATGTAGTATTCACTAACCATTGACTATGAGGTCAATGGTCAACATTAATTTGCATCTATAAGAATCAACTCCACAATGGCTGGTGCACTGATTGCTCCAATCAGAGAAGAGATGTGAAAGCAATAATTTTACCTAAGCAGCCCTAGCTTCACGCATCCTGAATAGAAAATTTTCTGCCAAGTTTATTTTGCAGTCAAGCCATGTAATTTAAATAATTACCACCCCAAATAAATCTGTCAAATAACTTTGAATAACTGATAAATGTGTAAAAATCACAATCTGGTCATGAAGAAATAAATATGACACTGTTCACTGTAAAGTGTACATTAGCTCAGTTCTCTCTTTAGACCTTTAAAGCAAATAAAAATAATAAATTCATGCAGAGAATTTGATTGGAAATAGTGTTTTCAGGTTCAGCCTAAAAGAAAAAAAAGCAGTCTAGATGCAAAACATCTTATTGGCAATTCTCACTGTCTCTCGAAATCACCAACATTCATGTATATGGATGGAGGCCATTGGCTCTGGGAGAGAGCATGATGGGACACAGAAACATAGTGCTGGAAAGTACCTCAAAGGTCATCTAGTCCAACCCTGTGCACAACACAAGAAATTCACAACTACCTCCCCCCTACTCCCCCAGTGAACCCTGCTCTGTGCCCAAATAAAGGCAAATAACCTCCAGAATCCCTGGCCAGTCTGGCCCAGAGGAAAATTCTTTCCTGAACCCAAAGTGGCATTGCTGTCAGATGGCCATCTAGCCTCTGCTAAAAATCCTCCAAAGAAGGAGAGTTCACCACCTCCCAAGGAAGCTTGCTCCACTGAGGAACCACTCTGTGTGGAAGTCCTTCTTAATGTTTATCTGAAAACTCTTTCAATTTAATTAACCTTCTGGGGCAACAGAAAAGAACCCCATTCCATTTTCTTTGTGATAGCTCTTCAAATACTTGAAGATGGCTATCATACCACCTCTTAGTCATCTCATCTCCAGGGTAAACATACCTAGCTCCTTCAACCTTATTTCATAGGACTTGGCCCCCAGACCTCTCACCATCTTTGCTGCCCTCCCCTGGACATGTTCCAGCTTCTCAGCATCCTTCTTAAGCTGTGATGCCCAAAAGTGAACACAGTATTCCAAGTGAGGTTTAACTAGAGTAGAGTAAACTAATGCCATCACTTAGTGTGATCTGGACACTATACTTCTGTTGATGTGGGGTAAAGCCCAGAAGTTTCTTGATGGACCACAGAGAGCAATGCAAAAGCTTTTGATTCCCCTCTGTCCCCTCCCCTGCCCATACTCTCCCTTCTGAGCTCAAGCTGCTGCTGAGTCCGAGGAACAGAGGCTGGGGCTGCCTCTGAGTGCAGGGAGTAGAGGCCGGAGCTGCCAAACTTCCCAGCTACCTCGGCCTTTCAGGGTGTTCCTCTCTGCCTTCCAGCCACCACTCCTGGCTTCCATCATCTTCCTTATAGGTAGGGGCTGTGGTGCCTCCTTCTGCTGTGATCTCTTGTGCTTCTACTTGATATTTATCCCCAAATCCCACTATTCTCCCACCTTTCCATTTTAGGCAAGCATCTTTTAATGGCAGGAGCGAGTTTTGGGACCAACCACAGTTTAAAAAATAAGAGTTCTACAAACGCAAGAAACTTCAATTTCATAGAAAAAAATTAATTTATCACCCTCCCTCCTAATGTGGGGCTCCAACGAAATAGCAGAACAAGTGCTGAAGAAAACAACTAAAATTATTATCTCATACCCCAGGAGCGGAGAGGTGTTCCAATCTCTCCTTATACATATTTGAGTCTTCGTGTCCCTCTTGCCTCAAAGTTCCACATGCTTCCACAGTCTTTTGCTCCCTGAACTGTCAATCAGAAGGTCTCCCTATCCACTGGCTACATTGCCTGAGTCCTGCCTCCAACATTCTAAACAGTTTGCTGTTCCTCTCCGCCCCATAGCCAATCAGAACACAGAGGTCATTTGCATATGTGGCCTGATTGGCCTTTGCCTCTAACATTCTAAACAGTTTGCTGCTGCTGCTGCTGCTGCTGCTGTTCGGAGTCCTGAGGTAAAATATATATCCCAATCTCCCTGTGGGGCCTGGAGATCTCCCACAAATCACCATGTTCCCCAGCCACAGCACATAATTTCCCCTACAGAAAATTTCCCAGCTATTGCAACTGATGTCCAGATGACCAAGATCAGTTCTCCTGGAGACAATGGCTGCTTTGGGCAGTGGACTCTATGGCATTATACCCTGCTGAGGTCCCTCCCCACCCCAAACCCTGCCCTCCCCAAGCTCTACCCCTCAAATCTACAGGTATTTCCCAACCCAGAATTGGCAACCATGTAACTGGCTATGGAACCACTTTCCAGACTCTTGGGACCCAGAAGACATGGCATAGGAGGAGGTGCTTTTCTACCTTAGCTGCCACTGCACAGTCCCAAATCAACATAAGTCAGGGGTGGAGGGAACCATACATGTTACCATGAGGCTGTCCTCCCATACTACCCACTTGGGGCAGCAGAATGACTTGAGACAACCCTGCCTTATAGCTAAGCAGAAGGAAATAAACATTGCTTGCCTCTCTCTATTTTCCCCTTCCCTCTGCTGCCTGACCAGCCACAGCCGAGGCACTCACTTGGAGCTTCCTTCTAGAGCTCATTGTATTTCTTCAACAGGCCTTACTCCTAGTCAGAAATAAATGAATGTGCTCTGCTTTCAACAAGTTCCCCGCCTCTCTGTCTAACTGCCAACAGCCACAGAGAAGAGGCTGCAGAGCTGAGCTGGTATATAGCATTCAGATCCCATACAGCAGAATGGGAACTATATTACTGACAGCCAGCAGTGCCTGTTAAGCTTTGGAGGGCACCTCTTGGTGTTTCCAAGGCTGGAGAATCCCCCCCCCGTTGTTTTGGAGTTTTGTAAACAGTTTAACTGAATGGAGACTGTCTGGAAATGTATCCATTCACAAACGCCCATGAAAAACATGAAAGTTCATGGAATGTTTGTGCTGGTCACTCCACCTCAAACATCACCTTGCAAAGCACAAACCAGGCAAAATTCACGACAGACTTTTGTTCCAGAGCTGGTTCATGCCCATCCCTATTTAAGACTAAGAAAGGAGGCCTTGATATACCCAGTGTTACTATATATCACACTGCAGCAAAATTGACATGGGTGTCAAGATGGATTTGCAGGGGGAAAGTCCCATCAGAGATTGGCTCTGGCACAAGGAAACAACAAAATTTGAAGAAGTTGTAACAGAAAAACAGTCATATGTTTTCTAAAGTTTCTGCAATTATATAATGTTTCAATGTTAATGGTAACTCTAATGCAAAATACTCTTCCATACTTAGATTTATTTATTTTATTTATTGTCAAATTTATACCCCACCCTCCCTGCAAAGCAGGCTCAGGGCGGCTTCCAAATAGCATACATACAGAATAAATATACATAATTAAAAGCAGAACAGTTAAAATAATACAATACAAAGTGCTGGCAGCGATTAAAATTCGAGTTAGATAAAATGCTATCAAGGATTTCCAACAAGTACTAGATGTTCTTCTGCTCGTCAGCTCAGATGACAACTGCTTGGTGGTAAGAGCTAGATGTACTTCTACTCGTCGGCTCTTGTGGCAGCTGCTCGATGGTAAATGATGAGATGAGAAAAATTTTTGAAATATACAATCCCAGAAGATATATAGAATTTCATATTTACCCACAGTTTTACATTCTCAATTTATCACGTAGAGAAAATCTTTTGAAAATGCTACACCAATGGCATATAATTCCACATAAAATGGCAAAATCAGAAATTCTTGTGGTGCTTGCTGGTTTTACATTTTAATAATGCTGAATACATGTATATGTGGTAATCTTGCTTCAGGCAAAAAAAAAATAAAATACTGGTCATCAGTGGCTGAGTGTATAAAAATGGTTTAGAGCTAGAATTCTATTTATTTATTTATTATTACACTTATATCCTGCCCTCCCCACGAGCAGTTTTGTTTTGTTAAACTTGAGCTGTGGTCAGACTGGCAGGTTGGCGCAGTTTGGGTACTTCATCAAATTTTGTGACAGAGATTTTTGATCAGACTCCCACCCTGATCTGGCCTCACCATGCACTTCTTCTGTGGTTGACTGTTCAGATTAGTGCTGTACATCAACCATGGCGCACGCATGGTCTGGTCTTAATTTTTTTGAAAAAAATAACTTTGATCCTTTTAAAGAACATTTCTTGGCTGCACATGTGCGCATGTGCACAGGCTCTACTATTTTAAAACAAAATATGGCAAAAACAGAACTAAAGGTTCACACTTGTGAACTGGTTTGAGCATGCACTGGGGGTGTTCAGACATCTGGAAACACGGGATCAATGCACGGAGATTCGTAAGCACCTGATTGTCTCTGTTGGCTATTTACTCCATATCCAACTAGTGATATGACTAGGGATCAGCTGCCAGATGTGGATGTGTGAACGAGCCCATTTAATCCATTAGGTTAACACAACTATATTGGGCCAAACAGCTTGTCTGACTGCAGCCTATGTGTCTGTGTTTCACAAAAAGCAATGCAACATAATTCGTCATTTAATAACAGCAGCTAGAATAGTATACACATGGGATTTCAGGGGGGGTTAATTCTACCACTGCAGAACAATCACAAAATGTGAGGAAACCTTTACGGTTATAAGACTGCTTTAGAAGAAGGTAATTACATGTCTCAATTGGACTAAGATCAGGCAATCATCCCCCCCCAAAATCTCTTAGACACATACTTTCTCCACTCTTGCATCTGTTTATCCTCCCAATAATTTCTAATATGCTTATTTTTTATTTTATTTTCCCAATGTGTAAAACTGTTTTTCAAATAAAATATTAAAAGGAAATAAACAAAAACAAAACAACAGGCTGGATAGAAGGGAATCAACTGCTCTGATCATTCTAGGAAAAGGTCCAGAGATAGAAACCAACTAGGACAATTCCCCGCCCCCCCCCAGGTCAGATGGCAACCCTGCCTTCACTGTTCCATAACCTTAACTTCACAGAGCCAGGTCTAATACCAATTTGTATTCTATTTAAGTGCCGTGTTCACATCTTTCATAAGGAAATTATTGACCTGGTGTGTTATTTTCAGCTTTCCCTGAGATACTGTGGATTTTATCATAGAAGAATAAAGCACAGTCCACAGGTGGAGGTGCCTAATAGTCAGGGAGAGCAGCAGAAGAGAAAGATATAATCTGGTCATTGAAAAAGGAAGCACTTTCTATATGCCACCTGCTTCACCTTTATTAAGATTTTTGTTTGGGCTTCACAACAATTGAAAAAATGTGAAAGGCAAAACAGAGGAGGCTTTTATCTTGATGTGTTCCCCCCCATTTTTTTAAAACAGCACTATCCTTTTTTTCTGGCTTCAGAATAATACATGCAGCATAAACAACACATCTGTGTTAGGCATACGAACATTGAAGGGGGGGGGACCCTGCACAACGATGTGCACTCAGAACAGCCAGAAATGGATATAGCCATTCCACTTCTGCTCACAGTTCTCAATTCGCATGCCTTCGAGGGCAGCAGCTGGGATGAAGAGGCTGGAAATCTAAAAGAGCCATTTCCTTAGCTTGTTGTGTTGCCTTTAAAGAACTTTGTAAAAGGCTACAGTTCTTTGCATATTGCTCTGGCAGGGTACTGTGAGCCTAAAATTGTTTACACAGTTACACAGTAGCAACCCACTTGAGTCATAGGTGCTGGGAATTGGTTTTGCAAAGCATGCTCAAAGAATTTATCCAAGATGGAAGAAGTTAAGAGAGGAAGAAAGGGGACCTGAATAACTCCTTTTCTTACCTAGCAGTAACTTTCCACACACTATGGCTAATAAATAAGCTGTATCAACAAGAGGGATGAGCAAATGCACCTTATTTCATTTCTTTTTACATCCATTCACATTTTTGTCAACAGTTTTGGATTTCCATCACAGATGTGTTAGTATGAATTGTTTTGCATATGCATATTGCATGTTTTTATACATAATATTTTAATGTGTATATCAGCTTGAATCCCACCTAAATTTTCTGTATTTGAAAAGGGGTGATTTTTGCTCATTCCTGGACCATGGTATGTACCTCCGACATGAAGGACTGTTGGCGATGGATGGGGTGCACCTTACAAAGAATGAGAGGAATATCTTTGCTGGAAGACTTGAGAACCTGACCAGAAGGGCTTTAAACTGAAGACATTGGGGGTGGGAAGAAAAAGCCTGATGTTGTGCGGCATCCCCAACACTAAGTTCAAGAAGGGAAGTGACCAGAGAATAAATGAACGGGAGAGAGGTGAGTTCAGTAGTTTTCAGGTAAATTAGAAAGGACCTACGGTAGGAAAGGATGTCTGCAATCTGAGATGTCTTTATACTAATGCACAGAGTATGGGAAATAAACAGGAGATGGGAAGAAAAAACCTGATGTTGTGTGGCATCCCCAACACTATGTTCAAGAAGGAGAGTGGCCAGAGGATAAATGAACGGGAGAGAGGTGAGTTCAGTCATTTTCAGGTAAATTTGAAGGGACCTACGGTAGGAAAGGATGTCTGTAATCTGAGATGTCTTTATACTAATGCACAGAGTATAGGAAATAAGCAGGAGGAACATGAACTTCAAATATTGGAAAGTAACTATGATCTGATAGGTATCACTGAGACGTGGTGGGATGAGTCTCATATATGGAGCACAGCAACTGAGGGATATACCTTGTTCAAACGGAACAGAATAAACAAAAAAGGAGGCGGGGTGGCACTATATGTCAAGAATGAATACGCTTGCACTGAAATTCAGGATTTTGAGAGTTGCCCTGTTGAAAGTGTGTGGGTAAGGATAGAGCGAGGGGAAAAAGAAGGGGATATTGTTGTGGGGGTATACTACAGACCTCCAAATCAATTGGAGGAACAGGATAATGCATTTGTACAACAGCTTGCTAAACTTTCACAGAGACAGGATGTACTGGTTATGGGAGATTTCAACTATCCAGATATTTGCTGGAAATCTAACTCTGCTAGACACGAGGCATCCCACAGATTCTTGAATAGTCTTGCAGACAACTTCATCTCTCAGAAGGTGGAGGTGGGAACCAGAGGATTTACTATCCTAGATTTAATTCTGACTAACAAGGAAGAACTGATTGATGAAGTGAATGTTGTAGGATCCTTGGGGAATAGTGACCATGTCAGCTTGGAATTTGACATAGAGAAGGATGTGAAACCAGGACATAGTAGGACTCGTATCCTGGACTTCAGGAAAGCTGATTTCAAAAAACTCAGAGAAATAACAGGTAAGATCCCGTGGCTGGAAATGCTGGGTGATGCTGAAAAATGAAGTGCTTAAGGCACAAACTGTTCCAGTAAGAAAGAAAGGTGGGAGATGTGACTGAACAAGGAACTCTCTGAAGAGCTGAGACTAAAAAGGGAAATGTACAGGAAATGGAAGGAGGGTCAGATTACTGAGGGTGAGTACAAGAAGCAGGCTCAAATCTGTAGGGATGGTGTCAGAAAGGCTAAAGCGCAGATGGAGCTGAGGGTTGCAAGGGATGCTAAAAGTAACAAGGAAAAGTTCTATGCCTATATTCAGAGCAAAAAGAACAGGGATGGGGTAAGATCATTGCTAGGGGAAGTCTTAACAAGGGATGAAGACAAAGCGGAATTAATCAACTCTCACTTTGCATCAGTCTTTAACCGTAAGGCGAACTGTATACAAACTGAAGAATGCAGGGCATGTGAAGGAAGGGGGAACTGCCAGTCCAGAATAAGTAAGGAAATGGTTAGAGAGCATCTAGCTGCCTTAAATAGTTTCAAATCTCCAGGGCTGGATGGCTTGCATCCCAGGGTGCTAAAAGAAATTGCTGATGTTATTTCAGAGCCTCTGGCTCTAATCTTTGAGATGTCCCGGAGTACTGGTGTTGTGATGGAAGACTGGAGAAGAGCAAATGTTGTCCCAATCCTCAAGAAGAGAAAAAAGACAGACCTGCGAAATTACAGGCCTGTCAGTTTGACATCAATACCTGGGAAAATTCTAGAGCAGATTATTAAATGCTCTGTCTGTGAGCACCTTGAATGGAATGAGTTAATTGGTTGTAGCCAGCATGGGTTTATCAAAAATAAGTCATGCCAGACCAACCTTATCTCCTTTTTTGACAGAGTTACTAAAATGGTTGACTCTGGCAATGCTGTGGATATAGTGTATCTGGATTTCAGTAAAGCATTTGACAAAGTTTCTCATGATATCCTTGAGGATAAGCTGGTTAAGTGTGGGCTGGATGGTGC
This sequence comes from Gekko gecko, assembly GCA_029375565.1. Classification (NCBI taxonomy): domain Eukaryota; kingdom Metazoa; phylum Chordata; class Lepidosauria; order Squamata; family Gekkonidae; genus Gekko; species Gekko gecko. Next base: position 94,084,981 of record JAPDNY010000001.1, on the reverse strand, counting down.
AACCATTGGATGGATTCATGGCTGGTTGAAAAATCATACCCAATGAGTGCTCATAAATGGCTCTGTGTCTACGTGGAGGGAAGTCTCAAGTGCCGCAGGGCTGGTTCCTGGGCCTGGTGTTGTTCAATGTTTTTATAAATGACCTGCAGGAAGACATAGAGGGGATGCTTATCAAAGTTGCAGATGACACGAAGCTGGGTGGGATTGCTAATTCTGTAGAAGACAGAGTCAGGATTCAAAATGATCTAGATAGGCTGGAACTGTGGGCTGAGACAAATGCAATGAATTTCAATAGAGATAAGTGCAAAGTCCTATACTTAGGTACAAAAAATCATAGGCACAGATATGGGAGGGACTTGGCTTGACAGCAGCACATGTGAAAGGCATCTCAGAGTTATGGTTGATCACAAGCTCAACATGAGCATGCAGTGTGATGTGGCTGTGAAGAAAGCTAATACAATCTTAGTTCTGCTCTATTCTGCTACGGTCAGGCCTCACCTGGAGTACTGTGTCCAGTCTTGGGCACCACATTTTAGGAAGGATGTTGACAAGCTCAAGCGTGTCCAAAAGGGGGCAACGAGGATGGTGAGAGGGTTGGAATCCAAGTCTTATGAGGAAAGGCTGAAAGAGTTGGGTATGTTCAGCCTGGGAAAGAGAAGGCTTGGGGGGACATGATTGCAGTCTTCAAGTATTTGAAGGGCTGTCATGTAGAAGATGGAGCAGATCTATTCTCTCTTGCTCCGGATTGCAAGACTAGATCTAGTGGGTGGAAATTACAAGAGAGTTGTTACCGGCTAAATATCAGGAGAAACTTCCTAACTGTAAGAGTGGTTGAGCAGTGGAACAGACTGCATCGGGAGGTGGTGGATGCTCCTTTGCTGAACATTTTCAAGTGGAGACTGGACGGCCATTTTCCGGGTATGTTGTAGGTATGTCGGGCTATCTTTTGGCTATGCTCCTGCAGAGTGCAGGGGGTTGGACTAGATGACCTGCAAGATCCCTTCCAACTCTAACATTCTATGATTCTCACTTGTAGAATATATAATATTTACTGACACATAAAGAACATTGGAAAAAATGGCTGTATTTGACAGGGGAAAGGGTGCAAGGAAACAGAAGAAGGTGCAATAAAGTATCACAGGTTTGATTTGCACAAAGGTGTAGCAGAACTGAAATGGAATCTCTTCTCTATGCAGCAGGAATGACAAAGGTGGAATTTTCCATAGCTGGAAATAATGGTGCGTCCTCATTGTCTAGGGTTATTCAGGCTGCTTATTTAGTAGCTGAACATGCAGATCAGCACACCAGCTGAGACTTGCAGTAGTTCAAGCAAAGTATTTCACCCTGAATGAAGAAAACTACCCTGGATAGACAAGAACTGCTGAATGGTAGGTTGTTATGTTGCAGTTCAGAAAATTAACTAGAGCTTCTGCTTTTATTATTTATTAAAGTTGTTGCTACTGTACTATTCTTGTGTGTACCTGACAGAAACTCCAAACAGCATCTTGTAAGCCTTTTCTCTCAGGCATGTGTGAGCTCCTAGGTTCCAAGTCTGGCCTTTAATATCAAATATAATATGGCAAAAGGATATAATTCTAGATCCACACTCCAGAAAAAGTTCTCTCAAAATGGGGCAAAGAGACGTGGCTAAAGTAGCAAGGATTTTATTGCCCATGTAATAATGATGAAGGTGAGGCTGCTGACTCCAGTCAATAGTTGAATAGACAATTATGTTGCCTGTGCTATTTCTTTAAAGCATAGCAGGCAGCTAAGCCCAGTGGACCTGACGACATTTCAATGCAGAGTTGCTGAGCAGTGAACCAATGAAAGCAATTAAGAGAAACTGTAGGAACCTCCTTATACTTTTTTTGTTGTTGTGTGAGTCCAAAACTCCTTTTTCTTTGTTTCTTTGCAACTATTTCCCATTTATTCAACATTTGCAGCACCTTTTCATCGACCCATCCAGCATCCAGCCCAATAAACAGGCCCACTATTGATCTCAACTGGGGAATGAGGCCAAGAGGTACTGATCTGCCCATGGTCAATCAGGGAGTCCAAGGCAAAGCTCTCTCAAATTCAAGGCCAACTTTCATTATCTATGGCATCACCATTTCTCCAATTATGTTTATCATAATTAAACAAAACAGCTAGATACAAGTCCCATAGCATCTTAGAGACCAACAAGATTTTCCGGTGCTACTGGACTTGTACTTAGCTGTTCTGCTGCAGCTCATCATAGCTATGCCCCCTCCCAAAATAATTAAATAGCAACACAAAGTAACATAGCAGAGGTTGATAGGACTGTGGAAAGAAGTTGCTTACTAAATTTACAACGAAACCTTTTTAAAAAGCTAGTAAATTAGAGTGTTTTGAAAAATCACTAAGCTATATATCCCCCATTGTTTCAGAACACTGCAAATTCAACCAAACACCATAGAATAATAACTATAGCACTACAGTTTCCCTTACTCTTTGGAATCTTGCAGATTAGGGCTATGCAGGTTAAGGGGCTGATCATTATTTATGTAGGAAGTCCTTCCAGGCTCTTTGTTTCTATGCACAGAGCAATAACTCTAGGTGGTATTCCAGTTCATGATCATTCTTATCAAGGAGATCAATATGAGGTCTGAGTAAGATGTTGCATTCTGGTGCATGTAAATTTCCCAGAGCTTTTTCAAAACTAATAATAGAGTTCAGAAGGCTGTGGATTTCATTGTAGGAGGAGGGGGATTCTTAACCCCATGCACTGTTTATTTAGTCATACTTCCCTTCAAACTGCTTCCACCCCTGCTCCATCATGTGGTTGTAAAACACTGTATGGGGGGACTTTGGTATGAAAAGTTGATAGAGAAAGGGTTAAGCAGCACCTTTTCCTCCTGCTTCTCTAAACAAAATTCACAGCAAACCTCCTCCCCATATATTTCAGGTGAAAACCTTACACAGTCTGCAAGCAAAGTCCAGTTTGGCCCCAATCTAAAAATGAGCTGATATATGAATCCTGTTTGTTAGAAGAAATTTTGTGGCTTTGAGAAACTTAAAGAAGGTGACTCTGCTTTAGCACCTACCATGCCATGACTAAAAGCACTATCATTGAAAGGTCAAAGTAAAACATCTGTACCAGCGATGCATACTGTATTTTGAGATAAATGCCAAACTAATACCAATACAAGGCATACCTGTTGATCCTCAGCAGCTGAGATACAGTTGGTATCACAGCAATACAAACTGAGTAAATATCCTTTTAGAGAATTCTTAGCTGTCAGATACATAGCATCTTAACGTATATTCTATTACCAATTACATTTTCTCAGCTTTTTAAACATACAAATACTTCACAGTCTTTTTCTTACTCTACCTCAAAACAGTTCAGTCAAACAGGGATGTGTAAATGTACCTCCTTAATATTTTTATATGAGTTTTCATTCCCTCCCCCTTTAGGCAACAAATACAAAAATAATATCAAAACTGCATTAATTTCAATAGGAAAAAATGGCATGAGGAATAAAACAAATTATGGGAAAGTGTACTGTAAATCATCTAGAGAAACAAATAAAAAGAGAAGCAAAACTGAAAGGGGAAATTTTGAGTGGAACCAGCATGGTTGAAAATTCAAATAACATACCTTATGTGGAAAAGTTAACTTCTTTTTCTTTGGGTGGGGAACAGAGACTAAGGTTGTGGTCACGTGCATGAGATAACATGGAGGGGAAGCAAGGCTATTTGCTCCATAGGAATTTGACATGCAGTTGCGCGACTACGCAGTCCTTGGAAGCTACGGGGGCAGCCTGCCACTGCGTGATCAGATGCAACCGGGTGAATTGAGTTCCCCCCATGTTTTTCTGGTGCACTTCAGTGAGGGATCGATGATTCGCATCTCCGCACTGAGTGCTCCCTATGCAGTGTGCGATGATGCTCATACAGAGATGGGGAAAAAAACAATGCCATAGGAGCATGCTGGAGTGATCACACAGGGGAAAGTCCATCTGTGGCCCATAGCAACCTGTTTGCTACCGCACTTCCCCCGGTGTCTTTTTACTCCACTTCTGCAGCAGAGCAAAACAGGTTGCCGATGGGTGCTGGACACTTCCCAGATGTTTGCGTCTGATCACACCCTTTAAATCCACCCGGCATTCGTGCCTATGGTAGCTCTAATTGTGTGTGTGATCGCAGTCCAAAAGACAAAGGTTTTTGCACAGAGGAAAAGCAATCTGAATCATAGGTCCTTTTCACATTACCATTCTAAACTGGATGTTGTTTGTTGTTCACATAACATACAGCAAATTTCCTTTAGTTAATGAGCCATCTTTGAAGCTCTATGGTCATTTCAAACAGTGCCATTTTTTCCTGCCCTTTTTCACTGTGCGATCTTCCTTAGACTTTTTTTTAAAGTTGTAAATTGAGTACTATAGTGCTAAACTGCTATTGCACTGGTGCTATACTGGCGCCACTGAGATGCATTGACTTAGTGGAGTCAATGGAGTCAAAGCATCGCAATGGTCCCACTACAGCACTGAAGTGTTATAGCAATTTAGCAGTATAGCGCTCACCTTACAAAATTTTAAAAAAAATCCAAGGAAGATCATCTGGTGAAAAAGGGCATGGGGGGGAAAGTGGCATAGTAGGGCTATAAGCATTTTAAACAGCACACTGCAGGGATTCAGAAACACAAACATTCAAAAAACCAACTTCTTTCAAAAGTGGCTCAACCATGCTTTGCTATCCTGACACAAGCGGGTTTGTATGAACAGGTAAATACATTTTGCTAGCAGCTGGTTACTAAAATGGGTCTGTCTGACATGATAGAAAAAATCCATTAGCAACCAGTAACTAAAATGGAATACAAAGGAAGTTTGAAAAGGGTCATAATCTAATAAATTATCTTCAATGTATGCAGTTTAAAGGAAGGTGTGTTTTATGTTATGGACTAAGTTAGCAATTTGGACATTTAAACATTAATAAAAAAACCTGAATAAAAAGTGTTCCATTCAATAATATCAATAATATATACTAAATAATCTGCATTGGAAAAATAATGATGGTAATACCTTGGAAATCTGCTCAAGCCATTCTGTCATTTGGCTCTCTGGTTTACAGCTCACAGAGAAGGGGGAAGTGGAGTAGGGAAAAAGTAACTCAGCATACATGTAAAATGATAGTGATGTTTTTCAGTTTGCAGTTGTACAGATCTTGCCACTGACCAGGATTAAGTTTCCAGCATCAATGTTTAGCTTTTAATACTATTAATCACAGGGAATGAATACCAAGCAACTTCACATGTTACACAAGATGGATAATTTAATGAACTGAATGGGCACGATGATAAGGGATCTCATTTACTAGAGCAGTAAATGAGATGATTTAAGGTTGAACTGGGGCAAAAGCTGTCAAAAATGGTATGATCAAGTGGCTACCCTGCAGACAGTTGCTCAGCATGGCACTGCACTCAAGATGAACATCAGAACTTCACTTATTTTTAATCTCCCTCACTAATGCTGGAACAGGCCCGATCAGAACTATCAAGAAGGGGGATTTAGGAGGTACGGTTGTATGGTTGCCCTGGGAGCCCGGCAAGGTGCCTCCAGGGCACAGTAGGAGCACATCTAATTAACATTTTGTGTACATTATTTGTTATTTGAATGTGAGGGACTCCCAGAAGAAATCTCTGCCTAGTGTCTCATTTTTGTTGTTGTTCAGTCGCACAGTCGAGTCCGACTCTTCGCGACCCCATGGACCAGATTACGCCAGGCCCTCCTGTCTTCCGCTGTCCGCTGAAGTCTGCTCAATTTCATGTTCGTTGCATCGATGACACTGTCTAACCATCTCATCCTTTGCCGTCCCCTTCTTCTTTGACCTTCAATCTTTCCCAGCATCAGGGTCTTCTCCAGTGAATGCTCCCTTCTCATTTGGTGGCCAAAGTATTTGAGCTTCAGCTTCAGGATCTGGCCTTCAAGGGAACAGTCAGGGTTGATTTCTTTTAGGATTGACTGATTTGATCTCCTTGCAGTCCAAGGGACTCTCAAGAGTCTTCTCCAGCACCATAGTTCAAAAGAATCTATTCTTCGGCGCTCAGCCTTCCTTATAGTCCAACTCTCGCAGCCATACATTACTACAGGGAATACCATTGCTTTGACCATGCGGACTTTTGTTGGCAAGGTGATGTCTCTGCTTTTTATCATGCTGTTTAGGTTTGCCATCGCTTTCCTCCCAAGGAGTGTCTCATTAGGAATGCCAGAAACCCTGGCCGGAGGGGGGATCCCCTGCTTTCAGGCCCCACCTCTCCTGCAGTGCTGCAGCCCAGCAATTACCACCAGGCCTCAAACTCTCCCTTGCCAACCTGGCAGGAGGTTGGGCTGGAGGACTGACAGGCCGAGCACTTTGAATAATTTGACCACCATCGGCTACCACCAGACCTGCTTCTTCCTGGATTGCAAGGTACAGGTCAACCCTGCGTCCATTAGGATCTTCAGTAGAAAGCCCAACCCTCTCCAGGGTCAGGAGTTCTATCCATATATTATTGGTAGGGCCACAAAGGCAACTAAAAAAAGCCTTCTGCAAACCCCCAGACAAACACACCAAACCAGCATATAACAAAATAATTTATTTTAAGGTGCAAAGCAATACCCGTACACTGTGCACAGAAAACAAAAAAGTTTTTAATCTCTAACTAGTTACCTTGAATTTTATCGCACCAGAGTCCACAGCATCTCTTGTAGCATAAACAAGCAATCTGCCTCCAGCAGTCCAGCAAGACAGATTACAAATTTCAATTCCTCTAACAAAGGTTCAGGGTTTTCTCCCAATGGAAAACCATTAGCACCCAGCAGCATACCCAGCTCTAAGTCTAACATTTGACAAAGAAGGTAAGAAAAGCCTTCATTTTTAACATCCTCTCAGAAGACCCGGTCACAGGCATTAATCGGACCTTGCAACCAGATTCACCTGAAGCCGATCCTGGTCAGGGAGTCTGGCATGTAAATGAATATTGAAGGTGGAGCTGATTGGGATCCACATGCTCGCCATTGGATGGGGAGCCCAACAAGCCTCAGCTGTCCCAAATTACTCCTAAGCCAACAATTCTTCACAGAGTCAGTGCTAGGCAACCATGAGCTAATGGTATACAGGTGGCCTTATTAGCACTGCTCCAGCTCAAGAATGTGAACTAAGCACTGGCTTCTGCAAGGAACTACAAACAATAAACAACTAAAAAAAATAAAATAGCCCCCAGTTACTACATCTCCACTGCTCGCCAGCTGGCTGGTGGGGGGTAATTACCCCCAAACAAGGAAGAACACCAAAATTAAATGGGATGTGCCTACATGACCTGTAAGTGACATATGCATGTGCGGGGGGGGGATGCTAATTCTACCATAAAATTTTGCCCCAAAACCAGAGCATCACCCCCAATGTCCCCAATGTACCTACGTTACTTCCAGGTCCTGTAGGCATGCTCCTGGTAAATTCACCTCCCATCCACTGCTGGCAGGTCCGAGGGACCTGGTAACCCTATGTTCCATGCTGGCTTTTGGTAACTTTGGGCTTGATATGATGAAATGGATGATGATACCATCAGCCTTCTGGAGCACACCAATCCTGAGCTACTCACAATGATTCCACTGCTCACGAAGAATCCAGAATTTAAGATATTGGAATTTGAGACTACCCTTAATAATAGTTTTAATAACATTGAAAAAAATCCTATAGCTTCATTTGTATTTTCATGTTTTCTCTTTCAATGTTCTATGGGCTTAAAAATAAACAAAAGATACTAAATCATCAGAAATGATGATGTTGCTGTAATATTTCATGCATAACCTCTAGTGCATTTATACTCATAACCTCCATAACAACCATTGCAAACCAATGGGTGGATGCTGTTGAGGGGAATGTCAGCTCTTTGCTTTTGCAGAAGTAGTTTACAAATCCAGCAGGCCTCATATTTGCTTAAATATACTTGTCCTCTAAAATCTTTCATATGAAGGTTGAAATCAATATACACCTGATTTTTAAAACTTTAGTGCTGCTATTCTGCCTAGCACAAAATTAATTGCTTTTTCATACAATTATATGCACTTCTGCCCTCTTTCCCCCATACCCCACTTGGCTAATAAAGACTTTCTAAAGCCAGCTACACAGAAGAATCTCCATAGTTGCATGAAAAATCCCAAAGAGAAGCTAGTTAGGAAGAATTCTATAAAATGATTTACTGCTAGTGTATGATGCCATTCTGGATTAAATTAGCTTCTTTAAGTACACTCAACATCTTCATAGTACATGAAAGTTCCAGGGTAAACAACACTGAGAATAAGACATTATTTTCAGTGTGAAGTGCTGAGAAATGCAATAAAAAGATACTCTCATTTGGCCAGCCAGGAATTATTAATATAGGTGTCTTCCTCACAGGTTATCTGCCCTGAGTTCAGTACTTTAGGGAAGTGAGTTTTCTCCAGATTCCCCAAGGCATCGTGGTATATTCATGTACCTCTGGGGTTTCCTTGGTTTTTCTCTGATCTTTCTTAAACCTGCTTTGTTCCAAAATTCTGGGAAAGACAGCAGTAAAGCTGAGATGACTGCTATGTAGGTAGTAAAATTTGGATTTTCTGTCCCACATGGCAGGCATGTCCCCTACAGCAGCCACTTTCTCACCACAACACCAAGGGGCTTTTAATTTTTTAAAAAAATCAACACTAGAATATTCTCATATCATTACACCATTGTAACAATAGGTGTAGCAGGTTCTCTGAATTCCCAGCTTTCATGTTTTGTTTTGTTTTAAAGTAAGTTTCTATGCTCCTTTCTTGCTGAGATATAAGGGAAAAGGCACATCTTTTCAAGGGAAAAGGCTAAAGACTTACCTTTTACAATGAAAGCTGGGAAGTCAGAGAACCAGCTACACTTACAGTTACAATGCTATATTGAAATGATATTTTACTACTGATTTTTTTTCAACTGCAAAAGCCTTGATGGCCCGGGAGAGGGGGATGCCCACTCCTGGGGGTTCTGGGAAATCTGCCAAGTTGGAAGCCCTCTTTCTGCTGAAATTTATCTGCAGCCAACTCAGCAATGGGGCAATGACAAAACCATATCCCTGTGTGGAAGGCACTATAGAAAGCAACCTCAAGACATAAGAAAATAAAAGAAGCCAATGTTGGATCAGGCCAATAACCCATCCAGTCCAACATTCTGTCACACAGTGGCCAAAAATACCAGGTGCCATCAGGAATCCAGCAGTGGAGCCAGGACACTAGAAGCCCTCCCACTGTTGCCCCCCCCAAATACCAAGAATACAGAGCATCACTTGCCCCAGACCAAGAGTTCCTATCTATACCTCATGGCTCATAGCCACTTATGGACCTCTGCTCCATATGTTTATCCAATTTTCTCTTGAAGCTGCCGATGCTTGTAGCCACCACCATGAATAGCTGCTCTATCCCATGAATAATCTTGTAAACCTCCATCATGTCACCTCTCAGTCGTCGTTTCTCCAAGCTACAGCCTGCTTGGTGGGGAGGGCAGGCTATAAATTGAATCAATCAACCAGTAATAAATAAAGAGCCTCAAGCACTTTAACCTTTCTTGCTAGGGAAAGTGTTCCAAGCCTTTTAACATTCTAGTTGCCCTTATCTGCACTTTTTCCAATGCTATAATACCCTTTGAGGTGTGGTGACCAGAATTGCATTGGACTCAGTAATGTTCCCTGCAATACCCCACTGCTTACTACCCTCCACTGAGAAAATTGCCCATTTATACTCACTCTCTGTTTCCTATTAATTAGCCAGGTTTTGATGCAAAAGAGGACATGTCCCTTTATTCCATGACTGTTGAGCGTAGAAGACTTTGATGAGGAACTTTATCAAAAGCTTTCTGGAAGTCAAGGTAAACAACATCTATTGGGTCCCCCTTGTCCACATGTTTGTTCACCCCCTCAAAGAACACTAACAGGTTAGTGAGACAAGATCTTCCCTTACAGAATCTATGCTGAGTCTGCCTCAATAGTTTTTGTTCATCAATGTGCCTACTAATTCTCTCCTTAATAACGGTTTCCGCCAACTTACCTGGTATTGATGTTAGACTGACTGACCTGTAATTTCCTGGATCTCCTCTGGAACCCTTTTTAAAGATGAGAGTGACATTAGCTGCCTTCCAGTCCTCAGGAATGGAGGCAGATTTTAATGAAAGATTATTTTTATCAGGAGATTCACAAATTTACATCTGAGTTCTTTCAGAACTCTTGGATGTATGCCATTTGGGCCTGGTGATTTATCAGTTTTTAAGTTGTCTATCAGTCATCGGACCTTTTTTCTCATCACCTCAATCTGACTCAGAGATTAGAAATAAAGCTGAAGCTCATGATTAGGACAGAAAAACAACTGATAAACAGATACAAGTATTAGTAGAAGTATTAGTAGTCTGGAATGCTATCCTGGATTAATGACTTTCATAATAAAATCCATGCTGATATGTTCTTATTCCTTGTCCTCCATAAGCATCTCATGAGGCCTTTACGTCATCATTTTTGAATATAACATCTCTTATTGTATTGTTTTAAAAATAAAGCAGAAGGGTAAAAATCCCAGTCAAAGCTCACTCATCCTAGCAGACAACCCTGCATTGACTATGATGTAAATATTGTGATCTTGGGTTTCCTTATTCCCGTCTATGGTAAATCTATGTCAACCCCCCCATTCTGTGTGAGTTCTTTTCTTTACTGAAGGAGCTTTTGACATAAAGGCTATTATGCATGTACATTGGAATAACTACACTGGCAAGAACTTGCTAGACTACAGAAATTATTCATATATAATGTAGTTTGATAAATACATTACAAGTTAGCTCTCTTCTGGCACATTATAAGGAGGGAAGGTTTACGTGTCATTGATGTTTTTTCTCCAGTGTCAAGAAAATTTTCTTTCTTGATTATAAAATTCCATACCATATGTTCTTTAACTAATGTTGTCCTGTTGCTGTTATCAGTAATAATATGAATATAAGAACATAAGAGAAGCCAATGTTGGATCAGGCCGATGGCCTATCCAGTCCAACACTCTGTCACACAGTGGCCAAAAATACCAGGTGCCATCAGGAGTCCAGCAGAGGGGCCAGGACACTAGGAGCCCTTCCACTTTTCCCCCCCACAAGCACCAAGAATACAGTGTATCCCTTGCCCCAGACTGAGAGTTCCCATCTAATAGGTGGCTAATAGCCACTGATGGATCTCTTATCTTATCTTACTTGATTATGCACTGTGAAATTGCCATGTAAAGAAATAATCAAGCAATAGTTATGAATAATAGCAGTAAATAACAACAATAATATACCTACAACAATAATATACCTAGAAATACAGTGTGCACAAAATCTATTCAGAGTTGGATCAAAGTTGGATTTTTGAGATTTACTGACTTTATTCAAAGACTAAGCAATATTACCTTCAGGTTCATTGATTTTATGAATAAATAACTTTACAATATACAAAAGTGGGAGGCGTGATTTACTTGCAGGTAAAAAAGCTGAGTGCAAACAATCCAATCTGAGAAATGCCTCAATAACTTTTTATTTAATCTTCACTAACCATTTTAAAAAATGTCTCCTGTACTGAGGATAAATTTAAATTTTTCAACTAATGGTGCTTCAGTGGTTTCTCCTGTGAAACATGTTGCACTGTTATGATGGCTATTATTTTCCATGCTCCAACAATGTGCTGCTAGGCATAAAATAAAGACAGAGGTCCCTTCCTCATTTGCCTGCCACTCTGGATTTTCTCAGTGTTCAAATAGAGGCAATTTAAGTTTGTGGCAAAACAGCATCCAAAAAACCGGGAGCAACAGCAGGCTGAAACTGGGCCAACCACTGAATGGAGGTACCATAATGCAGAATAGGGGGAAAAATGGAATAAAAAGAAGGTTGAATTTGATTTTAATGCAGAACGGGGGGAGGGGGATAAAATAAAAAGAAACATGAATTCAATTTTAGTGCAGAATTGCTTGGAGGACACCTTGGTGAACATGGATTAAAAGGAGTGTGGAAAGGGTCAGTGTGTACTTCAAAGAGTTCACTATCGACAAGCAAACATGCATATAAGTCAAAAATACACACAGAGAATAATTAGTGCAGTGTGTAGAGCTCCTTAGGAACAATCAGTTGGCCAGGTGACAACCTAGTTAAGGAAGACATTCATTTTAATATTATATTGGCACCCCAAGGCAAAGATACGAGACACCAAATGTATGTGTTTAACTAGGTTTATTAATAGCTGATTTGTATCATCAAAACCTTAGTGTGCTTTTGGTGTAGGAGCAACTAACAGGCTACCAACAATTTTATTTATCCTGGTTTGTACATCCCGCAACATGCTGCTCAAGTATGGCTTGGTTGATGCCACTCTGCACCAAGGGTATCTTCTTCCCATCCAACTACAGTGGGAGGCTGCCTGGCATTCCCTCTCATTAGAAACTGGTGGCCAAAGTAATGGGGGAGGGGAATGAATGCAAACTACCATTGTGCTGGCATGCCAGGCTCTGCCAGTTCCTCCCAGGTGTCCTCCCAGGTGCCCTGGCCAGTCAGGTTTTCTCAAATGGTACCAGACCCTTGGCTATGGGGCTGTCCAGGCTTGGGTAGCTGGTAATACTAAGCTTATATCAGGTGGACTAGTTAATTCAGCAAATTTCTCTCCCAGCCCAAGGCTTAAATAGGCTGAGAGGGAAGCAGCTCTACCTTCTCTGGGAAGCAGCACCTAGGACTCATCTTGCCAAGGCTTTACTGGGCTAGAATCCTGCAAAGGATTACATCCACTGGAGCCATAGTTTGGTCCAGGAAGTGGAACATGGGCTGCAAGCCTGGCACTGCATTACCTCAGCATGAGCCTGATGTGTCTGCTGCTCCTGCTAAGTGGAAGCTGATCCTGGTGGGCTCATGGACAGGATCCTGGCTAGCACTTAGTTACTCCAGGACCTGGGGGACGGAGGGAAGTTCTGCTGGAAGAGCTCCAACTGCAGTCTCCTCAGGGGAATGTCCTGGTGAAGAAGCTCTAACTGCAGCCTCTGGAACAGATAGGCCAGGGGTATCTACCATGCAGGAGAGTCCTGGAGTTTCATGTTCTCCCACAGGCCACATTTCAAGCTCCTTGTCAGAATCCGGAGTTGGAACGCCAGCCTCCAGGTGGGACCTGGGGATCCCCTGGAATTACAGTTCCTCTCCAGAGATCAGTTCCCCTGGAGCAAATGGATGCTTTGGAGGGAGGACTCTATGGCACTGAACCCAGTCTCCATCCCCAGATCTAAAGGAGAATCCCAACCTGGATCTAGTAATCCTACCCCTTATCCTCTGCTGGTGACCAGGGTAGGATTGTCAGACCCCCTGGTGGTGGCAGGGGTCCCCTGCTGCCAGGCCCACCTCCCCACCACTGATCAGCTAGCTCGCAGGGGGGAACTTACCCCCCAAAATGACAGGTACAGTGGCATGTCTACATGACTGCCCATGTGACCCAGAAGGGATGTCATCATGTCCGGGTTGTTGGGGCAACCATCTGGTATTTGTGAAAAACTCTATGGTAAAAGCCAAATTTACCATTGAGTTTTTGCCCAAACACCAGAGCATCATCCTACATCCTGGAAGTGATGTAACATTACTTCTGGGTCATGTGGGCAGTCATGTAGAGATGCTGCTGCATATCAGATGGGCCTCCCTGCTGCTCCCAGTGAGTCCCTCCTATCCTCTGCCAGTTGCCAGGAGAGATCTGGCATCCCTAGACCAGGAAGACCTGGCACACCTAGTCCCGAGACAACTGCAGATTTGCAATCCTATTCTTAGGTGTTTCAAGGAGCTAACCAGTTAGCCCTTCCTATACTCTTGAAGCCCACGCTATTTCTGCCATCCATAATTATGGCCTATTCATGCATACAGACCAGATCAAATTAAATTAAATTGCCCCTCATTCCACTAACAATATGAATAAAGTGAAAAAAATGCATGTTGCTGTCAATATGAAAGAGAGTCTGACACAAAATAATCCTGCTCTTCTCTTTCAATATTCAATCTAGGATGACAAAAAAGTCACTATGAAAGGATGTTAAGCAAAAAAAAAAAAAGACTGTAGGCTATTGCTTTGGGTTACCATTGGAGCCCAAATTTATTTATCTTTCTGATAAGTCCTTTATCACTGCTTATCTGGGGACTAAATTTAAACCAGCAGACAGGAATGTAATTCTCTGCTTTCCATAATGACAGTGATCTTTTCCCAACTTGTTCCCTCTCTCTCAAAAGAAAAATCAGCTAAAGCCCTGGTTCTCCTGGGTACCATTTTAATGTGTATTTAAAGACAGATGCTTGACAAGTCTCTCAGAAACAGGCTGTTGCTGATTATCACTGGAGATTACGTCGGTGACTTTACTTCTTTACTATCAAAAATGGCAGCAAAGACATTTCAGGACCCCTTAGGTTGCCATGATCATAAGAACATAAGAGAAGCCAATGTTGGATCAGGCCAATAGCCCATCCAATTGAACACTCTGTCACACAATGGTCAAAAATACCAGGTGCCATCAGGAGGTCCACCTGTGGGTCCAGGACACTAGAAGCCCTCCCACTGTTCCCTCCCCCCCCAAGTACCAAGAATACAGAGCATCACTTGCCCCAGACCGAGAGTTCCTATCTATACCTCATGGCTCATAGCCACTGATGGACCTCTGCTCCATATGTTTATCCAATTCCCTCTTGAAGCTGTCCATGCTTGTAGCCACCACCACCTCCTGTGGCAGTGAATTCCACGGGTTAATCACTCTTTGGTTGAAGAAGTATTTCCTTTTATCTGTTCTAACCCGACTGCTCAGCAATTTCATTGAGTACCCACGAGTTCTTGCATTGTGAGAAAGGGAGAGAAATACTTATTTCTCTAACTGCTCTATCCCATGAATAATCTTGTAAACCTCTATCATGCCCCACCCCCAGCCATTGTTTCTCCAAGCTAAAGAGCCCCCAGTGTTTTAACCTTTCTTCATAGGGAAAGTGTTCCAAGCCTTTTAGCATTCTAGTTGCCCTTTTCTGCACTTTTTCCAATGCTATAATATCCTTTCTGAGGTGTGGTGACCAGAATTGCACACAGTATTTCAAATGAGGTTGCACCATCAATTTATACAGAGGAATTATGATGCTGGCTGATTTGGTCTCAGTTCCCTTCCTAATAATCCCCAACATAGCATTGGCCTTTTTTATTGCAGTCACACACTGTCTCGACATTTTCAGTGCGTTTATCTACTATGACTCCAAGATCTCTCTCTTGGTCAGTCTCTGCTAGTTCGGACCCCATCAACGTGTATTTGTAGTTAGGATTTTTGGCCCCAATGTGCATCACTTTGCACTTTGCCACACTGAACCCCATTTGCCAGGTTGGCACCCACTCACCCATCCTCAACAGATCCCTTTGGAGTGCCTCACAATCCTCCCTGGTTTTCACCACCCTGAACAATTTCATGTCATCCACAAATTTAGCCACTTCACTGCTTACTCCCAACTCCAAATCATTAATGAACAAGTTAAAAAGCATCAGACCCAGTACTGATCCCTGCGGTACCCCACTGCTTACCACCCTCCACTGAGAAAATTGCCCATTTATACTCATTCTCTGATGCACAAGAGGACTTGTCCTTTTATCCCATGACTATTAAGCTTACTTAGAAGGCTTTGATGAGGAACTTTATCAACAGCTGTCTGGAAGTCAAGGTAAACAACATCTATTGGGTCCCCCTTGTCCACATGTTTGTTCACTCCCTCAAAGAATACTAACAGGTTAGTGAGACAAGGTCTTCCCTTACAGAACCCATGATGAGTCTACCTCAATAGTTTTTGTTCATCAATGTGCCTACTAATTCTTTCCTTAGCAACAGTCTCCACCAACTTACCTGGTATCGATGTCAGACTGACTGGCCTGTAATTTTCCAGATCTCCTCTGGAACCCTTTTTAAAGATGAGAGTGACATTAGCTACCTTCCAGTCCTCAGGAATGGAGGCAGATCTTAATGAAAGATTACATATTTTTGTCAGCAGATCCACAAGTTCACATTTGAGTTCTTTCAGAACTCTTGGATGTATGCCATTTGGGCCTGGTGATTTATCAGTTTTTAAGTTGTCTATCAGTTGTAGGACCTCCTCTCTCATCACTTCAATCTGACTCAGGTCTTTCAACACCCCTCACAAAATCAGCAGTTCTGGAGTGGGCTAGCACTTCTCATCTTCCACAGTGAAGACAGAGACAGTACTCCTCTTACCCCTTGGTCATCCAAGGGCCCCACTGCCTTCTTGGCTGGTTTCCTGCTCATTTACTTATTTCCATTGTGTCACTTCCCCACCCCCATTAAATAAATTCCAAATATGCTGACTCCTTAGAATACAAATATTCTTCGACTGAGCTAAAAAGCAGGCCAGAGTTTTAAGTCCCATATGAGCCCGTCTCTTGGTCAGCCCACCTCCAATTTGCTGCTCCTTTGAACCGGAAGAATTTTAGAGTAATACAGAATTCTTAATAATCATGCAGGTATGGTCATGGCCAGCTTTTCAGAAAATTGCATCCATTTCCAGATATGTTCTTCAATGGTACAAAAAAAATGAAGGAGAGTCTTCATAGTGCTCCCCAGAATGTAACACATTTACTATATTCAGGGCTCTTTTTGTAGCAGGAACTCCTTTGCATATTAGGCAACACACCCCTAACGTAGCCAATCCTCCAAGATCTTACAGTAGCCCCTGTAAGAAGAGCTCTGTAAGCTCTTGGAGGATTGACTACATTAGGGGTGTGTCTCCTAATATGCAAAGGAGTTCCTGCTACAAAAAGAGCCCTGACTATATTGATAAACTCTCCTCTTTTTCATACTTAGAGTTGCCAACCTCCAGATCATTCACATAGAAAGGGACCACAGGGAAACAATGAAGAAACAAAGGAAAAATCACAGTGCAATACCAATAATAAACTCCACAATCATACACCTATATATTCTGTTCAGAATCCAAATTACAACGAAATATAGCAAAAATACAAGAATCCAACATACAATACCTGTAGAAAAGGTTTACATAAACACATAGTACATCAATGTCCTGCCACAAAGTCCTGAGACCAAAAGACTTATACCAAGACTGTTTTTCAATAAGAATCTGTATCTGCTTTCCTAGTGTAATGTATTTTTTGGATAGTCCTTTATAATATATAAATCCACTATTCCAACTAGTAGAAAGCCAAAGCTCCATGATTGATGTACTTCTAGTAAGTGCTCGTTTCACAGAATTTCTTCTTCAAAAATCGTAAGCTTCCTTAAAAAGAAAAAAATCTTGTTCTGCAATCGAACTGTCTTAGAAGATTCTCCAAGACGATCTCAATGAGATTCTCTACTGTCACAGACAAAAACTGAAATTCCTACTGGAGCACTGTTTTTCTATCTTCCAAATGGAACAATCCTAAATAAATTCACCCATCATTTTGAATTCATTTAGGATTGTTCCAGCTGGAAGACAGAAAAGGATAGATGATAGAAAATTGATACACATTTTATCTGGGCTTCCAGTATTGTAGTTTTATATAGTCTCCAAGTTTCCCGAAGGGATTTGACACTCCTTCCATTCCCCTTAAGTTTTTTTCTTCAAAAGTCTCATTTGAGAGAAGTTACCCCTTATAAAGTTAATTGTGGTTGTGTTGCTCTTTTGGGGCAGCTCCTCTCAAGAAAATGGCAGCTTTGGAGGGTGAACTGTATAGTATTACACCCCTCACTGAAGTTCCTCCCCTAGCAACAAGCACTATTGCCCTGGGGCCCCTAATGGTTTTTTTAAAGGGTAAAATGCAAATGGATGGAGATTCAATCAAGTCTCATTTCCATTTTGTTCTCTTAATTCTCTCCACCCCCCAGCTTCTCAACAGGCATACCTCAAAACTGCATGAGGCTCATAAGCTATAGATTGGTCTCCCTCAATTTACAGGGAAGAAAATAAAGCTACTGAGCAGTCCTCAGTATTTGTAAAGGTGGTGCAGTTGAGCAGGATTAACACATTCACAAAGTGCTGCTGTGTATCCCCCAGAGTCGTAAATGCACCATCACATCTATCTGGCCTGAAGATCAGTGAGGCAACCTTCCAATACAGCCACCTGTGATTTTCTAATGCACTTCCTCTATGAATATGTAGGCGATTGTAGGATATGTAGGAGATTGGCCACTGTGGATAACTTCACTTTTTAGCATCTCATCTGCCACTGGCTGAACAAACGCTTTAATTGCACTACAGAGAAACCTTTTAAATGGCTCAGATCTCACCCAACTATTAGTATTTTACGGTGTTTTCCACATCTGGTCATCAAGTACTTTTTGAAAGCAACCAACAGAGAAATTTTAAAAACTAGTTTATAGTAGTTCAGTAGAACAGTTTCAAGCACTATATGAGGCTTCCAAAAATCAGTGGTTATCTGTCTTGTGGGTACAGGAACCTTTTCAATTGGCACAACTTAATTTCTCATTGTAATCAATGTTTTGTTTGTTTGTTTAAACCAGGTGCCAGTCCTCATACATATATAAGGCTCCACCAATTTCCACCATTTCCCCCCTCCCTCTGCAGATGCCCACTAGACTGTACTAGAGGGTCCACTATCTCTTTCTCAAGGATTAGAACTTGTGACAGCTCTGGGGAAAAAAACCCTGCCAATCCACAACACTTGTACCATAGTCTAAGCAAGCATGTACATAATAGTGATCCAGTAGACGTTATATACTTGGACTTTCAAAAGGCTTTTGACAAGTTACCTTACCAAAGACTCCTGAGTAAACTTAGCAGTTACAGGTTAAGATGTTAGGTCCTCTTATGGATTAAAAATTGGTTAGATGATAGGAAGCAAAAAAATAGGAATAAATGGATAGTTCTCACAATGGACAGAAGTAAGCAGTGGGGTCCCACAAGGGTTGATACTATTTAACTTGTTCATAAATGATCTGAACTAGGGGTGAGTAGTACAGTGGCCAAGTTCATAAATGACACAAATATAGTCAGGCTGGTGAAAACCAAGGATGACTGTATAGAGCTCCATGAGGATTTCTACAAATTGAGTAAGTGGGCAGGAAACAATGTGGCAGATGAAGTTCAATGCTATAAAAGTAAGGTGATGCACATTGGAACAAGGAGCTTCAAGTATATGTCAACAGGGTCTGAACTTTTGGCGTCTAGCAGAAAGCAGGGGGTAAAATGGCTGGGAGCCATTTAAACCTATGCTTTCTGCTCCCCGTGGCTTTTCACTTCCCACAGCTGTTTTTCAGAGCTGCTTTCTGCTCTTCATGAACCAACACAAACTGCACTAAAATTTGTGAAATTTTGAGAAAAACATCAAGAAAAAAGAATTTTAATGCTTCAGATGGAAAAATCAAATTTAACTCTCTGTTTTCAGGGCATAAAGGAAGAAGAGAAAGAAGATCTCAGAAGCATTTTGGCGAAGCGCAAAAATTAAATGAGGAGATGGATGTGGCCTATAGAGCCTACTCCAGCTTTACAAAAAAAAACAATTTGCCAGCAGAAGTGGTTGTCAAGTTTACCAAGCAGCGTACCAGAGATCAAATCCTATGAGCGACATCAGCAATGCCCTTGAAGACTGGTGAGCAGACCATTAGAATTTTAAAAGATGTTCCATATGAAATTCGTATGAAAAGGAAAGCATACAAAGAATTGACCTTGTTTCTACAAAGACATCAGATTAGCTACAAATGGTGGTTTCCCGAGGGACTGGTGTTTAAGTTTAATGACAAAAGAGAGAAGATTGACTCCGTTTTCAAAGCTCAAGAATTCCTGAAGAGACACGCCAGTTCAGAGGAAGATGCAGAACTCGCTAATTGGACAGTGTTAAGCAGCAAGGAAGACAGCGGCCCAGAAGAGGGAGGTGCAAGAGCGGAAGACGAAAAAGTAAGAGGGCCCATCGTACAATCTAAGAGACCTAAAAAGAAGACACCCCAAGATATAACAGTTGTTCGTGAGATGACAGAATGGAGCTGATTAACAATTAACCCCAAAGGACTTTACTAATCTATCTAACAGGCGTATTTTGGACTTTCGGTAAGATGAAAATCCTTCAACCACGGTAGAAGCCAAAAACTTTATTTGTACTAACAAAAAAAACCTAACATTTTAACAGAGAATTCACTCACTTCTATACCCTACCCTTTTTCTATATAAAAGAACAATAAAATTCTCTCCTTTTCAGGAGAGTCTTATATAAAAAAATAAAATTTGTGAAATTTTGCAGCGGTTCTTCAGTTTGCGAGCATTGCTTCACAAACTACATACCAACCAAAATTCATGACGAACTTTAGTTCATCAGCTGGTTTGTGCTCATTGAAATGCTTGACTGGACTCGCAGTGAGATGTACAAAGGAGGAACTTGCCTTAAAAAGCTACTGTTCACGTGGTGCTGTGAGGGAGCTGCAAGGGTGGAGCAGGAGCTTCCAGTCCCCCTCACCCTGCTTTTGCCAGCAGAAAGATTGGGGGTCTTTTTGCTCCTTTTCTCTGGCTCCACATGCCTTAGGAAGGAAATATGGATCCAGAGAAAAGAGGGAAAAGACCCCCCCACTCTTTCCACTAGTGAAGGGAGGGGGGACCAGAATCTCCTTCTTCAACCCCCCCACCCTCCCTTGCAGTGCTGAGCAAACCATTGCTTTTACGGTGAGTTTCCCTGATGTATACAAGATGACTCAACATGTGTCAGATGTATAGTGTAACTATGCCCAGTCCTAGAAGGGATGGGAAGATAGAGAAAAGGCTGGGGTGTGGAAAGGTCCAGTGAAGTAAGGTAAAATTCTTTTAAAACTAATTAAAAAAAAACATAACAGGGATTTAAACAGAAATCAGAAGTGGTCAGTAGTGTGAAATTATGAATCTGAATGATTTTGTAAACTGGTGGGAAAATAAACCTTAGTTTTAGCTCTATTCAGCAATAAGATTCCAATGCCAAAGCAATAATGGACCATTTACAACTCTGTTACTCATTCGCACCTGTCTAGTTAATGCTGTAGTACAAAGAAGGTCACCACCCTCTTCTTCCGAGCATACTATAAGAGGAGCTAGGAATAATTTAAAAAAAAATGACCTAATAGGTATGACATTCTGTAGAACAGCAGCTTGGCATTTAATACCCCAGTGACCCAAATGTAATACTGCATACTGAAATTAGCCATTGTCATTTCTGCTTTGATAAAAACTCTAGGTCTGAAAGTCCCTCTCCCGGGGTTCTCTTTCTGCTCTTAAAGAAACTTACGTTTTACAAGCCTCCTTCCTCACCCTGTCAGGCTTCCTTGATTAATCATGTAGCTTCATAGCAGTTCTTCAGACCCCCACCACCACTATTTTTTTCCACTGATAGGTCTTCTGACTGATGTTTAAACTCTGTACATTTAATTGTTCAGGGCAGGCTTCTGTGACCCTAGACAGGAGTTTGAAAGACTGTGCTCTGCCACGGAGCTGCAGTGGGTCACCTAGTTGTGAAGGAGGGAATAGGAAAAATTCTCTTCATACCACCTACCAGGCACATGCTACAGCTCAGAAGCTAGGCTCTGTAGCTATTAATAGGACACTTGCAGCATAGGGCATGCAGACTAGGAAGTGAACTACTAGCATAACTAGGCAGATCTCATTCCCAAATAGAGGTCAGCATAATTCTTAGGGATACCCAGGGTTTTTTCACTTTCTATTTTTTTTTAAACAAACATTTAGTTTGATTTCAATTAAATTAGTTATTTGGAGACTATGTGGTCAGAGCATAACACAGATTATTAGCCCAAATAAAAGAATTTATTTAACTATTGACACAGTTATGGAGCACACACCATGAACCAACAGGGCATAAATCAACAAGGGTTAAACGCAATCCCCTTTCCCTGAACACAATACCTTCTACCTCTGGAGGTTGTGGGCTCAGGATAGGATCTCTCCTTGGACTGCCCTCTGGCTCTGCTTCAGCCACTCTCTCTTATCCAAGAGAGCAGGGAAACTTCCATTCATTCCCCAGTTCAGCTGACTGTGAATGGCTGAATTTCTGCTGTCTCCCAGGGATGAAGACTGCCTCCTCCCTTGATGGGCTGCAGTTTATATTGATGCTCCCCTGCCCTTTGGGACAGTCCCTGTTTTCCTGAACTTTTTGGCCTTGGGGCAGCTGGGAACTGTAGGCCAGCAGATGAGGAAGCCCCATTCAACCCAGTGAGTGATACCCCTGCAGGCCCCTCTCTGGAACTACAGCTCAATTAAACCTGATGGGGGAACATTTTAAACAAAGAACCACAGCCATCTTACAAACACAGGTAACTGCCATTTCGTTACACCTACGAACAGCCACTGTGGGGAGAATTATTCCCACACAGGAGGCAAGCAGGAGAAGTGTCTTCATCAAGAGAGAAAGCTGTTCTGACAAGGCACAGTGGCTGAAGGGGGAGTGGGTGAGGAAGAGGAGCAGACCCAGCACCTGGCATGCAGCCATTGGCATACCATCAGAGTGACAGGTCAGGGAGCTAAAGGCTGTGGGAGCATGTGGAAAGTTCAAAAAAGAGTCACACGAAAAGAGGATTATATATAAGGAGAGATTCCATCCCATTGCAGGGCTTTCTCCATGGCTAGATGGAATATGAGAGCCAATTTGGCGTAGTAGTTAAGAGCAAGGACTCTAATCTGGGAGACCCAGGTTTGATTCCCTACTCCTCCACATGCGTGTGACCTTGGATCAGTCATAAATTCTTTCAGAGCTGTTCTCTCAAGGATAGTTCTCAAGAGAACTCTCTCAGCCACACCTACCTCACAGGGTGTGTATTGTGGGGAGGGGAAGGCAAAGGGATTGTAAGCTGCTCTGAAACTCCTTTGGGTAGTGAAGGGCAGCGTATAAATCCAATCTCTTCTCTCTTCTTCTTCTTTTCTACCCCTCTGTGATTGTCAAGGGATGCTACAGAAAGATTCCAATGTCTGAGAGGGTCTGTCCTTGCAGAGCAGACAAGGTTGTGACAATCAAGCATATTCTGTTTCACTGCTGTTTTTATCAGGAAGTTCATGTGAAGATCTTACAATCTTTCCTTGAGACATTTCCCACATGCCTTGCATTAGAAATTACTAAGAATTTTTTATCTGACGTAATTCCTCAGCTTACATTCGCTTACACCAGATTCCTTGCTGCAGCCTATAGAATTTGCAAGGAATGATTATAAAAGGTATTCTATGCATGAAATACATGTTCTCCATAGTCTGCATTTCATGCATCAATCTTGATTTTGTTTTTAAATTAATAGCATTTTTATTCATTTCTGTAAGTTTTACTATTGTTTATTTCTTAAAATCTTTATGATTTTGGTATAATTAATTTAAATTGATACATGCTGGTCCTGAACCGTAATAAAAATTGATTGATTGACCATTTAGCCCTGATTGACTGCCTCGTCTCCCTGGGGGTAAGGCTCTTCTCATTCCTCTCTCATATGATTGCTATTGGGGAGGAGAGGTCTTCTGGACAAGACCTGAATTGAGGTCCCACAAGGTTTGATCCTCTCTCTGATGTTATTTAACATATATATGCAACCTCTTGCTGAGATCTTCAGGAGGTTTGGAATTGGGTGCCATCAATATGCTGATGACATTCAGTCTTCCTCCTGCTGGATAAGCAGCTAGCGGCAGTGCTCTCTGCACTATCCCAGTGCCTGGATGCAGTAGTCTAATGGTTAAGGGGAAACTGACTGAAGTTGAATCCCTCCAAGATAGAGGTCATGTGGTTGGGAAAGACTGAGATTCTAACTGGAGGGTCACTCACTAGACCTGACAGCTGTAGATGGGGTGTGATTGGATTCTGCACTATCATTGGGTAAACAAGTGTCCATAGTCAGCTTTTTCACCTATGCCAAGCACACCAGCCAGCTCCTTATTTTTGGGGGCCAGACCTTACCACATTGATCCATGCAATGGTCATCTTCAGATTACTGCAATTACTACAATTGACTCAACACTGGCTACCCTTGAAAATGCTTTGGAGACTGCAGGTGGTCCAGAATGCAGCTTCTAGGTTGCTAACTGGAACATTATGGTCAGCTCATATTACTCCAATTCTGCAACAGCTGCACTGGCTACCAATTAGTATCTGGATCCAATTCAAGGCATTGGTGTTAACCTTTAAAGCTCAACAATTTGGGAGGCTTATACCTACAGAACCACCTCTCCCATTAAAACCCCCATGTGCTCCCATCAGTCATCATCTAGGGGCCTAGCCCCAGGATGGATTGCTTAGCTGTCACCAGGGAAAGGGCCTTCTCAGTTGTGGAATGCACTCTCGTAGGACACCCATGCCCTTCCAGACTTGTTTAGTTTCCACAGGGCATGCAAGACTGAATTGTTTAGGTTGGTCTTTGCAGAGTAGCCACATCTGAGCTGTTTTAATAGTGATTATGATGATGACCTCCTTTGGTGGGGAGGGTGGGGTATAAATCAAATAAATAAAAATTAAGAATTTAATATTTTAATGTTAATATTTAATATTTGTTGTTTGTTTTATGTTGTTCCACCTTATTGGTTTTAATGCTGTAAGTCACCATGAGAACCTTTGGGTGAGTGTGACTAAAAAATCAAATAAATATATTAAATAAATGAATGAATAATTAAAAAGTAACTGGCTCAAGTAGGATTGCCAGCACTGCCTTGGCAAATGTTGAATGATCTTGAGGGTAGTGCCTGGAGAGGGTGGAGTGCTGGGAGGATGTGATGTCACTTCTGGGTGGTGCTCTAGGAATTTCCCATAATCTCTGTGGTAAAAATGATAGAGACATGAGGAAATTTCTTTAGCATTATTATGCAGACAAATTTCTAGCCACTGTTCCCCTCCTGCTTCTCAGTTTCTTGAGGGTGGGGGCTTGAGGCTAAGGAGGGAGGGTTATTTGCCAAAGGCAAGCAAAGGCAAGTAAGATCACCCAGTGAGCTTCATTGATGGATGGGGATTTTGGACCTGTGTATTCCTGGTTCTAACTGAATACTAACTGCTGCACAGATAACAGAACACGAGTCTATAACTTTGCTACCAAAGAAGGCTGGGTACATGAACATTCTGTGGCAGCATTTCAGTTCAAGCAGGCATTTTTAGTGGTATAAGTACCAGACCAACAATACAAATAGCTTTGTATTTGTAGATCTGTACAAACAGAAGCCATTCAAAAAACTGATTAGGGCAGAATGAAATCTGAATAACAGCCCAGTTCCAAACAAGTCTCACAGTTCAAGGACACTTATTTCCTGTTAGATATGTCTAGGGTTAATTAAAACACATATACACCCATTGTAATGGAAAGTGGCACCTTTAAGATCAGCAAAATTTTATTCAAGATATAAGCTTCCATGTGCATGCACACTTCTTCAGATACATTGAAATGGAAGTTACCAGTCCATAATATAGGTAGAGGGTGAGCAGAAAATTAGTATAAGCATAATAAACAGTGTTTAACAAATGCGAGGACCAAACTAGAATAACAAGCTTAGTTTATATGGTCACCATTTGTTTGGGTTTAATTCCAGGGGAAAACATAGTGAAGGAAATAAATATATCAAAATCAGAGATTAATTTTCTACACTCACAGCACCCCCTGCCAGAATACAACTCATCCCCAGCACTTTGAATTAGCACCAGAGCTTTAAGAGCTCTCCAGCTGTCACCTGGAGATTGGCAACAATGGTATTCCAGAAAGAAATGCATTGTTTGGAGGGTGGGGACTATGACATTGTATCTGTCTGAGGTCCCCCTCTTCCTTCTGCTCAGACCTCATCCTCAGCAGGCTTCATCCCTAAAATATCCTGGAAGTTTCCAACCTGGAGCTGCAACCCTATGTCCTTTCCAGGCAACCATCAGCCTACCTTTATCTGCCTGTCTGACTTCAGGTTTACATCCCCGCCCCTCAGCCTCTGCCTAGGGAAAGGGCAGTCTTTCCTGCAGTGGGAATCAAAGCAGCTGGCATCATTCTCCTCTCCCCCGTATGATCCGCACAACAACCCTGTGGGGTATGTTAAGGCTGAAAGTCTGTGAATGGTCCATAACCTCCCAGGCAGCTTTTATAACATGAACCTGGGACCTGCACACCATCCTCTGAAGCGCTCTCAGGCACATATCTGTGGCAGTAATGGGGTGACTGCTGGCACCTTTTCCTATCATTTTTTCCCTTGTGGTATTCTGCTTGTGGTGTGATCTGTCTTTTTGTGGTGTGGCATGGTTGTGTTATTGGGTTTGTTTCTTTTGAAGGGGAAGTGATATGTTTTGAGTGAGGACATATTTTATCTCAGAATATACCAGGTCGCTTATGCAACTGACAGTTCCAACAGTCTCGGGGGGGGGGAGTTTGAGGTGTGGAATGGAGTGAAGTCCAATCAGCTTCTATATGCAAATGACCTTGAAACACTGGCCCAATGAGAGAAGAGTGGCCTAGGCTGCAGTGAGTGGGAGAGAACTCAGGCAACACAGCCAGCAGATAGAGACACCTTGTGATTGACACATCACGGAGCCAACTGATTTTGGCGGGCATAGAATGTTGCCAGACTAAATTGCAATTATGTATAAGGAGAGATGCACATTATAGGAGCAGAATCATTGCCACTTCATTCCAACATTATTACAGAAAGCTGGGTCATAAGGTCATGTACCTTAGATTTTCAGTTCTTTGGGGACAGAGATAGATATTGGTAACATTTCTGAATGTTGCTCCAAGTAGGATTGGATGGGCTATAAACCCAATATATTAATTAACAACCATTCCAAACTTGCTGGACTTCAGTAGGCTTTGAACTTGTACTTTATTCCGGATTGGTACTGTCCATATGAAGATTTTCCAAATAGCATTTTCAGTGTACTTCCTATTGCTGCCTTCCTAGTAAATGGGTTGGATTATGGGAAGGAAAATATGTCCAGGGTTCACTGTTATCAGTCATGG
The DNA here is from genome assembly GCA_029375565.1 of Gekko gecko. Classification (NCBI taxonomy): domain Eukaryota; kingdom Metazoa; phylum Chordata; class Lepidosauria; order Squamata; family Gekkonidae; genus Gekko; species Gekko gecko. Next base: position 94,058,042 of record JAPDNY010000001.1, on the reverse strand, counting down.
GGGTGGGGGAGACTGAATGTACTACTTCACTGTCTTTGATAGCTGTATTTCAAATCTGCAGGCTGCTTCTGACCACACTTTTCTCAGCCAGCCTCTCCAGTGTACTCCACAATGATTTCTATATTTCAACCGGAGCTTGGGAGTGCATATCCAATGTGTACCTTGCCCTGCAAATTATAACGCACCAGTAGCAAGTGGGCCAGCAGTATATGCATGCAGTTCTTGTTACATGATATGGACACCTCAGATTACAACGGAATACTTCAGGAAGAATTCTTATTGGGGAGAACTTAAAAGCTTACCTACTCATAGGCTACCTCCTCCCAACGACAGTGGTGGGCTTTTAAAATCCCCAATCATTATTCCCTCAATCACATGGAGGACTTTTAAAAGTATAAATCAGGACATATGCTCCTGGGGCCAAGTTAAGTTGATTCTGGTACAAATTAAGTGCTGCTTAGACCTGTTGGGGAAATTTCTCTGAACCAAGATGATCTTTGCAGAGTTACATTCCTGGTCTAATTCTACTTCCTTAGAATGCAGTAGAAGTTCTGCTTTGCTGGGTGTATAATCAAATAGTACATGCAGGAATTCCAGAGAGACCTGCACACTGCTGGTTGGCAGTGCTGCTACCATTTGTCCTAATAATAGTGGTGCAAGTAGTTTCAGTAGCTGAGATTCATATTCTGATAGACTTCCCAGCTCCTTGCAGCTGATAGGATTGATGGGAAACATTTCTGATTATTTCCTGGGTCCACTAATTTTCAGGAGGTCACTTCAACCCTGAGATCCCCTTCATGCTGCTCAGCAATGACCCTGAGAAGACAGCAGCAAACTCACTGTCCTATGTAATTTGTACAGAAATAAAATCAATTTCCTCTCATGCAGAAAAGTGGTCTTTCAACCCCTTCCCCAATTTGTTTTTCAAAAGGTTTCAAAATGTACAGAATAGAGAGCAAGAAGCATTTTTCATTTGTGCACAGAGCAGAACAAGCTGCCCTGTATCCTAACAAAGCTCCTTAGGGATATTTTTTGAGGGGGTTTGCAGGCAATTTTGTTTTGCCTAGACCAGGGGTGGGCAAACTTGCTCAACGTAAGAGCCACATAGAATAAATTTCAGATGGTTGAGAGCGCAAGACATGAACAAATATTATGCACACATTTTTATTTAGAAAATTTGCAGATTTGCTTTTTATTACCATTAAATGAGGCCGCAAAAATAAAAACAAAAGGGTAAAAACAGATATTGATAATGATATTTATTTGTCCAATGATATTTATTTGTCTAAGAGAGAGAGAAAGAGGGAGGTGGAAAGAAAGAATGAAAGAGGTGGAAAGAAAGAGAGAGAGAGAGAACAAGAAAGCAAATAGATAGGAGGGATGGGGGAGGGAGGGAGGAAGGGATCAAATGCATGCCTCCCTTCACTTCCCAGGCTGTCCTGCTGGGAGCCACACAATATGTGTGAAAGAGCCGCATGTGGCTCCCGAGCCGTAGTTGCCCACCGGGCCTAGACTGAAAGAGCACATGGTGAATGGCTTCATGCATTGAGTGTGATCATGCAGTCTTCAAGTCAACAAGCTGTCAGGACTTCCATACACAGATCACAGTGTGCAACACAACAACTTCATCCATGGCCATTAGGGCCAGAGATCCTGTGGTCCTTGTCCCTCCGAAATCAAATGAGGCACAAGGCCCTGATCTGATGAGGCAGTTAATTTCCTAGCTATGGGGAATTGCCTAGTGGAGCACATAAAAGTGGACCTCTGCCTCCTCCATATAGGCTTTTACCACATGGTGTTGCCCAACTACCTTCCTTTAGGAACACAAGCGGTTAGCTTGGCCAAGCAGGAATTCTGTGGCTTAGGCCATAACTAGGTTAGCTGGGATAGGATAGGTTGGTTATTATATGGAGGGTAAAGTGATGAGCATCCGGAGACATCATGCAATGATAGGGGGCTGTTCCTCAACAGAGCATCATTTGTTCTATGGTGGGGTATGTTTGAGAAGGAGAAGTTAGTTGTCTGTATAGCATGTTGGGGTGTGAAGGGGACAAAGCTGGGCACCTCTCTGCACTGTTGATGTGCAGATGAGGATAAGTAAAGCTGACAAATAGATGGCTGACTGTGTTTGGAGCCAGAGAGGTGTTGCCAAAATGGAAGTAGCCATGAAAGGCTGCCTAGAGCAACCCACCCTTAAATATTTTAGGATGCTGGTCAGCCATTTAAATAAATCAAACCCAAGCTCTGGTTGACTTGAGGAAGAAGAAGGTGGAAGAGGAGGAGGAGATTGGATTTATACCCCACCCTTCACTTGGAGTCTCAGTAATCCTCTTTTAAGGTATTTTTATGCCAATAAAGGTTAAATGAACTGAAGTGAGTGGCTTAAAAACTCCTTTCCCTTCCCCTCCTCACAACAGACACCCTGTGAAGTTGGTGGGGCTAAAAGAGCTCTTTCCAGACCTGTCCTTGAGAGAACAGCTCTTACAGAACTATGGCTTGCCCAAGGTCATCAAGCAGCTGCAAATGGAGGAGTGGGGAATCAAACCTGATTCTCCCAGATTAGAGTCCGTGCACTTAACCACTACACCAAACTGGGGAGATCAATGGAGAATTGTGCTAATGGTGGTAAAGTCACGGGCCCAGTTCACTGTAAGCATGTTTAGTCACATTTGCAGGAAAATATAATTGAAGAAACTTCAAAAATCCATTGTTTGAATCAGCTTTCAATCCTTCACACTGCTTGGGCAATTTAATGGGTATGATCTAGCACCTGAGTATTGTAGGGCGCACCATCGAGTGTGCAGGGTAGTGCAATAGTGCAGGATAATGACCTTGCATTGCCAAATTTACATCATGACCACCAATCATTGCCAATATTGTGCCACTTTTTTCCTGTTGGGAGTATGGCTGGTCTTATCCACCACACAAAACAGGCAAAAGTTGCCAAATTTCTCAAACCAATTAGAAACAAAGGGAGTTGTATTACAAAGGGAGTATCTCTGTCCTTATACTCATCTCCACACTGCATATAAACTCTTCACTGAAGCTGAAAGCCATCTCTCACTTGTGGTAGCCACATTAGTGGCCATGGGCAGCTCCTCCTAAGGAACCACATGCCCCCACTTTTGCTTTTGAGCCACAGTTCAGCAGAAAAAATTCTGAAGCATCCCCAAGTTAAACTGTCACCTGTGACCTAACTCTGGAAGGCTACAAGAGTATACAGCTGTTGGTGCAAAGGGAGGCTTATTTTACATTACAAATTGTACAGCATGTCAATTTGCCTAAATGTTGACCTCCTTTCCCTTTCTAAACCCATATATTTGTAAGTAAAGAGCTGAGACAGTATCCAGCGTGCTCTCCTTGCAAGAAAATGGACTCTTTAAAGGTCCCTTGGAGTCTCCTTGGTGTCCCCTAACCTGTTGTGTCTACAGTTGCTTTTAGAATTTTGAGAAAGGGTAATTGGCACTCAGCAAACTGACTGCTAAGCAGAGAGGATTAAGCCAGTCACAAAATAGCTCCGGTAAGGGACAGAGCCAATCATATAAGACTGGAAGGTTCCAAACAAAGTGTCTACAACAGAGATAGCTGCTTCAGTTTTCCCTACAAATGCAAAGATAATGCCCCCTGAGCTCTCCCGAAGCATCTCCCACTATCAGGAGGTTAAGAAATTTGGGACTAACTCTTTGATTCATATAAGATATGCTGCTTGATTTTGATTTCCAAAGGATGGGTATGGCTTGCTCCCTACATTGCCAAAGGCAGAGTTTGCCAAGCTCAAAGACACAAGAAAGTATGGCCAAGCCATGGATGTATGGTTGTGACGCACCTGCCCAGGATAATCTTCGTGAACCAAAGATCCCTTTTTCTTTTTTCTTTTCAGTTTAAGAACCTTTGGATTTTATCCCCCAAACTGAAGAAGCAGTTGGGCACTGGCCAGCACCATGGTTGCTTCTAGGCACCCCCTGGGGCTCACTGCTCTAGTAAGCAGAGAATACGAAAACAGTGCTATTGGGCAGAGTCAGGACTCTTCCACTGTTAGCCATAGTACAGACTTCATGTACAGACCCCATTACGCTGTAAAACATCTCACCAGTCATTTAAGGAGAAAACATTTATATTGTTATTGTTTTAGAACCCGTAGGGTGACCCATATAAGAAGCTGCCTCATGATGATTCAGAGCATATGTCCATCTACCCAAGTTATGTCTACACTGCTGTCAGTAGCTAACAAAGGTATCAGGTTCAGCCAACTTCTCCAGCCCTGCTATTTAAAACAAAACAAACAACAGCAAAACAAACAACAACAGAGATACCCTTAATTGAACTCGAGACTTTCAGTATGCAAAGCATATGCTAAGCATTGTCTTCTTTCTATCACCCTCCCCTGCATTCCATTCCTCTGTTTGCCACTTGCTGCAAGTGACTCAGCCCGATTAAGAATACACGTTAATTATTTTGCAATGCAAAGTTAGGGCATGGGAATGATTGGAAGGTGACTAATTTTGTGAATATTTCAAGACATGTTGCAGCTGGCCAGATATTGGAAAGTGTTTTAAAAGTGGGTCCAGTGTGGAGGAGGTAAGGTGCAAATTCTCATCATATCAGAAATCACATTGTGATGGATTTACTATAAATACTTGTGTGAGCTGGGGCACCGTGAAGCAGGTTCAGCCTCTCAAGAATGAAAAGACAGCTACCTGGAGCAAGACAAGGACAGAACTTCCTATTCAGCTGCAGGAAGGGAACTGTTTCATTTGCAAAGGCCAGGCCAATAATATGCAGATCAGTAAGCAGTGCAAATTCATTCATGTACTACAGTCTCTCTTCCTTCATAATGTCTGTTACCCTTTGGTCAAGAATGGAGAATAGCTATCCATCACTTCTTGCCTTCTCTGACCAGAGTGTCAGAAGGAAGCTGAAAGTACAACCCATTAAACCAAAGCATCTCCCACCCCATCATTTCCGTTCTGAAGAGAGAGGATGACTGTCACACTTACCTGTAAATGAGAACTTCATCATCAGAGCAGTTATATTGCAGCTGGTACATTTTAACTCTTGGAGCTGACTTGCTCACCGTCCATTTGACCAAAGCTGAGGTAGTTGTCACCTCAGAGACCAAGACAGCCCTTTCTGGTGGCCCCTTAGTCTCCCCTCGATTAGACTTGCTAGAACTGGTAATGTCAGAAAGTCTTGATTTGGGTGGGGCTGCCCGACCTGTGCCATTACTGAGATGAGGAAGCTGGACAATGGACAGCTCAATTGTTGCAGTAGACTCTCCAGCAGCATTGGCTGCTATGCAGGTGAATGTTCCATAATCCTTGGATGTTGTAATTAAAATCTCTAAGGTGCCATTGTCATAGACAGCTGTCCTTGAAGAGTTCCCAATAAGCCGGTCATCAGGAGCCACCCAGTGAATGATTGGAGAAGGATCTCCAATGGCTTTGCATTTTAAAGTGGCTGTTTGTCCTTCTAAAACCAGCAATTTATGAGTATGCTGGGTAATCAGAGGGGGCTCACAAACAAACTCCTCTTCCCTGACATACCAAAAGTACCTTCCTTTTAAGCCTGCAGGAGAAGCACAAGTTTCCATGTCATCATCTCTGTCAAGACGCCGTAGCCAAAGCAACTCACAATTACAATGCAAAGGGTTTCCTCCGAAGCTCAGAGAAAGAGGTGGGGAAAATGGGGTTGAAGTTAACGGAGAAATTTGGGACCTGGCAAATATGGGATCAGGAGGGAGCTTCTGAAGCCTGTTGGAGGTCAGATCCAGCCTTGCCAGTTTCTGAAGATCTGCAAATGTCCCCTCTGTAATATAATCTATCAAATTATGGTCCAAACTGATCTGATGTAAATTTACCATCTTCCTTATAGATTCCCAAGGGATGCTTCTGAGGTTATTGTAGGAAAGATCCAGATCTTCCAAGGTGAGCAAAAAGTCCTCAAAAGCTTCATCTGAAATACAGCTCAGTTGGTTGTTGTTCAGAATCAAGTGCTGAAGGTTGATCAAGCCTTTCAAAATATCCTCCCCAATGCTGGGTAGCCTGTTACTGTCCAAGTGCAAAGACCGTAGACTTTCTAAGTCAGCAAAAGCATAGGACTGTATGTAACTAATAGTATTCCTAGACAATGTGAGGTCAACAAGGCCAGTCATATTGGCAAAGTCCTGTCTGCTAATGTTAATAATGAAGTTGCCTCCAAGTCGGAGTTCAACTGTCCTCCTGTCTATGTCTGGTGGTACAAAAAGGAGGCCTTTAGAAGGGCAAAGAGTCCCTAATGATTCAGACAGGTTCTGGCAGACACAGTATTTTGGACAAGCATTGACCACAACAGCCACTCCAAACACCAGGATGCCACAGAGCAATTTTTCCATGGTAAATCACACAACGGGACCTGTAACAACACGAAAGAAGTCAAATATCAGTCAAGAATTTGGAAATATCATGTCTTTTAAACTAACAACACTTATTAAAAAAAAGCAATATTTTCTCCTTTTTAAAGTTTCTGCTTCTCTAGGTAACAGATGTCAAATGCACCTCAATATGCATAGTAATATATACTACTATTTCCAGTTCAAAAGTTCTCAGACAATGTTACTAGTGATTTGAAAATTAAAATGATGAATTGCTGTTCATTGTAAGCTTGTCTTTTAATGTGTATTGAGAGCTGCTCTTTGTTTGCACAGCAATTAGAAAGGTCTGATACTGAAACATTAGCTGATCAGGCAAAGATAAATTATTTCTGTAGAGCCCCAGTCTTTTAATGCCCTATCCTTCGGAAAACTTTTCAACAGACATACACATATTTCATTTCCAGGTGTTACACTACAACAGGTTTTTGCAGAGGAACTCTTCTGCATATCACAGAGGATTTAAGGCCCCCATATTAAGCCAGCTGTGCCTTACAAATTTAGGGTGAAGACAGTGATGAAAAAGGGCTTGAGGGCACATCATCCGTCCTGGAAACAAATGTCTTGGAACACAAGGAAAGAAGGAAATACCAGGGGACAAATGCAAGGCTTATTGCAAACTTTGGGCAATAGGGTGAGTGAACAGCAATCATAGACCAAGGTGGGAGAGAGGAAGGCTCCTTTGCCAGCAAGTCCTGTCTCCAGTTGTGTCCATTGCTCAGTTGCCTCTGCCATCTCAGACTTTCCTCAGCACAAAATCTACCACAACATCCTACAACCTGTTCCACTTCCTTTCCCAGCTGAATAGCTCCCAGATGCTTTTATGTACTAAGTTTAACCTTCACAGACCTCATTTCCAGGTGTTACACCAGAGCTAGAGCTTGTTTTTGCAGAGATAATAGAAACAAGATGCCAAATGTAAGGTCAGCTAAGCCCTCTTTGCATCAAAAACTGGGGAAACTGTTTGTATGAAAGAATCTGTCCATGACTCCTCCCCAGCACTCTTAGTCCAGAGGAGGGAACAAGGAAAGATTGTTCTTTTATCTCAAGCACAAATGTGTAAATGTATCATGTCTCCAGCTCAGAGAAGTGAATGACTCATAGTCTGACTTCAAGGAGGCAGCATCAGGAACCATGAATATTATAAAAGACAGGACAGTTATCTCTGGAGGAGAACGGATTGTAGACTCACACATAGAAGAAGATGTGCTGTCAGATCCTGTTTCTAACTTCCAGAATGTAAATCAACCAAAAGAACAGTCCCTAAACTCTTTTAGAAATCCATGTACTATCTGCCCCAAACACCCCACTTTCCTGTAGCTCCTTGCCTGAGGCACTAAAAGTCTCACTTGGAGCCTACAGAGTACCCTGGGAGCGTCATCTGGAGACAACAGAACACTTAAGCAGTTCTAGGCCAGAGTACAACTACTTTAAGCTCCTTTCACACTCCATGAAGATGTGGACTCAGTTATATAGGTTTAGGACATCTCTGCAATTTGTTGGAATGAGTTCCTTAATGCTGTCCATGGTCTCCTGTTTTCTTCAGTTTGACCAACCCCTTTGATACATGTCTGTGTTCCTTCTGAAGACTGTTTCCTGGCGGTCAGCTATTTGCTCTAGGTAGTGTTTGCTAGTGTTCTTCCCTTGGTCCTCACCAGGTTTCAATGAATGTGCCCAGTACTCACAGAGTCCACATGACCTGAGCAAGACAAATAAGGACTTTAGAGAATCATGGAAAAGTAGATGGGGAAGCACAAACAAAGGGCCACCTGGTACAACTGCTGTTCAAAAGGAAAGCCTTTGATAGATCAGTCTTTCATTCCATTCGTTATCTAAACTAGAGTGTTCTACAAGCACTGCAGATCCATTACAGAAAAGTATATGTTAGCAGAAGAATCAAGCAAGTCCAATATAATTTCGATTCATTTGAGTCAGCAGAATTGCTATCTAGGCAGTGTAGCAAACCAGCCAAAATAATCTATGGGTTGTTTCATCCTTAAGGCTTGGAGCAAATAGTGTTATATTTAAAAATAAATTAAAACCACACTAAAGTATAGCATAGATACAACCAAACTGGACTATATATCAAAGTCTTGGGACTCTACCAGTTAGCCAGGATACCCCAAAAACAGTCTAAATGCATATTCTTATAATACTTCCAAATGCTATTCTGGTTTAGAATTTGTTGAGTGCAAAAGAAGGACATCAGATAACTGAGGGGTGTCATCAAGCACCTTTTTCTGTATCCCCTTCCTCTTTGAATAGGGGTCTTGGTAGCATTAATTTCTAACTGATTTTTAACTACAAAATGCATATGAATTGGTTTATTTAGAAATAGAGCTCATACCTATAATTGTAATTATTACTGGCAAAATATAAGCAAGTGGTGGTGTGACCCAATAATGGTTAAGCTGCCCTTGAGTATTTTGATGGCAAAATATCCATTTTCTGTAGCTATACACCATTTCTCAATAAGTTCCCACATATAAAAGGTCACACCTAAACCAGGTCAAAAAGATTTATTGCTCCAGGCATAGTCACTGGGGTGACTTGAGTGCCAGCTGTGTACATTCAGCATTATTACATGGAATCTTACTCTTTTAACAGGAATTAGAAAATGCAAGGTCTTTACAATGCAAGTGCACAAAACCAGCTCAACTTGTTCTGGATGGGCATTTCATATAAGTTTGCAATGCCTATCATGTGCCTAGTATTTTTATTTTATTTATTTACAAGATGTATACCCAGTCATTCTGTCCTGATCAGGCCCACCAAGCAAGCAAACAGATGAAAAACACCAAGATGGGTAGCCATGTAACAGATGAAAAGCAGACATAACTGGTAATGGATGGAAAGTATAAACAATTTTTAAAAACCTTAAAAGCCATTAAAACCAAATAGAAACACATAATTAAAAACCAAATTAAAATGCACATACAATAAAATGTGCATAAATAAAAATAACAATTAAAAGATGGCAAGAAGGAGAGACTGAGAGAATGCCAGGTGAAACAAAAAGAATCTTCATCCGATGGCGGGAGACAATAGCGAATCTCTTTGGAAAGAGAATTCCAGAGTTTGGGTGCCACAACCAAGAAGGCCTAATCTCAGAAAAGCTTCAGAAGATTACTGTAATAATAAGGGTTGGTACTTGGATGGGAGACCACCAAGAAAGATTCTGCAAAGGAAGGTAATGGCAAACCACCTCTCCTTCTCACTCGCCTTGAAAGCCCCTTGCTGGGGTTGCCATAAATTAGTTATGACTAATTGTGTACATAATTGTAATGTCAACTATTTTGCATGTTTTTCATCTAAAAGGTGCTCATGGATGTTGGGATTTTGGCATATCCAACATTTTTAATTTGGTGGGTGAATGAATGAGAAAGGCTTGAAATTGTTGCGTTTGTTATGCCCTGAAAACAAATATTGGATATTTCCTGCAAAAGGCAGGCTATGTTTAGCTTCATCTTACTTCCTATATTAAACTTGTATCCAGCGCCTTTGTAGCCATGTTATTTATGCAAATCTGTGGAACAGTTAGCAAAGCTCTGTTCTTTGTATTTATCCTTTACTAACAGACAGTTGGCTTTTGGAATCTTAAGCATAATTATATTCTGGAGCCTTAATTTAGTGTATTATCTTAGCAGCTGTAACTATAAATAAAAAAGGAGTTTAGAAAACAATTTGGAGAAAAAGATGGATATAGTTAATTAGCAATGAAGAGTGCTTCCTTTACCCACCTCCTTCCTCTAGCATCTAGTCTAAAATGCGTTTGAAACGGATTTCGTGTGTGTGTGTGTGTGTGTGTGTGTGTGTATGAGAAAGAGAACACAGAGTCTCTTTCAAGTGCATTCCATTTCCCCAATTACAGTTTGGGGGGATGTTCTTACGTATGATTACACTCCTGGGAGTCAGTTGACCTTGAAGAGTAAAACTGAGGAGAAGCAATAGAACGCACTTAAGAGAAACAGGTAATACTACTTAACAAAAAGATAGCTGCACTGCATTTGTAAACTTGTAAAGACTATCAAGGAGATAAGGGAGGAAACAACTTTCCCGTCTTGTGTGATGGAGGGAGAAACAAAGAGAGAATAATTGTAGATTTTCTGGGCTGTAAGGTGATGGTCTTGGCATTGTGGTACCTGACATTTCTCCAGCAGCTGTGGCTAGCATCCTCAGAGGTATAACACAGAAAGATAGAGTACTCTCTTGTCAAAGTGAGAAGAATAATGGTAGGCAGGCAATTTATATCTACTCAGGAAGGTGAGGTAGGGCTGAGTCATTATCTTGTAGGAGTACCCCAGGCAGTGACATGCTAATGGAGGAGCTTTCCTGAGGAGGTTCTTTTGCATATGGATTGGCTGTTGAAATTCACAAGGATTTTATTATAGCAAAATTCTAATCTTATCTGTAGTGCTATTGTAAGATGTAGAGCATTTTGTGTTTTTCGGGACAGGAAACCATGCCCTATTTATTTTTAAACACTCTTCTTTCCTGTTGAAATTGTGTGTGAAATTTCAATGGCTTTCCTGTGTAAACTGACATGGTAATTGGATGTGTTGTCCAGACTTTCAGTGTCTTGGAGTAAGATACTGTGTCCTGTTTGAGTTAGGCTATGTTCAGTCACTACTGATTTTTCAGGTAGGCCAAGTCTGAAGTGTCTTTCATTTTTTTATTCTTGTCTGAATGCTAGTTTGGTGTAGTGGTTAAGTGCGCGGACTCTAATCTGGGAGAACCGGGTTTGATTCCCCACTCCTCCACTTGCACCTGCTGGATGACCTTGGGCAAGCCATTGTTCTGATAAGAGCTGTCCTTGAAAAAGAGCAGTTTCTATCAGAGCTCTCTCAGCCCCATCTACCTCACAGGGTGTCTGTTGTGGGGAGGGGATGGGAAAAGGAGTTTGTATGCCACTCTGAGACTCCTTTGGGTAGTGAAGGGCAGGGTATAAATCCAATCTCTTCTTCTTCTTCTACACTGTGTGGTCCCAATGTACACCTTTTGCCGATCGTACCTCTGAGGATGCCAGTCACAGCTGGTGAAATGTCAGGTACCACAACACCAAGACCATGGCCTTACAGCCCAGAAAATATACAACAAATGAACTCCAGCTGTAAAAGCCTTTGACAACATAAAGAGAGAATAATTTCTTCACCAGCAGAAGGATCAATAGCCTCATTGATAGTAGGAAAATGTGATAGCTGTCATTCTGACTGTAAAGGTCTTCAGACATATTATAAAAACAGATATTTAATGTGGAAAGTCCACAGCTTACTCATGCCCACAAAACTGGGGCTTGAACAATGTATTGAGGGGCTCCTCAGCACTCCTTATGAAGGGGAAGCAGGTTCAGTCAGATTAGTGGCCAGGAGGGCTATGTGGCTAAAATTGCCAACTCTAGGTGAGGAAAATCCTGAAGATTTGGGAGTGGAGCCTGGGGAGGGAGGGCTTCGGGGAGGGGAGGGACACTAGTGGGGTATAATATCCTAGAATTTGCTCTTCAGTGCAGCCATTTTTTCCAAGGGAACTGATCTCTGTAGTTTGAAGATCAATTATAATTCCAGGAAATCTCCAGTCCCCACTGGAAGTTGGCAATCCTAGTGGCCTGGGCCTTAATTTCATACATTCAGGATGGGGGGCATTATGTGTTGTCATTTTGAATTTTTATTACAGCAAGGGCCTTAAAACCTGGAAGTAGTCTGGGCTGCTCAAGTTCTTTCAGAGGGCCTGAGGAAAATTGCCTTGAGTCTGAAGACCAAGCTGAAAATTGCAGGGATTCCAGTTCTCCAGAAAGTTCCTGGAGATTTGGGGGTTAAAACTGGGAAGGACAGAGTCTTCCCAGAAGAAATCCAGGCCCCACTGAGATGTTGGCAGCTCTAAGCCAGAGGGATCCCAGAGAGACTGACCAAAGTTGCTATTACAAATAATGAGGAAAGTCAATTGTTAATATCAATCAAGAATTACTCCTGGACCTAGGCTAAGTAGGAGCTCCTGAGTCTGGACAAAAAGAAAAAAAAATGGACACATCAGTTCATTGCACCAGAAGTTTGAAGTGAAGAATATCAGTCAAAAAAAGCACATGCCCAAACTCCAGTGGTTTGACAAAGAGAGTAGGAACTTAAAAATTTACATATACTGGAACTTCCATAATTCCTTGGCCATACAACTTCTTAAACATCAGTTATGCCAACTAATTGATGTAAAAAGGCAGGTTTTTATCAATAAATAATGGGAAAAACTTCTTTTTTCTATTTCCACAAATGACTCTAGACAGTTTTGGGCTCAAATTGCTGGTGCTATATGTGCTGAATCACCCTTAGTTTCTGTTATTCCTTCTGAAACGTGGTTTCAATGTTTTTTCTTCCATATTTCAAGTGGAACTCTCCTGCCCTAATGAGTTCCCTCATTCTCAATTGGCTGATCTCCCCAAGTGGCCTTCTGTTACCCCTGAAGAAATTATAATCTTAATTGATCAATTAAAAATAGGTAAAGCTCCAGGGACAGATGGAATTATCCCTGAGATCCTGAAAGTTGACCCAGATTGGTGGTCCTCCCCCCGGCCTCCTTTTTTACAATGATAAATAAAATGGGTCAGATGCCTGAGGCCTGGTCCAATGCTATTATTGTGCCCATCTATAAGAAGGGATCTCAACATAACCCTTCCACCTATAGGCTAATAAGTTTACTCTCTGTAACAGGGAAACTATATGCCAAGTTTTTACAATTAAAGCTCTATAATTGGAACTCATCCTCTAAGATCCTTGGTCCTGAGCAAATAGGGTTTAGCCAAGGGAAATCTCCTCTTGATCACTGTATTCTTCTCTCCCACCTGATAAATAAATATACAAAAAGAAGAAAGGCTAATCTTTATGCTGCCTTCCTGGACCTTAAAGGGGCCTTTGATTCCATCTTGAGGAATTTACTTTGGAGGAAACTTGATCACCTGCTTCCTGATAAGAGTTTATTATTTCTCATCAGAAGGTTGTATACGGCCACAACTTCAGATTAGATTTACCCCAAAGATTACTATAAATAAAGGGGTTAAGCAGGGCTGAATTTTGGCCCCTTCCCTTTTTAATCTTTTCTTAAATGACCTTGCCCCCTTTCTGTCTTCAGTTGATGGCTCTGAGCATATTTCTCTACTTCTGTATGCTGATGATGTGGTTCTTTTGTCGTCTACTCATTTGTGGTTGAAGCGTTTGCTTAATTGCTGCTATGAATATTGTGCTGCAAACCATCTGGAGCTAAACTATGAGAATTCCAAAGTACTGGTATTTTCCAATTCCTGGAAGGTCTATGATTGGAAAATTAATGGCCATTCCTTGGAACAGGTTAAAACCTTTAAATATCTTGGTTTTCACTTCCAATATAATGCCTCATGGGTTTGTCACCGAAAAAATGACAATTAATACGGCTACAGTAAATGTGGCAGCAATCTCTAATTTTTTCTTCTCAGGAAGAGGTGACCAGTACATACCTGCTGCTTTAAAAGCCTTCAATGCCAAAATAGGGGCCCAGCTATTATATGGGGTGCCCATTTGGATCAATACAACTGGAAACTCCAAATCAAATCAATACAGCTGGAAACTCCAGTCTTATTTCCTGAAGAAAATATTTGGGGTTCCAATGTGTGTTCCCTATGCAGCTTTATGCCTGGAATGCGGCCAGAACTTGCTGATAAATAAAGCGTGGCTTACTACTATTAAGTATTGGCTTCACCTCCTTTTCGATTCGGATCCTTGTAGTTACACCTATCAGCTTTTATCAGAATCTAATGACTCAAATTGGATAACCTACATAGAATACAAAATTAAACCTCTGGAGATTACTTTAGATTCCTTACTCCTTACTTCTGAATCCAAGGCTTTTTCAATTATAAGAACTAATCTACTTTGCTCTGAGTCACATTCATTATATAATGCCGCTAACAAAACCTGTTCACCTCTGTATTCTGGAATATTCCCTAAAGTTGGCCAAGTTGCCTCTTATCTCTATCATCTTCATATTCCCAAACTCCGTAGAGCCCTTTCTATGGCCAGATTCAATGTACTTCCTTCGGCCTTATTATCTGGCCGTTTTCAGGGTGTGCCCTTCTCTGATAGATGTTGCCCATGCACAAATGATTGTATCGAAATGATCTCCCATGTAATGTTACCGTGCCCCTTCTATTATGCAATGTGTCTGGAATTCTGAAACCTTATTTTGACTCAATTAGAAGAGTATTCTAACGGTTTAAAGATCCTTACTCTTCTTGATAATCCCAATTGTGAGATAACAGAAACTGTTGCAAAATTTCTTTCTGGTGCTGCTTCTATTTGCCCTTGATTTAATTGATCAGTTTTCTATCGCTGGCATATTTATATGGCAATTCCTTTTATACCTGTTTTTTGTAGTATTATTTTATGTAATTGCTGTTATTGTTGTATATGAATTTGCAAGTGTTATATGCCAATAAAGGTAATTGGATTGGATTAGCATTCAGTTCAAGTGTTCCATTTTCAGATACAATGTAGAAATTCCATGCAGACCCAGCTGATGGAGAGCTAACTTGTGAAACTTCCTTTTCAGATATCCTCTTTCATTGAAGCTGGTATCGCTTAGAAATCCATTCGTCCAAAATTTGTTCCATTGATTTAAAAAAAGACTGGTGCATGCCTTTTCTGTTGGGATTCCTGCCTTGTGGAATGGCCTGCCCAAGGAAGTCAAGAAAGCTCCCACTCTCCTGGCATCCTGCAAACTATGCAAAACTGAACTACCCAAGAGGGCTTTTCTATACAAGTAATAGGGTTATACTGTACAAAATGGTTTACCAACTTACTGGGATAAATAATTAGCAACTGTGGTCCATACTGCTGCATATAGCTTATTGTAAGTAGGATCCTATTATGTAATTTCTGTACCACTTAATGTGTCATGTAATACTTATGCTATGCTTCAGTTCTTTCTTGTGGTTCCAGACTTCTAAAATCATAACACATTGGTTACTGAATCCCCCACTTCATTGCTTGTAGTGAGGCCCTATAAGAAAAGTGTACTATAAATAACATAAACGAGCAATGAAGTATTCCGAGTGCATCAGTTTCACTATGGAAATGACCACTCCAAAATTTAGGAAGAAATTTGGATGGGGTGAATTTCAAAGAATCCCTACTCTGTGGGGGTTCTTTCTTCTGCTGCGAGAAAGAAGAGATAAACAAAGAGGGCTGTGACTCAGTGGCAGAGCATCTGCGTTGCTTGCAAAAGACCCCAGGTTCAGTCCCCAGCAAGTCCAGTGTAAAAGGGTCAGATAGCAGATAATGCAAAAGACCTCTACCTGAAACTGTGGAGAGCTGCTGCCCATCAAAGAAGAAAATTTTCACCTTGACAGACCAGTGGTCTAACTCAGTATAAGGCAGCTTCATGTGTTCAAGGAACCGGGGTACAATTTCTTTATGCTGCTTCCTTGCCAGAGACTCCTGTCCTTAGTGACTGACTGTCTCCTGAGACCTCTTCCCACCACTCTTCCATCCAGCAGCAAGCAAGCATTCTTCAGGCTGCTGGCCAAATTACTGTGATGTCTCACTGTTACGCTGATTTGCATGTAATGGGCATCTATCAGGCAGTGAAAGTGGCATCCTTGCCACAAGTCTGTAAATCAAGGCAGGCTCTTGTCTTGGTACTGAATGAAAAACAGCCTTTTTAGTACTGTTATAACATGGTTCAGCATGAATTAATATGAGCAAGAGGCAGAAAGGCTCTTGGTTTGTAGTTAAACTTGCCTCATAAAGATGCAAGTCTTGAGAGGTGGCATCTCATTTTAGAAATGCCTCCAAAAAGCATTTTTTTTAAAAAAAAATCTACCTTGAGCTTTACACATGAATTACATATTGTATTTGCATACCTTGGCATAATTTTCAAGGTAACTATCAGGCAAACAGTCTCTGTGGTCAGAAACTACAAATGATTTGCCTGAATAAGAACATAATGATTGTTTCTCTGGATCAAGACCAAATCCATTGAATCCAACATTCTGTTTGGGTAGGTGGAGGACTTTTAGCAACCATCACTAAGTATTCTTGCTGCTGATGGCCTTCCCCTGTTGTTTGTTAGCACCCTCTGTGCACACTTATGGGCACCATGCTCTTATATGAAGTGAGGTGATCTGGAGTAAAGGGAACAGGTCAGCTCCCTCCAAGTGTGGACTGGGAGACCAAAACAGTGCTGCCTCCCTAGCTCACCCCCAATGAAAGGAGGAGTTAAGAAAAGAGCAGGCTCATAGCAGCTCCCACCCACCTTGCATAGGGTAGAGGCTTGTGGCTTGTGGCAGCAGCTCACATCCACCATGCACACGGTGAGGCTGCTGGCTGTTATCCAGCTTGAAAGGCAGGGCCACTGGCTTGCAATGGCAGCTCCTGCCCACCTACATCATGCAAAGCAAAGACTGCTAGTTCCCATCACTTCATACAGCTCACTGCAGCAGTGATTCCTGCCTACCTTGTACAGGGCCACCCCAAGCCATCAGCCCAAGAGGACTTTCCCCATGACAATAATAGCCAGGGCTTTTTTTTGTAGAAAATGCCCAGCAGGAACTCATTAGCATAACAGGCCACACTCAACAGCAGAAACTCATTAGCATATTAGGCCACACCCCTGACAGCATAGCATATTAGGCTACACCCTCATGTTACTAGAAGTGTGGTCATCCAGCCACACCCACCTTTTGCTTCTTATTCTGTTTACCTTGTTCTCAAAACCCAGGGCTTTTTTTAAAGCAGGAACTCCTTTGCATGTTAGGCCACAAACCCCTAATGTAGCCAGTCCTAATGAATTTCAGCTGTTCGATGTGGCCTATTATGCTACTGAGTTCCTGCTGGGTGTGGCCAACCCAGGAGACAGCCGGAACTCTGTTCCTGTGTGTTCCTGCCCAAAAATAGCCTTGATAATAGCCAATATGCCCCTTGTTCCCTTCACGCACTCAGTCATAATATTATCTTTAGATTTCCTATCCCGTTTTATATGCAAACAAAGCATCCATCCATCCATCCATCCATCCATCCATCATCATCATCATCTACCTACCTACCTACCGCACTCAGAACGGCATGCATGATTCTCTCTTGCTGTACTTTATCCACACAACAAAAATGTTTTGATATAAGTTAGTCTGAGAAAGCGTGACTGGTTCTAGGCTTACCTGATCTTCCACTTGCTATCTGCCTGCTGCTTTTTGGTAAACGGTTGAGGAAAGCATCCATGATGTCACTTCCAGCACAAACCTTGAAATGATGGTTCCCCGCCCCCAAACAGCCACATCCCCGCATGACTTCCCTGATGTGATGTCACTTCTAGGTGATGTCATCACACTGGGGATGTCATCAGGGGATGCTCAGGTTTAAGGGCAATACCCTATGGCTTTAAGTGACATCACTTTTGGGTGACATCATCACATCAGGGACCTTCCAGAATGCCCCCAAACCCCCCTGCCAGAGCAACAAGTGGACCTAGCAGCCCTGTTTAGGATTCACACAAAACTTTTTGGTGAAACCAAGAGTGTCATGCTCACGTGGTCAAGACATTTCTGGGTTTGGAACATAAGAGATGTCACTTCATTGGAGTGATATCTTTCCCCTCATCCTCGCCCCATTCGCTATCCGAGCAGCTGCCATCACCCAGTGAATTTCATTGCTGAGGACAGGTCTAAACATACAGCGGAATAAGGTGTAATGATGTGACAGAGTGCTGCAGTGGTAGGATGGACTGCACCACTTTGGACTGCAGGTGAGGAATAACAGTTTTCACAGATCCAGTACCATAATAATACTCAACAAGCCAAAAATGATCATAGCATATGATGTGGCAGACTTTGCTAGCATTGTTCTTCCTGATGTGATCATTTTTTTATTAATAGGAAACTTGTGCATGCCAAACATTTTTTAAAAAATGTGACTCTCTCCACCTCCCATCTGGTGTGTTTCAGCTCATTCCTCCACCTCAAGATGCTCCCATCTCTTTCTGATTACATGTGTAGACTAGTCCTTAGTGAGGATCAGAAGCAGGCATCCCCACTCTTAATCTAGCACTCAGCTACTATACCATTCTGACTCCATGAAGACAAGCAAACCCTTGATGAGCTTCTGCAGAGTAATGGTTAGACTGTCAGATAAGGACTAAAGGTTTAAATTCTCATTTCGCTCAGTGCGTCAACCATGCAGTTGCAGCCTAAATACCTCACAGGTTGTTGGGAAAAAATGAGAAAAGGAAAACCACATGTGCTGATATGACCTCTGTGGAAAAAGGGCAGATAGGGAATGTTAAATACTGGATTCAAAGATGCATTGCAGTGAACAGCTCTACTTTATTTAGTGATTTCAGGAACAAGACTAAAGACTCCAGGGCAATTGCCCTTTTTAAGTAGTATGCAAAAAACCACACCCAAACACACCCTACTCCCAATGATAGGCTATTTACATAACATTGTCTCCTCATTGGTTACCTCTGTTTGCATAACATTGCCTTCTCATTGATTACCTCTAGAATCCTGGTGATCTATTGTTCCAGAGCTCCAAGCTCAGCCCGCCTCTTATGGACAAACCTGAGAGATTCCAGCCCAATACGTAACAGGGAATGTGATCGACGGAATATTGCTGCAGCCATCATTTGTAGTTTGGCCCTCACAATAGCTTGTGACTGAAGCAGAGTACTTTATTACTTTATTATCCTACCCTTCCTCCAATGAGCTCAGCACAACATACATGGCTTCTCTCATTCATCTTCACAACAACCCTGTGAAGTAGACTAGACAAAGAAAATGTGACAAGTCCATGCATGTGCTATGAAAAAGTAGGAATTTGGTACCTAGTGTAAATCTTATGTCACTACAGCACACTGTCTTACCACATAAGCTTCTCTAGCATGTCACTGAATGCTGCAAAATCTCTGTATCTTGGAGTAGGGATCGGTATGAACTGGAAAAATGCAGTTTGTGTTGGTTCATAGCCAAACTATGAACTGAACCATGAACCAAATTGAGAAGTTCATGTGTGAACCATACCAGTTTGTGGTTTGTGGCCCTGCAAGCCCCACTAAAAGGAACCACAGTCCTTTGCAGAAAGCCCCAAAGACAGCTGAGCAGTGGGGAGGTGCTCCCTGCCATTCCGGTGTTTGTGTGGCTCCTATGAGGAACAGAAAGCAGGGGGATTAAAAGGACTCAGAGCCCTTTTAAACCCATACTTTCTGCTCTGTCCAAAAACTGCCACAAACTGCTTCATGAGTTTGTGGAAGTTCGTGATGGTAGACCAATCATGAACTTTGGTTCGCAAACCACGAACAGGGCAAAATTTGTGATGTATTTTGCTTCATGGTTTGGTTCATGCCCATCCCTAGCTTGGAGTCCCCAAGGGTAATGCTATCTGTCCTCCCACATCCCTGATGAATGCCTCAGCTGTTTAGATGTTAAGCTCTTCAGGAAAAGGTAGGAGGATAGTCTCTTAATATGTGTTTTGAAGGTATTAACACAGTGTGAGCTCTGTTCTTGGCCTGGGTTCTCATGTGTAATTGCAACATGAGATAATTAACAGCATTAATTACATGAACTACAGTTTTTATCCTGCCGCAATTATCAGCATGAAGAAAATCCATCCAGACACCTTTTGCTTCCATTACCATTGTCTATCCCTACTGATGTGACAATTTTATTTCCATGGCAACGGAATCATTTCAAAAAAGAAAAGTAAACAGAGGGAAGCTTTGGAAAGCCCCACAAAGATATAATAAAGGACAAAAACTACACAGTTACAAGCACACTTATTAATTGTGTCAACGGAGGAGGAGGGAAGAATAGCAAGTCTGTACTGCCACCTGTAGAAAATCACTGGCAGATGTAAATTCACAGCAAGCAACCCATGAATACAAAAGCTTCCCCCCAACTCTGAGTTGTTCCTTGTATTTCTTATGAGGAAACAAGTTAAGACAGACTCACATTTTACTTTTCTTAGGGAATGACATATGCAGAAGTGCCTTGTGTCTCTGCATACCCCAAGGGGGAGAAAGTGAGGTAAGATTAATACACACAAATCTCCCCTCTTTCTGCTACTGAATGTGTTGTGTGTGTCCTCCTCACTTCCTTATAACCCCAAGCTCTTCATCCTTTTCTGTTTCCTGCTATTCCTTTGAATGTTTCTTGCCTTGAAAACCCTATGAGGTTGCTATAATTTGTCTGCAACTTAAGAGCACCCCTCTCTCTCTCTCTCTTCCTAATTTGAAAAAGGGCATATTTTTGAGGAAGACCAAGGACAGTCCATTTTATTTTCTGCTGCTTTTTCCTCCCATCTGCCATCAAGACAAAGAGCGGGCTGTCTAAATTCATATACAAGTTACAGTTATGTAAAGTAAAAAAAAACCCAACCTTTTGGGTGTAACCTTCTTTAAAAGAGTGATCTTTACATTCAGGGAAATTTTCCTTTTGCCCTGACCTGGATAGCCCAGGCTAACCCAATCTCATCAGAAGGTCAGCCCTGGTTAGTATTTGGATGAGAAACCACCAAGGAATGCCAGGGTTGCAATGCAGAGCCAGGCAAAGGCACACCATCTCTGAATGCCTCTTGCCTTGAAAACCCTATGGAGTCACCATAAGTCGGCTGCGACTTGACAGCCAAAAAAAAAAAAATCTTCCTGGTAAATATGGTATATGTTCAACTCTAATGGAGGCACATTGTATGTTGCCATATAAGAGCTTTCACAAAAATATGTGCATGCAGAGCACAGAGTCAAACTAGAGTGATGAAATTGCCACACACCTGCTCAAGACTGCCGTCTGCCTGCAGTTGGGCAGGAAGGAAAAGGAAGAGCAGCTACTGCTTCTTCTTGCCCTTGGGGACTGAAGGTCACTGCTTGTTCAGGCAGGCAAGTAGCCAGGTGTGTGAGAATTAATGCAGTTGCCACTCTGCCTTCTCTGCTGGCTGGGGAAGGGAAAGGCCAAGGTGAACATTGGTTGACATTTTACTGGTGGGCTCTGAAATCGGGTTCCAGCCCTACAGAGGTTCATACAGTGGGCCTATTTCTGTGCAAAACAGAAGACCAGAATTTAGTAAATATGGGCATGGGGGGGATAAATACAGGGAGATCATACATGACCATTTCTTTAGACACAAGACTGACATATCCTTCAACTGAACATGGTGTTTGCTTCTTTAAAAGCTCCATGGCTAGCTTGAGACTTTGCAGAGATACTATACCTGATTTCTGCTTCTGCCAGCACTCACCACCTCTCCTTGCTTTTGCAAGCAGGATTTTAATTTGTTGCTGCACTGGCAGAGTATAGTAAATGGAAGAACCAGTGGATCAGTTGGCTGGAAGACACAGCAATGATATTCTTTCATAATACCTCATCTCTGGATATAGCCTTGGAAACTCTCAGTATTTATTTATTTTTATGAGAACTCTCAGCATGAGGTGAAAAACTGGTAGTCTGGAGAAATAGAGGTATCAACTTGTTCTTATGGATGCCCCTTTGGGATGAAGCAGCAATACAGATATATAATCACCCAAAGCCCTAAGCTCCATCTGATGATGTTGACTGCTCAGAAACCCACTGTGACTGTGAAATGTTTGCTAAACATTTTGCAGAAAATAAATTCGTACATCAAGGCCTACTTGGGCTGCACTTTGATGACAGCAGCTGTAGCTGGGGTGATTTTTGGCTTTCTTCTCACTGTTCCTCAGCTGAATTTCAATTGGTTGCAGTCTGATAACATGAATAAAAGTTTTTGGAACAGTCTGACCAATCATCCATGTCCTGGATCTTTGACCTTTTTGCTGATTCTATCTACCCTTGCACTGGTGACTTTGAGTACAAATTACTGGAATAGGCTGTCCTTAAAGCAGCGTTTGAAGACCAGTGAGAAATTACAATAGGTCCAAAATGCAGCTGAAGAATACTAGCTCTCTCTTTCTCTCTCGTCACACACACACACAGAATCTGGTGGGTAGCTGTGTTGATCTGAAGCTACAGAACAAACAAAGAGAGTTACACTACTTGTTTATTTCTCGGTTTAAAGTTCTGGTTTCACCCCGTTTGACCTATGTGAAGGAATACCTCTTCCCATATATCCCTCTCTTCATTTATGCATAGACACAGATCCCTCCCTTCACACAGCAGTCTTCTCTGAAATGCTGTCTCAGATTTTTTCCTTCTTTTCCACCAAAGAGCTCATGACAACATACATGGTTCTCCTTTCTTCCATTTGTTCCTGAAAACAGACTGGCTTAAGATCAAATGGTAGATTGAATGGCTGCATAAAATCTGAATCCAGGCCTTCACAGACCAAGACAACTGAACCACTACACCGCATTGTGAGCACACCCATCACCTGAAGTTCAGTGGCTGAATTTGTTGTTGTGCTGAAGGAAATTCAACTGGCACACTCCCTACTGGTTTTCAAATGGCACTGGGAAATCCCATTTTATGTCAAGGAAAAGCTGGAAAGTTGCTGTAACACTTGCTGTTATTTATTGTCCATTTATTACATTCTTTATTGCTTATTGTTTTAATATTGTATTATGAGCCCCTATGAAAATTCTGCTAGGCAGCAGTCTAGAAATTCAAAGCATACAAATAAGTGGGCATTGCCATTTATCAGAGAAGAAATGTCATGATTGCATCTCTATTGCCCCACATGCATTCTCACAATGTCCCCACATTCAGGTAAACACATGTGACTTTTTCTTTTACAGAAGATTAATGTGGCTTATTTGCATAATTCTACCTCACCATTTAGGAATACATTTAACAGAACATTCAAAAATGGAAGAAATAATTATTGGCATTTCTAACTTTGTGGTGAACTGCCCTGCAAAAATAATGACACAGCGATATGTTCCCGTTCAAAGTGTTTGTTCAATTAAATGTTGATTTTGAACCAGTCAAAAGCAAAAAAATAAAAAATCCCAAAATCTTAGAGCTGTTTTACAAAAAAGGGGAGGAACTAGGAACAGGAGTTGCTTGAAAAACTGGATTCTTCATCGGTTTATGGAGGGCTTTAAACATAACAGTTCTGGCTACTATTAAGATCACTAAGAAATGCTTATTGCAGATGAAAACTGCTTAGTGCAGATAAAGGTACAAACCTCCTGCAGCCTGTTCAAGTGTCTTTTGGTGGCATGGAGTTTGGCTGGATAGAGTACTGGAAGGGCCCAGCTGCAAAATGCAAAATTAAGCAGCCCTCAGCTGTGTTACTTGGAGCCAGTGCCGAAAACATGGGGGCGTCTGTACAGACAAATGGCTTTAGGCTTTCAGGTTTCTCTGCATGGAGAGGAAATGTACAAGCTTTGTAGACCTTGAGAGGCAGAGCCACTAAGTAGCAACCCAACACAGTCAGCCTTTTCCATTTAAATGCTTCTTCACATTCCAAGCACAGTAATCATGTTCTGTTTAGAAATCTTTTATGACAGTGAAGTCTAAACCCAGAATAAGCATCACATATCTTGAGTCAAACACATAGGTGACCTTCAGAAAGCCTGATCAGTAAGAACTTACACTATTGCAATGCAACAAAGAGACTGTTGAATTGTGTCATTTGAAAGCAGTACAGTTGTCAGCAGAGTTTACAGGGTGTATCTGTTCAGGATTGTACTGTAGCGTACAGTGGGCTTCTTCACTCTCACACTTATTCCCAGAAGGCCATTGAGGGACAGAGCCTGTCAGATAGTAGTTCCAAAGGGGCCTACTCTTCAGGAACTGAATCACAGGGATGGAAGTGGATCTTCAGAACATGTACTGGAACTTGCATACTCACATAATCCAGGCATGAAGGGCCACCTCACACATTTACACAGTGACAGCAGCAAGCTCTGGGAATAATGAGAATTCATTAGTTGAAAAAATAATGAAAATGTCCTATTTTTATAGTCATTATTATAATGAGAACTCATTGGAAAATAAATAGCATTACTGGATATTATTTAATTTTTTTTCTGGTATATGGCTGCCTGGTTTGAAGAGTCTGAGCAGAGTTCAGATTGGAAGGGAAGGGGAGAGAATGAAACTGACAGGGAATGTTTCCAATCATTCCATTCAGACTAAAAATGGTCTTGCTATAGAACAAGGTCTTTTCTTTTGACCCTGCTTCCACCAGTCATCAATGGTTCAGAGTAGGGTCACCAAGTCGGGACTGGAAATTCCTGGAGATTTTGAGGCAGAACCTGGAAGGGTGGAGGGTGGGTGGGGGAGGAAGCTCAGGAGGGATGTAATGCCATACAGTCCACCCTCTGAACCTTCCCCTTTCTCCAGGGGAACTTATCTCTGTAATTTGAAGATCAGCTATAATTTTGGGAAATCTCCAGGCTGCACATGGAGACTGGCAACGCTAGTTCAGGTAGAGTTTTCTTGATTCTATAAAAGCAGCATTTCCTCCATTCCCAGGTGACATTTCTTTGCCTGAGCTAATTTGTTTGCTTTAAGTGTAAGTATTTTGGCTTTTTTCTGATGTTTTGCAACTTTTATGCAACAGGCTTGTGCATCAAAGAATACGATTGATATGTTATTTTTGCTAGTGTTTGAGAAAGTGCAACTATTTAGCCATAAGCTTTCCCCCTGTTCTGTACTCTGTCTCTAACAATTGCATCCTAAACAGAATTACACCCTTCTAAGTCCCTTGAAATGGATGTGCTTAGAATTGAGGGTGGCATTGTGTGTTAATGTCAATGGGATACATCTAAGCATCTGTGGTTAATGCAGATGACGGGGGTGGGTGGATGGGTTAAGAGGCTTCCTTAAGACCACTTAGTGAATTATGGATTTGTATCTCAGTGTTTTAGGCAGCTAGGGGATTGATTAATTGATTTAGAGATTCATACCCTGCTCCCCACCAATGGAAAGCAAAAGCAGCTTATGACATTTTCCCCCCTACTGCTCCATTTAGTCCTTGGAACAGAAAAATCCTGTGAGGCTGAAAAAGAACGACTGGTCCATGATCACCCAGTGAGCCTCCACAGCAGAGCAGGAATTCAAAGTGGTTCTCTTAGATGCGCTAACCACTAAACCAGGGGATCCACATAAATGGATTACAGACCATGAGTGCTGAGAAACTCAACACCTCACAGTGTGGATGTGGCCAAAAGCAATTAATCCTATTAAACCAAAGAGAAGAGGAGGAATGTGACCTACAATAAACCTGCCTGTAAGAGACAGGAAACTTGAGATTTAAACAAAGCCCTCTGGTTCATTGCACAATTATATACTTTATTATTACATGCTAGCCTTTACCATTATATGTACACCATGTTTACCTTTACCTCATTCAAGTATCTTGTGTTATGCTGGTGTAGTAAAATGTACATTAAGTAATTACCTCTCCATGGTCTTTCCTTGCTGCCATTGCATTCACTAAGATTTACTGTAATAAAAGCATTGCTTTTGTTATAATGACTGATTGTACCACATTGCATTCTTCTCTTCGTGCAGTCAAATAAATATCCCGTTGCCCTTGTGTTCTGCTTCCTAAACCAATATTGTTTTGCACCCCTATTCTGTCCACAGTTACAGCCTAACATTTGAGCTGCTACTATTTAACTGAGAGAATACCCAGAGGAGTGAACAAAAGGAACTCCCAAATTTAAAATTCTGCTCAGCAATTTTCCATTCCCTTAAGGTTGTGATGAAGAGAACTTTGCAGTCAAATGATATTTTCCTTCAAAGCCAAAGACAGACTCACCAATCTCTCTCTCCCCCAGTGCAAAGTTAAGCCTTTAGCTTCTAAAATGGTGTTTAGGGCTAATTCAGGTCCACTAAAGAACAAAGGAAGAGACCATAGCTCAAAGGAGGAAGACATATTATACATTTCAAGGTCCTTCGTATTTCCAGTTAAAGACCTCAGAAAAAAATATCTTTCTGAGACCCTGGAGAGCTTCTACAGTGTAAACAGTACCAGGCAAAATTATCATCTTTACTGAGTCATTCCATCAGTACGTAGAACTCTTCAGGGTCTCAGAAAGAGAAAGGTCTTCTGCAGTAATTGATACCTGAGCACTTTGTAACTGGAGATATCAGAGATTAACTCCTATGTCTTTCCACAGGCAAAACTTTCTGCTGCATTGTGACTCCCCCCTCCCCCCACAAGATACTGAACATGAAATATATCAGTTGCTGCCTGATCACCACAAAAAATGGTGTCTCAAGAAGGTGGGGCTGGTTATGATTAGTGGTGGATGCCAAGATGTGTGTGTGTGTGACTTTTATACCACTCTCCCCACAAGCGGGCTCAGGGCGGTGTACAGCAATCCAATGAGTAATTTAAAGTACAATCCTATAAATACCTAGTGCCCATATGGCACCATAATACAATTCTGTCTCCCCCAATTTACTTTACATTAGCAATGGGTAGGGAGGGGGATGGAAGCAGTTAATGGACCAGATAGTTGTTGGAGACTGACCATAAGACTATTAATGTTAATAGCCACTGATGTTATAACCGCTGCTGTCCTCAACTGTATGCTTGGTGGTGAAGGCAGAGAGCCTGTTGGAGTGGTAATATTGCCACAATTTACCTGGGTTTGATCCAGAGAACTCACACAAAAGTACATAGAATAAAAATTCACTGAATAGAATCTCAAAAAAAATATTTAAAACAAGGAATACAGTTCAGCAAGGAAAAGTGCACAGAAAACAATAAAACTAACTTTCTAACCGTTCACATTATGCTTTGATGTTCCTCAAGGATTGATGTCTCCAGAGCATAATACAAGTAAAATCACCAGAATGATGGAAAAGCTGCAGCATGTTATCTAATTAGGCCAGCCTGGAAGAGCTGGCCTAAATATACATTTAAGAACATGTTAATCTGCTATACACTGAATAAGACCACTGGTCTATCATGATCAATATTGTTTTACTCTGAGGCTCTCCAGGGTCTCAGACAGAGGTCTTCACATCACCTACTACCTGGCCCTTGTAAGTGGAGATGCCAGCCAGGGACTGAACATTTTCTACATGGAAAGCAAATACTCTATGCCACTGTTTCCCAACCTGTGGCTCCTAACCCAAAAGAAGGTCACAAAATCTGTGAAAATGGGCCCCAAGCTCTTGCAGTTTTGCTGAGTTGTACATGCTCTTTAAAAAAAAAATAAATCCTCAGATATGTGTCTCTGGTCTTTTAACAGTCTCCCTAATAATTTTCCATTGCAGTGACAAAGGGTAACTTCCCTTTATAGCTTTGAACAGTCTGACATTTAAAATCTTTACTATAAACAGAAGAGAAACTGCTGGCAACGGGAGAAAGAAACCTAGACAGAATCCAGAACCACCAGATGAAACCTAATTGACAAAGTGAGCTTTGACTCATGAAAATTATACCCCAGAAAATGTGTTGGTCTTTAAGGCCCTACTGGACTCACATTTTGTTCTGCTACTACAGACTAAAATGGCTACCAATCCGAAACAGATGAAACTTAGCTATTTCAAGGCTGCTTACTTGCAATACCAAGAGGTAATTGCTGTGTGGTTTTTTTTATCTAGGTAGCGGCAATCTTATAGAGATAATTCATCACAGCCAACACAAGAATCCACAGGAAGTAACTGCAATCAGCTTCTAGAATTACACGGGGGCTCTTGGCAAGTTAGTCCAGGGTAAAGCCATCTCCCCTCTCGGCCAAATGCCAGAAAATGTTGTCTTTGCACAAATCATCCATTTTGGGGTCCTTTATGATCTCCTGAATTAGAGAAACAGATGTCTTCTTATGCCATATAGCTTTTAACAAATAATTTCTTGTCAGAGTGTTACAACAAAAACTTGAAGTGAAACATACTTTACTTGTTTCTTTTCATTTATCTGTTATTTCAGTATTGGAATGTATCTAACTTGCTATACTTCTGTTGTCTATTCTAGTCCTAATTTTCTTCTAAACAGTAAATACCTTATCATTTTTCATGCTTTATTCAATGTGTGAACAATTCTAGATTCATTTAGGAGAAGACTATTGAACAAGTAGTTTGTCGAGAAAATCTTGCTTACAAAACCTACCATTAAATGCAGGGGAAACTATCTTGGTGGTGCAGAAGGAGAAAATACAAAGAGTTTATTTCTGGGTGTAAGAAGCAGTTTGTATGGTACGGTTGATAAGACATATCTTAGATTTATTATTGCAGAAGTTATTGGATTTGTTGTGTCTGGAGGAGAACTGCTACCCCATGAGTGAGGCATGGTTTTGCATTTGGCGTAAGGGGGCAATGTTTCCAGTTTCTCCCCAGAACATCATTCTAGTATGAGTTGTGAATAAAAAAAAACATGGAGGATACAGCCATCAATAACTACTAGACATGGTGCCTAAAAGGAACTTCCACATTCATAGGCAGGCAGCAAACCTCTGAATACCCGTGCTAGAAGGCAGCATCAGGGGAAGGCCTTGGCCTCTCTGCCCTGTTTGTTGGCCCCCTCCAGGGCAACTAATTGGTTGCTGTGTAAAAACAGGATATTGGATTAGATGGGCTCTTCCTCATACATATTTATTTTACCCATTCTCTTTTGGTACATCCTGGGTTTTGCATGTACTTATGACACACATTTTGGATCTGTATTATCCTAGTGGTAGTATGGATTGGAATGTGTACTGAATCTAGAGACAACTTCAAATTTCTCATCCTTGCTGTTTCAACCCCCAAATCCCTGCTACAATTTCAACTTTCCCTTTGCAAATTATTTATTTTCACATCATTTTCTGTCCTGTACACTTTATTTCTTCCCTAAAATACACACACTTTAATGTTGTCTGTGCACCAGTAAATCAGCAATGTAAATTGTGCATACATTGAAAGTTTAAATGATGCACACTAAGTGTTTTGAGTTCATAACACGAATAGAAAATAATCTGAACTTCTGTGTTTATGCCTGTATGTTTGCTATTGTAGTTTGGTTTTTAATTGATGGTTCTTCTAATTAAAAATGCTTTTATTTACAGTAGCGGTGATCAACTTTGTAAGGCAAATGTGTCACAGCTGAAGTCCAAAGTATGGGCTCATGCTCCTCAAGCAGTACAGTACATATCTCTGTCTTTGATGGTTTGCCTCTAGTCTACTGACCTCATTTCTCCTATGGAGGAAATTGTAACTCTTCCACATGTGCATTATATTAACAAGAACTAGCAATAGAGCATGAAGGGAAACCCAATTGGCAGCACCCTGGTTTTTTCCCAAAGTATTAAACTTTGTTCAAACTCACACTCCATTACTGCTCCCCTATCACCTTCCCCTTTCTCTCCACCCCACACAACCCCTTTTTTAAAAAATAAAATAAATAGTGCACAGGGAACCATGATCAATGCTGCCCAACTTTCAAAGTTTTACTTTGTCAGACCCTGCTTGTCAGTTTATTCCCAGTACAGTTAGGGAACCCACAGACACCTCAGTACATCAAATATTCAGGAGGCCTCACAGGCCTTTTCTTCTTCAATTGATCATGTTTTCTTTACCATTCAGATGACATTGCTGCATCAGCAGATCAGCCCCCTTTTCCAAAGGACACATAGTGCAACCCTCCATCCCTACTTCTGAAAAGCAAGGCAGAACATGTTAGATGTTCTTGTCATGATGTGGTAGGAGATCTGGGGTGCTCTGTTTTCCAATAATTTTGAAATGTCTGTAGTTCAGCCCAGAATGTCCAGGTTTCCCTGTACCCATACTCCCTTGTTTGATCCCACAAACACTTGCATAAGCATTCCTGCAATGCTATAATCTGTATATTATATAACACTTAATATACTTCTGCTTGTGCATGAAGTTTTGAAAACTACCATTTGGACATCTTCAGGTTTAGGTTTCTTGTGCAATGTGCTAATGGAAGGTGTAAATCAGACCTTCCATGTGTGGAAGGGTACTTTTGGTTATAGCCCAGGATAACAGACCTTGCTTGTCCACTTTTCAGCAGTGGGGCACCATGCACAAAAAATGAAGCACAAAACTGAATATATGATGATATGATGTTGTCCAAAATAAATGACTACAGAGATACATAAACACATTGTAGAATGTGCTATTTAACACTTAGGCTGAGGTCAAGCTGGCAGTCTGAAGTGCAAGGGAGTTGTGGCAAAAAGACCTGGAATAAAGCATTCCGGGTTTTCCCGGTCACACTGCACCAACTGATGTGGGAGCATACCAGGGAGGATGCACAAGGAAGTGTTCACACTGTTGGCCCACTCCTGGCAGAAGCGCGGCTGTAAGTGGGTTTTTTTGGTAATCCAGTTATACAGATCAGCTTGTTTGTGTCCACACATCCGGGAAGTGGGATAAATATGCTCTCCAGGGCTTGCTACCACTTTCACCTGGTATTTTTTAAACTTGGGAGGGAAGCGTTACAAGATGGGTTGAGTGTGGCTGTGGAATGCCTGACAACTGTGTGCTGTGTGAACCGGCCCTTTAATCTGTTTATGAAACATTTCTGAAACATGCCTATATCAGGCCAAACTGCCAGTCTGAACTCAGCTTTGTATGGAAAGTATCTAGCACAACCAAGTCAATGCTGCCACACAGACAATAATGATGCATTGCAAGAATATTATTTTGACCACACGGCAGGCAGTGCATGTTAAATATAATCACAGTATTATTTGCATGTCATTTTGAAATCCATTTCTGCTCATGGAGATGCTTTTTGAATTGTAGTTCTGTTAAATGCACTCTATATATGATCAACATATAAATATATATAATTTTAAACATGGCCCCGTCTGCAGATACTTTAATATGGCATTTGGGGCTATGGCCAGACAAGACAGATTTTTCTGCAAACCTGAGAAAAGCTCCAGGTTTGCAGAAAAATCTGAAATCTTTAAAAAAGTTAAAAAAAAAACAAAAAACCTGCCCTGTATTTTGCAGGCAGAACCAGTTAAGTCAGATAGTGCCCTCAGGCCTAGATTGCAAGGCTTGGGCACTGAGAGGAGAGGTAACAGGAACACAGGTTTGCACCCAGTGAATCAGTTGATGAAGCAAACTTCTCTTCCCAGCCCAAGGGTTAATTAAGCTGAGATGACAGCAGCTTTACCTGCTTTGGAAGCAGCTTTTGGGACTCATCTCGCCAAGCTTAACTAGGGCCAAAATCCTGCAAAGGACTGCATCCACCATGATCTGGCCTAGGAGGTGGGGCACAGGCTGCTAGTCTGGCCCTAGATCTTCATTGGGCTATCTTGGCACAAGTCCTCTGACTGAGTTCTGGACTAGCACTTAGTTGCCCCAGGACCTGCGGGGACAAAGGGAAGTTCTGACAGAGGAGCTCCCACTGCAGTCTCCTCAGGGGCAAGTTCTGGATCATAAGGGCCAGGGACATCTATCATGCAGGGTTCTTCTGGAGTTTCCTGCTCTCCCCCAGGCCATGTCTCTGGCTCCTTAGGCTGCTCCTTGGAGGCTTCTGAGTTGAAGTCCAGAGCCCACTCAGTGGAGGTCATGACAAAAAAGCTCCCCAAAATAATAGAAGCAGCCCATGTAGCTTTAAGAAAAGAATGCTTTCAATGGCTGCTGTTAGTGAACAACAATAGCAGTGCCAATCCTTGGTTTCTGTCAGCAAAGGAGGCTGGCACAGGACACTCTCAAGGCCTGTTTTGGCCTTTGAAGGAAGTCAGATCCTGCATTGCTATCAAATGGAAAAATAACTTACCCCCATCAATCTCGCTCTGGTATGATAGGATTTGGCAGTTTTATGTGATGGAACTGATTGCATATAAAAAACGTCTTAAATGACAATGCTAGGCAAAAAGCTCAATTCCCAGCAATTTGGTATCCATTTCTACAGTACATGACAACTGATGGTGAAGTGCCAAGGAATGTTTACCCTTTAGATCTGTTACAATTGTAAGCTGAAGTTATCTTTGTATCTTATTAGTAAGCTGTAGCTCTTCTTTCTTTTCATTTTTTCTTTGAACCAACTGTAAAATGTAAAACTATGTATCTATTATGGTAACATGCAAGCCAAGTCTTGATTTCTCCAATAAAAATGTTAATTAATTTAAAAAGAGAGAGACAGGACAGTTTTCTCCAAAAAAAAAAAGAAAAGGAGGACTCATTAGGGCCAGGCCTATCAGCAGCCATCAGGTGACTTGCTACCATGTGACTTGCATGTGTCTACCCTGGCAACCTGCTTGCTG
The DNA here is from genome assembly GCA_029375565.1 of Gekko gecko. Classification (NCBI taxonomy): domain Eukaryota; kingdom Metazoa; phylum Chordata; class Lepidosauria; order Squamata; family Gekkonidae; genus Gekko; species Gekko gecko. The sequence goes on along the minus strand of JAPDNY010000001.1, from coordinate 94,025,536 downwards.
CTGTTCAACAGTAACAGCCTCACAATAGCTAGTGTGGTATAGTAAGAGTTTCAGATAAGGTCTAGGAGACCCAGGTTAGAATTCCCACTCTGCCATGGAATCTCAGTGGGTAACTTTGAATCAGTGATACACTCTTCAGAGCCTATCCAGCCTCACAGGATTATTGTGAGGATAAAATGAATGGCCTGACTGCTTTTCAAAACTATTGCAAATACACACAAGGAAGATAGTGCTGAAATACAGACAGCCAGTTTGCTACAGTAATCAGGATGCTGCACTGGAAACAGGACACATAGATTCCAAATTCCCACTCAGGAAGCCTTATAGGTAGGGTGGACCTCCTTTCTGGGTGCCTCTTGACAGAGTGGAGGGAGGGGGAATGGGGGATATAGGCATTGTGGCCATGCTTACAGTGCAAACCCGGAGGTTATGTCTGCACATTGGTGTGACACTCTAAGATTCTTGACAGAATCCTAGAGTGTCACACCAATATGTAGACATAACTTCGACAACATAACTTCAAGGTTTGCTCTAGAACTGACATTGCAACATTGCTGTGATGCCTATTTTGCTTGTCCCCACCCCCTACAACTTCTGTCAGTTGTTTTTATGTGTGTTTTCTTGTTAGGTGTTTAGATTTTATGCTACTTTATCGTTGCTTTTGACGTTGTAAGTCACCATGAGAATTTAATATGGACTAAAAGGCAGAGTCTAAATTATATTGATCCGTCTCAATGCATAAATTGTGATGAGAGAGAGGAGAGATATCAGCGAAGACCAGAGTTTTCAAATATTTTACCAAAATATTGTCTTAACCCAGCATTTTTTATCCCACAGACATCCCACCCCTACCATAACAGAATGGTTTCCATATGCATTTCAACAGAAGGCAGTTCCATGTCTACAATGGGATTTATGCATCGAAGTGAATGGGGAAGTTTGATCACACATGAGTATGCATCACATTGGGGAACATGTGTTAAAGCATTCAAAATAGATCAATTCGTTTTATCCTGGGATAGCTGCTATCCATCCCCATGTTATGCTGGAAATAAATCAACTTAAAACCAATCTTTATAAGGCTGTAAACTGAAGTATTATCCAGCTATTTGGAGCTGGCCTCAATTTTGCTTCCTCAGCAAACTCCTCAGAAAAGTTGCAACTGCAATCTTCCATCTCTATTACAAGGAAATAGTGAAGGGATCAAGTAATGACCCCCTCAGAACTCTCCCCCACTGGGCGACATGAGATTGCTCATCAACCAGACCTTGTTTCCTCTTTTATAGTCAGTTTTAGACTGGCTCTCTTCGTTCTGGCCCAAATTCCCTGCTGCTCAGCATGCTAGCAGAAGCTCCTCAGGTGGCCAGTTATCACAGGCTTGTTCTAATGCAAGTAAATGGCTGTATGTGCTTCTATTTCCCAACTACTTCAGTAAAAGAGAAGAAATTATTAACCCAAGATCTTTTTTTACTTGATCTATGTTTACTATTTTTCATAACACATTGACAATCCTTTCAAGGAAAATCTATGTGTGTTCACCCATTTGGATTTGAACTTAATAAAATGTAGTAACTTGGTAAACTGAAAGAAAACAGAACACAAAGTAATGATTCCTTTTGTATCTGAGAGAACTTTTGGTGAGCATTTTGGCAGCTTGAATAAGTAACCACCCTTTCATTGATTTTAATATTGTATTGGGAAGAAAATAGTTTGTGTCTATTCCAGGTGAGCGACAATGTTTTCGAAAATGTCCTTTTGTCCACAGCTATGAAGCATGAAGCTGCTTAGCACCGTGATGTCATTAGATGATCCCTGATTTATTTTCTGAAGTATTTTTTAAAAATGTATTATACTACACTGCAATAATGTTACAGCAACTTGCTGCCATGTTTTATTAGTATCTCTGAATACCCCATCTCTAGCCCTTTTCAATGGGAAGATAAAAGGGGAAAGATTCATGCAATTTTGCTCAGATTGCCTGGAAAGAATGGTAGGGCAAACTGAAAGACAACTGGAGTAGGATGGGAATTTACTGATCAACTGATCATGTAGATTCACATCCCCAAAAACCTTCATTTTTGACTTGAAAATCCAAACAGAATACATTTAGCAAACACCAGTCAGCTCTGTCCAATACATTTCCAATAAGAAATTTCATCAATGGGATACTGGGATAGCAGAAGGTACGTTACCAAATTTTGAAAGCTGTTCTTTTTGATTTGAAAATCTCTTCTGTCTTAATTTTTCTACTACTTAAATATTCTACTATTTTCTTTTCTTCTGTCCTAATTTTTCTACTACTTTCTTTATGCTGATTCCCCCTATTAGCCTGAATGCATTTGTGAATGTTTTTTTTTCATCAGTTGCAGATTAATGGTCTATAAGAAGCAAAACATGCCACTGAGTCACAACTGATTTATGGTGACCACAGGGTGTTCCAGGCATGAGGCCAGCAGAGGTGGTTTGCCACTGCCTTCCTCCATGCAGCAACCCCCGTCTTTCTTGGCAGTTTCCCATCAAAGTATTGAAGGTGGCTGACCCTGCTTAAGCCTCCAAGCCCCAATAAACTCAGGCCATACTGGGCTAATTAGGCCGCTAATAGCATATGAAGACTTTTTTTGTTTCATTTGGCACCACTGTCCAATGTTTAAATTCTTTTTTATATGTCTTTTATGGATTTTTAAGTCTGGTTTTAATAGCTTTAATGATATATTGTTGTTCTTTTGGTTGGTTTTAATAGTTTCAAAATGTTATTTTATTGCATATGTTTTAATTTGTTAGCTGCTTTGGTAGCTTTTGGGAGGGCAAATAGGCAGGATATACATTTTGTAATGTATATGGTGGCTCAAGTGGTTAAGACGCTGAACTGCAGGCTGTGGAAGGTCAGTAGTTCAGCAGTTCGAGACCCAGGTGCCGCATGATGGGGTGAGCTCCTGTCTCTGGTTCCAGCCCCTGCCAACCTAGCAGTTCAAAAGCAAGAAATTGCAAGTAGATAAATAGGTACCACTTCAGTGGGAAGGTAACAGCGTTCCGTGCACCTTGGTGTTTAGTCATGCCGGCCACATGACCACGGAAATGTCTTCGGACAGCGCTGGCTCTTCGGCTTTGAAACGGAGATGAGCACCGCAACCCTAGAGTCGGATTCGACTGTCTTTCGAGCAAGGGAATCTTTACCTTTACCTTTTACATTTTGTAAAATAAATAAATTAAATAAATAAATAAATATTTGTTGTTGTTCAGTCACACAGTCGAGTCTGACTCTTCGCAACCCCATGGACCAGATCACGCCAGGCCCTCCTGTCTTCTGCTGTCCTCTGAAGTTTGCTCAATTTCATGTCCGTTGCATCGATGTTCTGTACATGCAATAGAGTTTATGACCCACTACTCGTGTGTGTGTGGGGGTGTTTCTCCTGTACTTTACAGGCCGTACAGGGAAAATGGGTGGAATTGGGGGAAGGGATTGCTGTTGCAATGTCACTTCTGCTGTCAAGCCAGAAGTCATGCCATGACACTCCAGGATTCACCCCAAACTATAGTTTCGGGTGACTCCTAGAGGATTTCCCCAGTGTGATGGCATCACTCCTGGTTTGGTGCTGGAAGTAAGGTCATGTGCTGCTGCCCCTGTTCCCATCCACCAGTTGCCCCTGGAGGGTTAGCTAGCTGCGGCTGGCAAATGTAACTACTCCCCTTTTCTAGAGTCAGGTCATGCACTAGGCAAGTTCATACCCAACCTACCCTGAAATCAAGGACACTTTAGAACCAAGTTCTAATTCAACGGAAGTAGCTACTCTCAGAAAGGACTGGACAGGAGCTGCATTCATGGCATTAGAAATCTCCTGGGCTTTGTGGAAGACCTGGAGAATAGCGCTCAAGGAAAATAAGTTGCAAAGAGTGGCAGCAAAGAAGGGGGAAAATGTTTCAGGTTTGGCATTTGCTCTGACACCTGCTTCTGATGAAGAGTTCTGGAAAGCTCACATTTCCGTATTTGGAACTTCATCTGCTGTAACAAACTCATGGATGTTTGGACACCTTGGATATAAGCATTTTCATTAAAATGTATGTTCTTCTGAACTCCTCAATTTTCATTTAAAACAGAAACTGGGAAAAGAAATGAATTACCATTGAAAGTAAATAATCTGTTTCTGGCACCCTCCTTCACTTCACATGTGGAGGCAGCTGCTCTACAAATATGGCTAAACCACAAAAATCATTCTTAGAAACTCTTGAAATAGAAATCCCACTCAGCACTAGAAAGGTGGTGAAGGGGGTTGAAATAATAGCACCACAATAAACCCAGTGCCTTAATTTTAAAAGGGGGAATCAGTGGCCAAAAATAAACAAAAAGTGGCAAACAAAACAAAATCAGTGGCAAAAATATAAACAAACAAATTTGGCCTTACTTCACAGCTTCTGCTTCCCAGCTACTCAGAGAATGACAGTGGTACCAGATAAAAGCAGCCTGCCCTTCTATAGTGAATTTAAATTTATATTGCAAACAACAGGCTCCATTACCTCAGGATTTTCTCGCAGCACTTTTAATACTGTTGTTTTCCATGCCTTATTATTTTTCCCTTTCCCATGTAAGATTTGCTTTCTAGTCCATATCATGCCCTGTGATTTTTTTCCCAAAGAAACCCAACATGCACAAAAGAAAAAAACACAAACACGCTTCATTTCCTTCTGTTTATGCAACCTGATGTTCAGTCCCACATATTCCTCTGATTTCAGTCGCTTCTGTCCAAAGATGCTGCTGGATTTTGTGAATGCACTATTTTAATTCAGAGAGTCCCATTTCAGAGATCGGTTCTCCTAGCTCGAAATGAAATTGCAATCATCTTTTCCCATCGTCCCCCTCCCCCGTTTCTTATTTTGGGTCCCTCTGCTCTGAGCTTGATGTTATTTGTCCACTGCTGTGTTTCATGCCTGTGTCCATCAAGTTGACACTCACTTTAATTATTTTTTCAAGGCAATGACCTGAGAGGTCTCCATTTGTTAGAATTGTTTCCTTCATTGATCTAGGCCCCAAAGCTGACAACTCTTCTCACAAGTTTCACTGAGTTTCATGTTGGAGATATTTCAACTAATGAAAATGCAAAGCTTCAAGAAAGGACAGAGCATCCCAAGGGGAAAGGTACACTCAAGGCTGTCCCGCCTCCACCTTTACACAACTCAAACAGGAACATCCTGCAGTAACAATATTGTATGTCCAAAGCACTGACAAAAATAACCTGTGTCTGAAAGTACGGCATGAGATCTGTGATTAAGGTTATTATCCTATGCATACTTACAAGGGAGTGATTTATTCGAACATAGCATAATTTACTCCTTCATATAAATGTTTAAGATTGCACTGCAAATCAGAGCCAAAGCACTTGGAGAAAATGTTTTTAACCTTCTTCATACTATTTTCCAGAATCAAATAATACCCCCCCTCCCATTTCTATTTGCCTCAGAGGAGAAAACATACCCATACCCATATATTTTCCCCAAAGTCAAATAAAAGCTCCATGGGGCAAGTTGCTGTTGAAAAATTGTGGGGGACCAGTGTGGTATAGTGATAAGAATGCTAGATTAGAATCTAAAACATCCATGTTCAAAATCCTACTGTCACATGAAGCTTGCTAGATGACCATAGGACAATCTTCTACACAGGGTTGTTGTAAGGAAAATGGGAAAAGCAAAACCATGTACATTGCCCTTGAGGGAAGGGTGGGATGAAAATATGATGGATGGGAGGGGGAAAAGGTATAATTTTCTGGTGTGCGTGTAATTTTGTGAAACTCTGAAAGAACAATGTGTATGATTATAAGGGTTAAAAAATAGCTAGTCTTCTCCTACTGTTTGGATGTGGAATGAAGAAACTAAGGCATGGCTGAAGAATGGGGCAAGACAGCTATGCACACCTAGCTTTACTCCTTAGTATAGCACCACTGGCAACTTTTATGGCTGTCCACGGCACCTGTCCCTGCCTGCCCAGAGCTGCCCCTCAACACCACCTTCCTGGGGCCACGGTCCAGATGCATCCTCCCTCGCTTGCCGCTACGGCACTGAGGAGGTGGCAGCGGCTACATCACCCTGCCACCAGGATGCATGCCAGGACACCCGCCCCTTCCACACCCCTCTGTCTAGCGCCCGTTGCATCTCAACATGCAACAGGCCTTGCCGCTAGTAATATAAATAAAACAATTATTAAAAATATAAATAAAACAAGAAGAAGTAGTAGGAGGAGGAGAGATTGGATTTATACCCCGCCCTTCACTCAGAATCTCAGAGCGGTTTACAAATTCCTTTCCCTTCCCCTCCCCACAAGAGACACCCTGTGAGGTAGGTGGGACTGAGAGAGCTCTGACACAAACTGCTCTTTCAGGAACAGCTGTGCCAGAGCTTGTGACTGACCCAAGGTCACATCAGGAGGTGCAAGTGGAGCAGTGGGGAACCAAACCCAGTTTTCCCAGATTAGAGTCCATGCACTTAACCTCTGCACCAAACTGGCTCTCATCGTTGAAATACAATGCACATGGGGGGAATGCAGTTGCACAGGTTTAGTTTGCAGTTAAACTGTCTTTTGTTTCTAAGAGGCTCCATGAAGAATAGACCATTGTCAAGAACGACATTTAAAACAAACTGATTAGCATCTCACTCTGAAAGTTACTTAACTGGGTCAAGCTAGTTTTTATGTTCTCTGCATTCTGCAGTAGCAGACTGAGCTGGATGTAGAATGGTGAAGTGGCAGGCGGGAAAGAGTTTTATGCTTTGTATGCCTTTTAGTTCTGTTTTTGTAACTTTTAAAAAGTTCTTTCAATGAGGTATGTTTGGGAAATGGCTTTATAATGTATATTATCATGTATGTATTAGTTAGCTGCCTTGGCAGCCCTTGCAAGGGCAGCAAGGCAGGATATAAATTTTGTAAATAAATAAATAAATGGTATCACTTCAAACTACAGGTGGAAAAATCCCAAAGGGGGAAGGGGAGAAACTTTCCTGCTATGTACTTTTCCACCTGCGTGGGGGGGTGGGGCAGGGATGTATCGGAACAATTCAAAGCTGTTATCCACTTGAGGTGGGCATGTACTGCACTGTTGTTTTACATTTGTGCCTTGGCACTGCAGCCAGGAGACCCACCAAATGAATAAAACAATGATATCAATACATAAAAGGTCACAATTTCAAAACTCCAGTTAGGACTGACAATAAATAAAACCTATTATCAGTCAAAGTCAGTCCTAAATAAAACTGTCTTCAACTACCTTCTGAAGATCAATGGTGAGGAGGCCAGGTACACCTCCTTCAGGAACTTGTTCCATAATCATGGAGTTGCCACCAAAAAGACCATCCCTAATGTGCTCACCAGATGAGCATCTTTGATCAGTGGACTTATCCCTGCACTCTTAATTCCTGGAATGTATGGGGGAAGATGGTCCTTCAGATACTCCAGTCCCAAGCCATGTAGGGCTTTAAAGGAGAAAACCAACACCTGGAATTGGGCTTAGGAGTAGATTGATAGCCAGTGTAATTGATGTAGCAGTGGGGTCATATGCTCCCATTTGCAGGTCCTGACCAGCAATCTAGGTACAGCATTCCACACTAGCTGCAGCTTTCAAACACTCTTCAAGGATAGCTCCAAGTAGACTGCATTGTAGTAGTGCAGTCTAGATGTAACTAAGGCATGAATCATTGTGACTAGATCTGATTGAACCAAGAACAGGCTCAGCTGACACATCAGCTGAAGCTGGGCAGAAGCCATCTGAACCACCACAACCACCACAAGTTTTCTAAGGTGACTGATGGGTCAAGTAGCATTCCCAAGGAGCAAACTTGGCTTTTCAAGAGGACTATAACCCCAACCCAGTTTGCCATGCTGTCTTCAAAATGGGCCAGGAGGGGGTGGAGGAGAATTAGATGGCCACCTACTCCTGACTGCTGTGAATAAGGGATGGAGGAGAACAAGGGTGCTCTCTATCAACAGCCATTTCTGGGCTAGCAATGACAGGAGATCTGACACATGGACCAAGAAGGGGAGGTAATGATGTGGGTAAGCCCATCTTTCAAAATGAGGTTACCCAAATGTGTGAAACATTAAATATAGTACATAGCAAGGCTTTTTAAAAAAAGAAAAAGAAAAAAGAGGTGCCGGAACTCTTAAGAGGGAAATGAAGTTTTCAATCTGTATACTGAAAACTCATGAACTTTTTAACATTTTTAAAATAATTTTGTCAAAGAGGTTCCAGAACTCCATTCCGGCGTGTTCCCCCCCCCAAAAAAAAAAAAAAAAAAAAGCACTGATACAAAGGCAACTGATTTGCCCCATGGTTTTCCAGTTTGCCCTTAGCTGAAAAATTCTCATGCTTCAGTTTCCTATACTAATTAGGGAAGTCAAAAATTTCACATCAAAGATATTCAACAGTCAAATTTGTTATGTCTGAATGTGACAATCAGGTCTGAGCTGATCACTTGGCCTGTTTAGTTCACACTGAACAACTGTGAACACCTGCCAAACAAAATTGTACTCCCCTAAAAAAAAACACAACAACTGTGTTATGTGCAAAATACTACTAAGCCAAAGAGACTGGCAATCGTTAACATAGCTAAGGACTACTTAGATGAACACTGAAGGGCAGGATTGTTTTAAATACAGAATTTATAACTGTTTTAACAGATTTAACCACTATATTCCCTGCACTTTCCCTTGCCCCACTACTGGGGGACTTTGTACTATCCTTATTCTAATTCCCAGACTTTTTTTTTCTGTGCAGATACCTATTCCCTCCAACAGGGGCCTCACTCTCCCCCAACAGCTTTTCCTACATAGTCAGTAGACTTCCTGGGTTTGTAGAAAAATCTGAAAAGTGAGAAAATCCCTGCAGGGACGGTTGAATTTCCCCCAAAATCTTTTGAAATGGCCTCTGCAGGGACCTGACTCCAGGCAGCAACGGTGAGAGATTAGAACGTTGGGGGGGGGGGAGAGGAGGCTTCTGACTGGCTCTGTCAGTCAAAGGGTGGGGGAAGGGCCCTTTCTTTCCCGGCCTCTTTCGGCCTTGGTGGGAGGGGGAGGGAGGGAGCCTTGGGGCCAGGCTGGGGGATTCCTAGAGGTTTTGGGATGGAGTGCAAGGAGGGCAGGATTTGGGGAAGGGAGAGGCCTCAGCTGGGCATCATGCCACAGAATCCACCCTCCAAAGAAGCCATTTTATCCAGGGAGACAGATCTCTGTTGTTCACAGATCTCTGGAGTTCACTCTCCAGCAGGCCCCACTTGGAGGTTGCCAACCCTAGGCCTGGCAGCAGTCTAGGGTTGCCAGGTCCCCCCACGGGCACTGGCAGGGGATGGGGGTAGTGGGGTTGCCAGCTCCAGGTCTGGAAACTCCTGGAGATCTGGGGATGGAGCCTGGGGAGGACAGGGACCTCAGTGGGGTACAATGCCCTAGAGTCCACCCTCCAAAGCATCCATTTTCTCCAGGGGAAGTTATCTCAGTAGTCTGGAGCTGAGCAGTAATTCCAGGGGATCCCCAGATCCCACCTGGAGGCTGGCATCCCTAGGCAGCACCCTCTGGGTGACTTGATACCACCTAATTTGCATGACTCAACTTGGCCTGGCTGCTTGCTGCTGTTCAGCAGCCACCCTATGAAAGCCAGCAGTGGTACAGCAGTTAGAGCCTCAGAGTAGGGTCTGCAAGACCCAGGTTCAGATCCCCATATTGCGGTGGAAGCTGACTGGGTGATTTTGGACCAGTCACATACTTTCAGCCTAACCAACCTCACAGGGTTGTTGTGCAGATAAAAAGGAGGTGAGAATAATGTAAACTGCTTTGGTCCCCACTGTGGAGAAAGACTATAATTTTCCTTGGTAGAAGCTGTGGGGGAGGGGGGTGGAGACGAAAAGCTGAAGACAGATAAAGGCAGATAAAGGTTAAGTTGGGTGGGAAGGAAATAGGGTTGCCAACTCTGGATTGGGAAATTCCTGGACATTTAAGGGGTGGATCCTGGGGATGGTGGGGTTTGAGGAGGGGAGGAACTTCAGACCAGTATAATGCCATAGACTCCACCCTCCAAACCAGCCATTTCCTCCATGAGAACTACCATTGCCAGCCTCTGGGTGAGGGCTGGAGATCACCCAGGATTACAACTGTTGTCCGGGTGACAGAGATCAGTTCCCCTGGATAAAATGGCTGCTTTGGAGGGTTGAGTCTATGGCTCCACCCCCAGAAGGGAGAAGGAGTGTGAGATAGGTAAGGGTAGAGGGGAGGAAGCAAAGGTGTGAGGAATGGGATGACCATCCCGCAAGTTTCTTGCGGGTCTCCACTTGTGATATACTAATGTTCTGTTGACATGGTGATCTCTGAATTCCCAGCTTTTGTTTTTTTGAAGTGAGTCAAAAAAGTGAGTCAAGTGGAGTTATGCATCTTTCCATTTATAACTCAGCAACAAAAAGGCTTACTTAAAAAATGAAAGGTGGGAATGCAGAGATCATGACAATAGATTGTTGGTGAAGTAGTAAGTACTGATTTTTTAAAAAGGTCTCAAAAAGCCCTCCAGTAATGCAGCAGGGAAACTTGCCACCACTGCATGAAAAGTTGATGAACCATACTGCACAAATTGCTGAACACCCACAAATGAATCTATGATCAGACAAATAATCTAGAAGAAGAGGAGGAGGAAGAGATTGGATTTATACCCCACTCTTCACACGGAGTCTCAAAGCAGCTTACAAACGCCTTTCCCTTCCCCTCCCCACAACAGATACCTAGTGAGGTAGGTGGGGCTGAGAGAACTCTTTCAAGAACTACCCTTTCAAGTACAGCTCTTTTCAGAATTGAGGCTTGCCCAAGGTCATCCAGCAGCTGCAAGTGGAGGAGTGGGGAATCAAACCCGGTTCTCCCAGATTAGAGTCCGCATACTTAACCACTACACCAAACTAGTGAACAGAATGTGGACCAAACTTGCACATTTTGCACTTATCTCAACATACCTACAAACTCATTTGTCTCATTTTGGTGCTATTTTTGAGTTGGCCACATTTTCCTGCTTCTTCTTTTTCAGCCCAGTCCTTTGTTTTCATTTACCCACATTAACATTTAATCTCGTTGGCTCTGGAAATTCATGCAATATTTTCAGTGGTATCACAATGCTCTATATGATGTCATGCTTTGATGACCACTCAAAATACACTGCAGCAACCAATTGGTTTCAATGGAAATAAGGCTTAAGAAAAGCAAAGCGGGGAGAGGAAAATGTGGCTGAGTAGATGCAAAGCAGAGATGGGAGGAAGGATTGGCACCATTAGAAAACAGAACTAGAATTTGGGAATGTGAGAATTTGTTTAACCACTCTGTAAAGCCGTCTCACAAGTGCTACTTCAAAGCCAATCTCAAAACCAGAGAACACAACAGACCTAGCTACTGTTGGGAGGCTTCTGTTGCTAGCCAAGTTAGTTGTCTTTTGGATGATTTCCTTTAATTTACTTCCCTTTAGCTCCATTCCTAATATGCCACATTAATCTGGTATCCAGTCGAATTTGTACTGTATACTTGTGTACCCTGTTTAAATTGCCACTTGGCAAGTCCAACAGGAAAAAGTAAGAGGGAAGTTTTCATTTTGCAGCAAACATGAACAGTCCTTGCTTGTGTGGATCTGTTGTGCCCACTCACCAAATTGTTTCATGCCAGTTTGCTCCTGGTGGTGGTTATTTATTCGCTCTCTTTTCTCTGGGATCAATACTCAAGCCCATATTCCACTACAATGAAGTGGGAGTTTGCTTGAATCAAACTGCAATAATGGACAAAGATGCTATGAAACAGCTTTAAAAAGAATGATATCATTCACATTCTGTAATCCTACACCCTAGATTGGCCTGTATTTTATTCATGTTCTTATAAGATGTCATAGAGGTTTTACGAAATCAAAAAGCTGCTACGGAGCCCTTTCAATTCATGTGTTTCAACCTTTGTGGTAAAGCAAAATGTGTCTCAGTTCAAAACATCAACATGCCTTTACAGAATTTTCCTTCGAACATCTCTAAGAACCTCCTATAACTCTTTTGGAAGTGGCAGATCATTCTATTAGTGAATGGCTTTGCAGTTCATATTAGAGATTCAGTGAATGTTGCTGTAAACAGGCTTGGCAAGGAAACATACAATAGTCTATGAGCTGAGCCTAGGATCTGTTTGAAGGGCAATGTCAAGGAATGTTCAAACTATCGCACAATTGCACTAATTTCACACGCTAGCAAGGTCATGCTCAAAATCCTACAAGCTAGGCTCCAACAGTACGTGGATAGAGAACTGCCAGAAGTACAAGCTGGGTTTCAAAGAGGTAGAGGAACTAGAGATCAAATTGCCAACATTCGCTGGATTATGGAGAAAGCAAGAGAGTACCAGAAAAACATCTACTTCTGCTTCATTGACTATGCTAAAGCCTTTGATTGTGTGGATCACAATAAATTATGGCAGGTTCTTAAAGAGATGGGAGTACCGGACCACCTCACATGTCTCCTGAGAAACCTGTATAAGGGTCAAGAAGCAACAGTTAGAACTGGATATGGAACAACTGACTGGTTTAGCATAGGAAAAGGAGTACGACAAGGATGTATATTGTCACCTTGCTTATTTAACTTATATGCAGAGTACATCATGCGAAATGCTGGCCTGGATGAATCACAAGCCGGAGTTAAGATTGCTGGGGAAAAGATCAATAACCTCAGATATGCGGACGATACCACTCTGATGGCAGAAAGTGAAGAGGACCTCAAGAGCCTCTTGCTCAGGATGAAAGAGGAGAGCGCAAAAGTGGGCTTGAAGCTCAACATCAAAAAAACTAAGATCATGGCATCTGGCCCCATCACTCCTTGGCAAATAGAAGGGGAAGTCGTAGAAGTAGTGACAGACTTCACGTTCCTAGGATCCCAGCTCACTGCAGATGGTGACTGCAGCCATGAAATTAAAAGACGCCTGCTCCTTGGGAGGAAAGCGATGGCAAACCTAAACAGCATGATAAAAAGCAGAGACATCACCTTGCCAACAAAAGCCCACATGGTCAAAGCAATGGTATTCCCCGTAGTAATGTATGGCTGCGAGAGTTGGACTATAAGGAAGGCCGAGCGCCGAAGAATAGATTTTTTTGAACTATGGTGCTGGAGAAGACTCTTGAGAGTCCCTTGGACTGCAGGAGATCAAATCAGTCAATCCTAAAAGAAATCAACCCTGATTGTTCCCTGGAAGGCCAGATCCTGAAGCTGAAGCTCAAATACTTTGGCCACCAAATGAGAAGGGAGCACTCACTGGAGAAGACCCTGATGCTGGGAAAGATTGAAGGTCAAAGAAGAAAGGGACGGTAAAGGATGAGATGGTTAGACAGTGTCATCGATGCAACGAACATGAAATTGAGCAAACTTCAGCAGACAGCGGAAGACAGGAGGGCCTGGCGTGATCTGGTCCATGGGGTCGTGAAGAGTCGGACTCGACTGTGCGACTGAACAACAACAACAAATATTCAACAACTATCAGTTTTCTCTCATCTTTTCACACTGATCGATAAGTATGGTGTTTTACTGGATTCTTGGCTGAATTCCATAGTAGTTCTCTTATTTAAAAAAGGTGACCCTTGCAACACCGATAATTACAGACCTATTAGCCTTCTATCCATTCCAGAGAAGCTATATGCTAAACACCTTTTTAAAAAATGGTCTGGATGGATGGCTGAGAATAATTTACCTGGCCGTGAGCAGATTGGATTTAGGGCAAACCACTCTACCCTGGATCATTGTATCACTTTAGCCTTCCTCACTGAGAAATATCTCCACCATCCAGGTGGGAAGCTGTATACAGCCTTTATTGATCTTTGCAAAGCCTTTGACTCCATTGATAGGTCCCTTCTTTGGGAAAAATTGCACAAATTAGGCATTGACCAATGCCTTTTGTTCTTACTACGTAAATGCCATTCTGCAAATACCTGTTAGGTTAGATTTGATGGGAGAGGATCCTTTACACATAAAATCCCTGTGATCAAAGGTGTTAAACAAGGGTGTGTCTTGGCCCCCTTCCTCTTTAACCTTTTCCTTTTGGACCTCTTTTCTCATTTAGCTAAAATTGCATCCCCCGAAAGTGAACACCATTCCAGTCCCTATTTTGCTATATGCAGGCGATGCTGTGATCCTTTCTTTTACCAAGGTAGGTCTAATGTGCCTCCTATCAGAATTTGCTACCTATTGTAGACAGAACTCTCTTTTTGTTAATTTTCATAAGACCAAAATATTCTCTAAATCTTGGAAGCACTTCTGTTGGAGAACAGAGGGTAGAGAAATCAAACAGGTTAAAACATTTAGATACCTTGGTATTTTGTTTCAGTACAACTTAAAATGGTCCTCTCATCAGGAGCATTCCCTTATTTTGGCCAGAAATAGGAATGTAGCTATAATGCATTACTTCCATCAAAGAGTTAATTTGTTCCAGCCGCCCTTCGAATTTTTCAGGCTACAGCCATCTCTTGTCTGTTATATGGGAATCCTGTGTGGATCCAAGGTTTTTCTAAAGAGGTTGAATGTATTAACACTTTATTTCTGTGCAGGATACTTGGGCTCCCCAATTCTGTTACTTATTCTACTCTCTGTGCTGAGTTGGGTTTACACCTTATTGAATCAAGGGTATGGTCTATTGTTATTAAGTATTGGCTTCATCTCCATTTTAGCCTTCCTCCTAATAGTCTTATCGCTCTTCTCCTTGCAGACCCCTACACCTTGAATTGGTCTCAATTCATAGTGTCTAAAATCACATCCATTGGTATTGATCTGGATTCTTTGGCCAATTCTAGTGAAATGGATAGTCTTCAAATTGTCCAAAGGAGGATTTGGGACAGCTCTGGGATCTGTTCTCCATGTCTTCTTGGGCTTTCCCCCACTCTAGACTCTATGGCTGAGTATTTTTCTAATTTGGTAAATCCCTCACTGTCACAGGTCAGGCTGCGGGGCCAGGCAAGCATGGGGGTGGTCAAAACACAGTCCGAGGTCAGAACTGGGCAACCCAACAATCACCTGAAAGAACAAGTTCAAGGTGCAAGACAGACGGGGTAGTCAAGGTGCAGTCCAGAGTCAGGAACCAGGCAAGTCAAATAACTGGAGAAACCAAGTCCAAATCACAAACCATTAGCGTAGTCGGGGGTCAGAGTTCCGAGAGTCAGGAGTCCGGGAGGCGAAGGTTCAAGGTGCAGAGTTGAGCGGAGTCAAACGAGCCGAGGTTGAGGAGCCGAGGGAAACAAGACAGGAGGCCAGAATACAAGCGGGGTGGTGCAGAGCGTCATCAAACTGACTAGTTGCTGGCATGATTTGTATGCGTGCCAGCGATGACTAAATAGCCCTCCACGCTACCAGTAATTAATGCACCCCCAGTATGTCCCGGCTCCTGTTAGTACTCAGGGCTGAAGGATACCTTCAGCGCGTGCATGCCTCTCGCCACCGGGCTGCCATGTCCCGTTGGCGTTGCTCTCATAAACAGGACACTGGTGGGGGCAAGTCAGGGGGAGTGCCGACCCAGCGGGAATCCACCTCAGCTGTTGCTGGGGCTGCCTCTGAATTCGTTGTGCCATCAGGTGTGGGGCTTTCTGCCTCCGGGAGCTCATCCCCAATGGCATTTAGCTCCTCTGCCAGAGCCGCGGGCTCAGGCTCAGCAGGAGCCGTGACTCTCAGATCGTAGAGTAAAAGCTCTACAATGTCAGGGCTTCTTGTGAGGACCATTGTCATCAACTGCCTGTGTGCTTCCTCCACCCTTTGCAACTATGATTGCCATTTGCCTGCCACTGGCACTCCTTACTGGCACACCCCTATCCCATGTCAGCAGCACTCATTGGGGCAAGAGAGTGAAATGATTTTTTTTTAACCTTTATTTATTTGCTTGTTCAAATCCCCAGAACACTAGTGTGGGGGGATTCACCTAATGGTGATTCTCTGATGTCACAACATCACTGGCAAGGAAGGTTGTTACCCTAGTTTTAGGTGAATCTTAGAGCATCCTGAGACATGTTGATGTCAGTTTCAGATAAGCAGCCAGTAGTGAAGTTTCAGTGGTGGAAGATTGCTGTCTCACCCCCACCAGTCTCCCAGGGGTTGCTGCCCAACAGCAACAGAGAGTGAGTATAAATGGGAAACTTTCTCAGTGGAGGGTGGTAAGCAGTGGGGTACCACAGGGATCAGTACTCTGTCCGATGCTTTTTAACTTGTTTATTAACGATTTGGAATTGGGAGTAAGCAGTGATGTGGCTAAATTTGCAGATGACACGAAGTTGTTCAGGGTGGTGAGAACCAGGGAGGAGTGTGAGGTACTCCAAAGGGATCTGTTGAGGATGGGTGAGTGGGCGTCAATGTGGCAAATGGGGTTCAATGTGGCCAAGTGCAAAGTGATGCACATTGGAGCCAAAAATCCTAAATATAAATACACGTTCATGGGGTCCGAACTGGCAGAGACGGACCAAGAGAGAGATCTCGGAGTCGTAGTGGATAACTCGCTGAAAATGTCTAGACAGTGTGTAGCTGCAATAAAGAAGGCCAACGCTATGCTGGGGATTATTAGGAAGGGAATTGATAACAAATCAGCCAGTATCATCATGCCCCTGTATAAATCATTGGTGCGACCTCATTTGGAATACTGTGTACAGTTCTGGTCACCACATCTCAAAAAGGATATTATAGCATTGGAAAAAGTGCAGAGAAGGGCAACTAGAATGATAAAAGGGTTGGAACACCTTCCCTATGAAGAAAGGTTAAAAGGCTTGGGGCTCTTTAGCTTGGAGAAACGACGGCTGAGAGGTGACATGATCGAGGTTTATAAGATTATGAATGGGATTGAGCAGGTTGAGAAAGAAGTACTTTTCTCCCTTTCTCACAATACAAGAACTCGTGGGCACTCTATGAAATTGCTGAGCAGTCGGGTTAGAACAGATAAAAGGAAATACTTCTTCACCCAAAGAGTGATTAACATATGGAATTCACTGCCACAGGAGGTGGTGGCAGCTGCAAGCATGGACAGTTTCAAGAGGGAATTAGATAAACATATGGAGCAGAAGTCCATCAGTAAAACAGAAGTCCATCATTGGCTATTAGCCACAGGGTATAGATGGGAACTCTCAGTCTGGGGCAGGTGATGCACTCTATTCTTGGTGCTGGAGGGGGCAGCAGTGGGAGGGCTTCTGGTGCCCTGGCCCCACTGCTGGACCTCCTGATGGCAACTGGTATATTTTGGCCACTGTGTGACAGAGTTTTGGACTAGATGGGCCAAATCCCCACGTGTGTGCTGATCAAAAGGGAACCGATGGATGGTGTCTACCCACCAGGAATCAGTGGATCTCCACACGATCACCGTTCCCCAGCAACAGCACCAGGTATTGAACTTGCCCCCTGAAGCCCCAAATAAAATGCATGCTGTGATGTTTATAGAGGGATTCCCAGGTAGAATGGAGTTGGATACAGGGTTGGCATTCAACATAATCTCGGCAGACACCCTACGGCAGTTCTGCCCACAAGGGGGACCCCTCCTTCAGCAGCCCCGGGGTTTAACGCTGCAGGACTTTCAAAAGAACCCGGTGGCCATCAGGGGCTGGGGCAAGTTCAGGGTGCAGTATAAGAACTTTGACGGGGTTTTAGACTTGCTCGTAGTTGAAGGGTGACTCACGAGCCTGTTGGGACTGTCCTGGTTTGGACCACTGGGGTTCTGGGTGATGGGGGGTGAACAGTGTAGGAATGCTGGACTTTAACGCTGTCTGTAACGAGTTCCCTGGGATCTTCAATGGCACGCTCGGCCATTACTCCAGTCCCCCAGTAGCATTAGAACTAGACCCCACAGTGAGGCCCATCAAGATGAAGGCCAGACGGCCCCCACTGGCCTTAAAACCCAAAACAGAGGCTGAGCTGGACCATTTGGTGGCACAGGGTGTGCTAGAACCTGTAAATCATGCCAGATGGGAAATCCCCATAGCTACCACGGTGAAACCTAACAGGGATGTGCGCATCTGCACCGATGATAAATGTACACACAATAAGGCTCTCCAGGACCATGCATATTCGGTACTGGTGGTCAGCCATGTTTTAGCATCATTAGCGGGGGCACGGGTCTTCGGCAAACTTGATTTGACCCAGGCATACCAACAACTCCTGGTCAATGAAGCCACCACAGAGGCTCAAACTATAGTTACGCACCGGGGGGCTTTCAAAGTTAAGTGGCTGCAGTTTGGGGTTAGCGTTGCCCCAGGTCTGTTCCAAAATATGATAGACTGTCTCCTTAAAGGCATCCCTGGAGTCCAGCCATTCTTTAACGATGTTCTGATCGCAGCCCCGGACTCCAAGACCTCTGTGGCCAGGCTTAGGATGGTGCTTCCACGTTTTAACTCTGTGGACCTCAAGGTGAAATGAGAAAAATGTCTCCTGGGGGTTCCATGGACCGAATTCTTGGGGTTCACTGTGGACACCCAGGCAATCCATTCCACGGATAACAAGATCCAGGCCATTGTTCAGCCACCTGCCCCCTCGTCTAAAGCAGAGCTACAGGCCTTCTTAGGACTATTAAATTTTTATCATTCCTTCCTCCCACACAAGGCCACCATGGCAGAGCCGCTACACCACCTCCTGGATAAGAAGGACCCTTGGGTATGGGGCCCCAAGCACGCTGCCACCTCCCGGGCAGTTAAAGACTTATTAACTTCGAACGCGGTCCTCGCTCACTTTGACAAGGCCTTGCCTGTTGTGCTTGCATGTGATGCATTGCCTTACGGGGTGGGGGTGGTCCTGGGGCACTGGTTGGTGGATGGCCGTGAGGTTCCTGTTGCGTATTATTCACAGACCTTGTCCTCAGCGGAGCACAACTACGCACAAATTCACTCTCTGTTTCCTATTAATCCACAGTTTTTGATCCACAAGAGGACTTGTCCTTTTATCCCGTGACTAGCTTACTTAGGAGCCTTTGATGAGGAACTTTATCAAAAGCTTTCTGGAAGTCCAGGTAAACAACATCTATTGGGTCCCCCTTGTCCACATGTTTGTACACTCCCTCAAAAAACACTAAGAGGTTACCAAGACAAGATCTTCCCTTACAGAACCATGCTGAATCTGCCTCAATAGTTTTTGTTCAGCAATGTGCCTACTAATTTCCACCAACTTACCTGGTATCGATGTCAGACTGACTGGTCTGTAATTTCCCGGATCTCCTCTGGAGTGACATTTTCAAAGGTGGGAGTGACATTAGCTACCTTCAGTCCTCGGGAATGGAAGCAGATTTTAATGAAAGATTACATATTTTTGTCAGGAGATCCACAAGTTCATATTTGAGTTCTTTCAGAACTCTCGGATGTATGCCATTCGGGCCTGGTGATTTATCAGTTTTTAAGTTGTCTATCAGTCGTAGGACCTCCTCTCTCGTCACCTCAATCTGACTCAGGTATTTCAACACCCCTCCCAAAATCAGTGGTTCTGGAGTGGGCAAGCACTTCTCATCTTCCACAGTGAAGACGGAGGCAAAAAATGCATTCAGCTTCTCAGTCATTTCCCTATCATCCTTCAGTACTCCTTTTACCCCTTGGCAGGGGTCTTTTCGTAGAAAAAGAACTGCAGGAGCTCATTAGCATATGGTATGCTAATAAGCTATTAGGCTATTAGCATATGCCACGCCCCCTGACATCACCAGAAGTGGTCATCCAAGGGCCCCACTGTCTCCCTGGCTGGTTTACTGCTTCTAATGTATTTGAAGAAAGTTTTATTGTTGGTCTTTATGTTTTTCACTATATGCTCCTCATATTCCCTTTTGGCCTGCCTGATCACAGACTTGCATTTTGTTTGCCACAGCCTGTGTTCCCTTTTATCAACCTCACTGAGACTAGTTTTCCACTGCTTAAAGGAATCCTTCTTACCTTTTACAGCCTCCATTACTTTGTTTGTTTACCATGCAGGCTTTTTTCTATACCTATTTGTGCCTTTCCTAACCTGCGGTATATATTTTTTCTGAGCTTCTAGGATTGTAGTCTTAAATAGTCTCCAAGCTTCCTCAATGGTTTTGACCCTTTCTATTTTTCCTTTCAGTTTCTTCCTCACATGTCCCCTCATACCAGAGAAATTACCCCTTTTAAAGTTAAAAGTGGTTGTGTCAGTCTTTTGGGGCAACTCCCTATGTTAAATGTTAAACTCAATAAAATGTTGGTCACTGTTCCCAAGTGGTGCAATCACTTTTACATCTTTCGCCAGGTCTTGGGCTTTACTTAGGACCAAATCCAGGATCGTCTCTCCCCTGGTAGAGATCTCTTTTCTTGGCAAAACATTCATTGACTGGAGGAGGGAAGGACTGTGACCATTTTCTCCTCTTCTGATATCCTGCCCTCCCAGATCTCTGAAAACAGGCACCCTTTTGAAAGTATTTGACAAAGGAGAGGGTTTTTAATTTGAGGACATCATTTTATCCTTCTTCAGTTTGGTGTAGTGGTTAAGTGCCCGGACTCGAATCAGGGAGAACCGGGTTTGATTCCCCACTCCTCCACCTGCAGCTCCTGGATGAACTTGGGCAAGCCATAGTTCTGTCAGAGCTGCTCTTAAAAGAGCAGTCCTTGAAAGAGCTCTCTCAGCCCCACCTACCTCACAGGGTGTCTGTTGTGGGGAGGGGAAGGGAAGGGAGTTTGTAAGCCACTCTGAGACTCCTTCAGGTAGTGAAGGGTGGGGTATAAATCTAACTTCTTTTTGTCTTCATTTTATCCTCACAACAACTACTCTGCAAGGTAGGTTAGGCTGAGGGAACGTGACTGGCCCAGATTCACTCAGTGAGTTTCTATATTTGAACTTGGATATCCTTGAGTCTAACCTGACACTTTAGCTATTATACCACATGCTGTGTAGTTCCCTGGAATGTAGACTTTTACACAGCTCTCCCTGAACGGTGATTGGTGTCCAGGACTTGAATGAAACATAGATGCAATTTCAATGGAGTACTGAGAAACTCTAATTAGGGTACAGGAGACTGCAAATTGGTTGACATGCTTAATCTTCTCAACAAACAACTCTGTCACTTTTTAACAACCTGATTATTTTACATTTGCATGGTGTAGTCTTAGCACCTTTATAAATGTGAACTGCTAAACAACAAAAAAAAAGTTTTTAAAGGCCAAAGGTGTTTACTGGCAAATACAGACATGCAGAGAAAGAAATGAAGGTCATAATGGTGGGATTCTCAACTGCATAGCACCAGGCACAAAAACACTGTGGGGATGATCACACAGTTACTAACTTAGATTTTCATTGCCTGTTTTTGCAGGATGAAAAAAATAACTTGCTTCTTAATTAAACAAAGGTGGGTTTTTTACATGTCAAAAGCACAATCCAGCAGGATGTTTTCTTGCATGAGCATTACCAAACCCAGCCGAAACTTCTGAAAATCAGGATGAGACTCTTGCACAGTTCCTTTTCACTTGGCATTTGCTCAAAAGAGTTTTCCAGGAGTTTATTCCCCACATCTATTGATAACAGTGATGATTATTTAATGTTTATTTAGGGTAAAGTTGTGTAATTGATTGTGATCAGTTGCCAGGATCCTTGCACACTGGGCTTGTAGTTGTAAAGTGCTAACCCAAGTAGAGTTATATCTTCTAGAGTCAATAGATTTAGAAAGGCAATTCTGGTTAGTACCACACAGTTAATATTGCAAGCAAGAAAAAGATGGAAGAAACAAAGAACAGACAAAAAAGTAGCAAGGAGTGGGAAGGTGAGATTAATTATACAGTGTAGGGACTGTCTAAATAATTATTTTATTAATCGTATTTGGTTTCGGTTCCCATTGGGGAAAAGAGCAGGTATAAATATCTAAATAAATGTATTGGCAACAGCTCAAAGAAACATTTGAGTCTTGAGATCAAGGGAGCTACGGAGTCCGTGAGTTTATTGTGAGTTTATTGTGAGAAGTGCACCACCCTGAATGACTAAAAGCTTAGGCAAAGTCAGTCTATGTGCTTATACACAGGAGTGATGGAATGGCTTAAACATGGTTGCTATGTGCTGCAGATATACTATGAGCTATGTCACAGAGTTTGTCTGAACAAACTCAGGAGATGTCCCTATCTGATTGGATGGGATAATTAACCTTTAATAGCTTGCCTTACATACATTGTTGCGAGGTTTGTTTAAACAAATTGGCCTGATCCTGAGAGTGTGGTAAGGTCCTCAGAGGCCTTGGCAGGATTTGTTTGGGGAAGGTGCTTGTTAAACTAGATTGGCAAGCACCCTAAGGTATCCAGGGACCAAGGAGGCACCCAGATCAGCGACTGATGGCTCCATGGTCTCAGAGGGCTGGAAGGGGTTGATTCCTTGGTGCTACACACCAACGCTTAAACCTTTGTACTGTATAGTATAAGGGGATGGGTTTATGGGGAACATCTCTCTGCTCAGGTTTGGGGCAGGTGAGGAAAAGCAATAACATGACCTGTGACCAGTTGAACATGGAACCAAGGTAGGTTGTCCAAACTCTGTCATACCCAGTGGGGCAGCATCTTAGGGAATCCATATGATGGAGGAATGAATTTATTTATTTTCATAGTTCAGACTGTAATTAACAAGGCCCAGTTTTATCTGTGTATTTTATTTGGTATTTTCAGGGTATGCGGGTGAAACACTTTCCACTTTTAAGCAGATTACTTAGCTGTTCAGAATAGATTCTTCCTCACCGACCATGCATATTTTGACAGGTAGATTGAAACTCATGAAAATTTGGCTCAATTCTACCTACAACCAATGTTCCCTCTAAGCTGTGGAGTCTTGTGAGAAAAAATTCTACTTTGTGAGCTACTGGCATTAAAATTGTGAGCGAGAGATTTGGCTACTGCATAAATTACTTTGCTCTGCACCCATCCTTCCCAAGCAAAGACAAAATGTGTGAGCCAGAGGCTAAAAAACTGTGAGCTAGCTCACACTAACTCAGCTTAGAGGAAACACTGCCTACAACATACATTCCACCCCCCCCCCAAATTTCTAATGGCCAGCCCAAATGAGGTACAGGTAGGGTTGCCAACACTCTAGAGCAAAAATGTCCTGTGTGAATAGAGGCTTCGTGGGATGTTATTTCCTTCCATTTCATGCCTGACCCATTCCCACATATTAAGCCTATATTAAAGGGATGGGAGAGGTTTCTTCAAGCCTGTTGGCAACCCTAGATTCTGGAAAATTCAGAAAATTTTCAAATTCATGGACAAATGTTCCAGGCTCTGTCCTTCCTCTAGACACTCAGGAGGTGAGAGAAAGGGCAGGTTCCTGATATAGGCCTGAAGAGCTAGGTCTGAACAGCTAGGTCTTTGAGAATCTTCTCTTGGCCCTTTCTGCCCTCTCAGTGTCCTAGGTAAAGGAGCCCTACAGCAAGAGGCTCTACAACAAAAAGTGAAGTTAATCTACAAACTTCATGTTCAAGCACGACAACAATAATGACCAAAGAAGAAACATAGTCTGAGTATATTCCATGACTTCATTGCAAATATTTCTACAAACTAGAGTTGCCAGGTCCTCCCTGGCCACTGGCGAGAGATGGGGGGGGGGGGTACAGTCGCTAGATGCAGGTTGGGAAACTCCTGGAGATTTGGTGATGGAACCTGGGGAGGACAGGGACCTCAGTGGGGTACAATGCCACAGAATCCAACTTTCAAAGCATCCATTTTCTGAGGGGGATCTAGGGTTCCTATTCTTCAGGTGAGGGCAGGGGATCTCCTAATTTTGTGGGCTCCTCCCTGCTGCCGGCCAGCTGGCAGGTGGGAGGAAATTCCCCCCACTGCCAACACCATGTGCAGTGTCCTGACATAACCCAGAAGTGATGTCAGCTCATCAGTGACATCAAGGGTGACGTTCTGCTTTTTTGGCAAAACTCTGTGGTTTGAGGCAATTTTTACCATAGAGTTTGCCCAAAAAGCAGAGCGTTGCCCCAACATGCTGACATCACTTCTGGGTGATGTCAGTGCATCATGCGACATCCCCACCCACCCCCGGAATGCCCCCCAATCCCCCTGCTGGTGCAAAAAGGTGACCTGGCAACCCTAGGGGGAACTGATTTCTGTAGTCTGGAGATAAGCTATAATTATGGAGGATCCTCAGATCCCACCTGGAGGCTGGCATCCGTACTACAAATATTACCAACACACAAGCCTATTTCCATTATGTATTCATTATGCTTGCATTCTGAAAGGAACAAGAGACAAGTGAACATATTTTACCATATTTTATCTTCTAAACAACCCTGTGAGGCAGGTGAGACAGAGACAGGTTTAGTGAACATCATTTCAAAGTGAGGATTTGAACCCAAGTCTCCCTGATTATAGTTCAACCCCAATATCATACTGCCTTTCACATACCCATCACTTGTGTTCTCTTAAAAAAAATCTTTTTGCAATGCTTTTTTGCTTGGTTCCATGGCTTTAGATAAGAACATAAGAGAAGCCAATGTTGAATCAGGCCAATGGCCCATTTAGTCCAACACTCTGCCACACAGTGGCCAAAAATACCAGGTGCCATCAGGAGATCCAGAAGTGGGGCCAGGACGCTAGAAGTCCTCCCACTGCTGCCCCCCCCCCCAGCACCAAGAATAGAGTGCATCACCTGCCCCAGACTGAGAGTTCCTATCTATACCTTGTGGCTAATAGCCACTGATGGACTTCTGTTCCATATGTTTATCTAATTCCCTCTTGAAACTGTCCATGCTTCTAGCTGCCACCACCTCCTGTGGCAGTGAATTTCATGTGTTAATCACTCTTTGGGTGAAGAAGTTCTTCCTTTTATCTGTTCTAACCCGACTGCTCAGCAATTTCATTGAGTGCCTACGAGTTCTTTATTCTGAGAAAGGGAGAAAGTACTTCTTTCTCAACCTGCTCTATCCCATGCATAATCTTATAAACCTCGATCATGTCATTCCTCAGCCGTCATTTCTCCAAGCTAAAGAGCCCCCAGTGTTTTAACCTTTCTTCATAGGGAAAGTGTTCCAAGCCTTTTATCATTCTAGTTGCCCTTCTCTGCACTTTTTCCAATGCTATAATATCCTTTTTGAGGTGTGGCGACCAGAACTGTACACAGTATTCCAAATGAGGTCACACCAATGATTTATACAGGGGCATGATGATACTGGCTGATTTGTTTTCAATTCCCTTCCTAATAATCCCCAGCATAGCGTTGGCCTTCTTTATTGCAGTTACACACTGTCTAGACGTTTTCATTGAGTTATCTACTACGACTCCAAGATCTCCCTCTTGGTCAGTCTCTGCCAGTTCAGACCCCATCAATGTGTATTTATATTTAGGATTTTTGGCTCCAATGTGTATCACTTTGTACTTGGACACACTGAACCCCATTTGCCACATTGACGCCCATTCACCCATCCTCGACAGATCCCTTTGGAGTGCCTCACAATCCTCCCTGGTTCTCACCACCCTGAACAACTTCGTGTCATCTGCAAATTTAGCCACTTCGCTGCTTACTCCCAATTCCAAATAATTAATAAACAAGTTAAAAAGCATCGGACAGAGTACTGATCCCTCCACTGAGAAAGTTTCCCATTTATACTCATTCCCTGTTTCCTATTTATAAACCAGTTTTTGATCCACAAGAGGACTTGTCCATTTATCCCATGACTATTGAGCTTACTTAGGAGCCTTTGATATAATACTAAACTTTTTGCATTTGTACTGACTGTCCATTTTGGAAACAGTTTCCGTGCCACAGTTTGGAATAATTTAGGCCTACCGTAGTGTTGAACAAAATGTCATTGTCTCGCCTACACTTAGTTGTTTTGTCAGATATTCTGATTTGCAATTGATATTTGACCCTGGGAAGGAGGAGAACAGAGAAGAAATGTGAAGAAATAGTATCCAAAGGCCTATTATAGAAAACAATGGATGGTATACATAATCTGTAGTCTTTAACCTTGCAGGGGTATTTCCCCTTTCAGAAAAGTCTAAGGCAGTTTAATTGTCAGGTGTGAGTAATGAAACAACAGAGTCTGACCTTTAGTCTTTCAGACAAAAAACACTTGTGCTGAACAGCAGGAAACTGAAGCTAGACAAATTCAGATGAGATCACTCTGTCAGTGTGAGGAAAGAAGGCCAGTGCTCAGCCACATTCTTCATGCCAACAAGGGTGTGAATCTAAATTCTCATTGACACAGCATGAGGGATGTAGAAGAAGGTAGGAATTATTCATCAAGTGATTATTATAGGAGTTGATGCCTTCTTGCTTGACTTTAAGGAACTCCCCCACCCAAGGCTTCATATTGGCAACCAGATACCATCAGTGAAAAGGGAGCAATGCTGGTGGTAATCTTCAAATGATATATTTGCTCTGTATCCACACAGCAGAGTACATCAAGGAGTTATACCACCATTTGGTGTATAACAACAGGATCATGACTGTGTGATTTTACCAGAGTTTCCAGCAGTTCTTCGAAAGGCATGATGTCATGTCTGGGTTTTCCATGGAAATGACATGACACTGTTGCCTTACAATGATTATTTTCCCTCCCACTGGCCACCAGAGTGCCAGTGGGCAACAAGAGCTGGGACAAGAGATGTCCTACTCCCAGGGGGAAAATGGAAAGCTTAGGGGTTTCTGTTCTATATGCACCTCCTTGGGATCATGGAATTATCTGTTCTATATGGCCTCCTTGGGATCATGGAATTAACTACAAAGTTCTTTGGATCTTGGTTCATGGTTTTAGTTATTTTTCCAAACTGGATTTATTTCCAGAACTGTAATAAATGGCTCTTTCTTCCGTTCAGCTCTCTTGGTGTTAGTGGGTACATCTGGGCAATTGTAATCAATATACTATTCTGAGGAAAATACAACAAGAGTGTGGGGATAACAGCATTATTATACATATGATATTAAAATGGTGGTAGATATGAAGTTTAGAATGGCTGAGTTCAGACTGGCAGTTTGCCCCACTATAGCCATGTTCCAGCCATGTTTCCCAAGTGGATTAAAGGGGTCATTCACACAGGGACATATGCCTAGCGTTCCCCACCCATAGGCAACTCGTGCTATTCCGTTTTGCTCCCGCGTTTAAAAGATACCTGTTGAAAGTGGTAGCAAATCTCAGAGAGTGCCTTAATCACGCATCAGTCCGGTTCCAGGAAGTGTGAATGCTCAGCCGAAAAGCTGGGAGCAACCTGCATTGCTCCTGGCACATGTGATTGGCGCATATGATTGGCTGTGCTCTGATCTACCACATAAGGCACATATGATTGGCTGTGCTCCACTCTACCGCCCAATGCGGTGCTGGCGCAATGGCATCCTCCCCAAATCAGCTGGATGCCTATGTGTGTATGAGTGCATGAGTGCTCATGCGCTCATACACACATAGACATCCAACCAATTTACCAGGAAAAAGCCGTTTACAGCCGCACCTCCAGGCCAGCAGTCTGAACACTCCCGCGCACCTCCTCCCGGTATGCTCCCATATCAGTCCAAGCTGTGTGACTGGGAAAACCTGGAACAGTTTGTTCCAGGGTTTTTTGCCACGACTGGCTCCCGCTGCAAACTGCCAGTCTGAACTCAGCCACTGCCTCTCATTCAGGGTTGCTGTGGACTTGGGAGGGTGGAGTTTGGAGAGGGGAAGGACCTTAGTGGGGTATATTGTCATAGAGTCCACCCTCCAAAGCAGCCATTTTTACAGGGGAATAGATCGATGTTGTTTGGAGATCAATTGTAATTTCAGAAGCACTCCAGGTAACACCTGGAGGTTGGCAACCCTATTCTCACTACATAACAGAGGCTTTTTTTTTTATTGCTCCCCCGAAGGGGATTTTATTGATTTTACTTTACTACGGGATATGGGGAAAGGTTACTAATCTCTACCTCTAAAAATTTATGGGACATGGGTAGGGAAAACTAATACAAAAAACTCTACCAGGATGGGGAAAGGAAACTAAGCCCTACTTCTAAGAAAAAACCCTACTGGACACGGGGAAGGAAAGACTAACAAGGTGACACGATCTGGTTACATTTGTATAATTTGTCACCTGGTGTTACAGAGCCTTATAAAAAAGTTAACAAAAAATTATAAAAGTAAAAAAACCTGTAAAAACCGATTAATTAATCAAAAACTGCATCTTCCACGATTATCTTGGTCTTAGGATCTCTTCTTCTTGTATTTCTTCTTTCCTTGGGGTTTGGGAGCGGCTGCTCCTTTCTCTGATTCCGATGTGCCTGAAGAACTAAGGAGTATTGGACTACTGCTTTCTGAATCCTGTGAGTAGGATTCCTCTTCTTCCTCTTCTTCCTCCTCAACTTTTCTCGGTTTCTTATCTTTGTTGTGCTGCTTTGGATTCAAGTGTTGCTCCACAAATTTTTTCGCCTTAGGAACAGAGTCAATATTATATTTTCTATCTCCATATTTAAAACTCAGTCCTTCAGGAAACAGCCATCTGTATGGGACCCCCTTCTTCTGTAGAGAGAGAGTAAGCTCCTTGTAGAGTTTCCTCCCCTTTCTAACTTCGAAGGGGATATCCTTCAAGATTCTTATTTCTTCATTCTTAGTTTTTAGAGGGTTCCCCTGTGTGGCTTTTAGCACTCGATCTCTGGTAGATCTTCTCGTAAATTTCAAACATATTTCTCCAGGGAGTTTATTCTCTTTAATGAAGTCTGGATAAGCCCTATAGGCCCAGTCCATCTCCTTCAGTAAGTCTTCCTGTTTATAATCCATTATTGGAGCCAAAGTCTCTGATAAGATGTCCTTCAAATCCTCGTTCTTTTCTTCTGGAACCCCTTGGAATCGTAGAATATGCATGGATCTTTCCAGCTGTAGCTGTATTAGTTGATTTTTATTGGAGAGTCTCTCCTTTTCTGCTTCATCTGCTCTTTTATTAATAGTCTGTTTTTCCATTTTTTTTAAAGTCTTTTCCGTTGTTGAGGTCCTTCTGTCCATTTGAGTCATCTGCTTTTGCAAATTATCCATTTTTGCGTTGAGATTAGTCATCTGTTCCATTAGAGGGCGCAGTGCATTCGCCAGCAATGTAGACATCTCTGCAGCTACTTCCTGGTTGTGGGAGGGAGTCGTTGGTATACCATTTCCGGTTGATGTTTTTTTCTCCAGCCCCAGCTTCCACCCTGTCCCAGCCATAATATCAACAAGAAGTAAGTTTCCCAAAACAAAGTAAAAGTTAGCAGAATTTAATCCGCTTTTCTTTATTATGCAGCTTTTGTTTTCGCTAATCCTCTTATGTGCATAGCTTGATTCAAAGTTGTTCTTAAAGTTCGCTTTAAAACCGCATTGTTTCAAACGGGGGGGGGGGGTTGAACTTTTGAGCGTCTCCCTCCCCCCTGCCGCTTTGCCCTTAGGTGCTTCTAATTACTACCAAGGCTTTTATTCGCTTAAATCACCTGAGCAATGCTTGACTCATGCTTTGCAGCCTTGGAGATCTTTTAGAACCTTTTCAGCAGCTGTTGATCGTGACCGCTGATCCGGTAGTCGTCTCTCAGCGCCATGTTGGCTCTTCAGCGACGGAACCTTTCGGAGATAAAGGTGAGCCTCAGTTCCTTGGCCGTCGCCTTGGAAGAGGCTCTCCTCAGCTCTCCAGGCTGGGAGTCTCCTACAGAGACCCCGGGAGGGTACAGGACCTGCTCGGACCCTTCCCGTCAGCCGAGTCTCGGCGCAACCCCATTGGAGCGAGACGGGGATGCGACCGAGCAGCAAAACGCTTAAACCGGAAGTCAGAGGCTTTATTTCTTATCAGCCCCAGCAAGAGCTCAAAGAACTTCTAGAATTTTTCCACTAGCTGTGGTGTTTTCTGAAGGTGCCAAGAAATTTGTACTGCTAGAGGAGGCTCTTTCATAAGCAGCAGGTCACTGAAGGAAAATACCTGCATTAGGGGAATAAGAAAAGTTCTGTAGGATCTAAGAGAAAGCCTACATGTGTACATTTTGTGGATAAACTGTGTTCAGGCATTTCATTTCACTGACAGGGTATAAAATATACAAGCATAAAGTCTGTGCAGATTTTATTCTAGATATGCACAGAGGCCAGCCAATGTGATTCTGCACAGAGCTTCTTTCATGTGCTTCCAGGCCTTCAGATTTTCCTTCCCTCCTTCCATTTTATTAATTTATGTCCCGCCTTTCTTCCCAATGGGGATCCAAAGCTGCTTTCATCATTTTCCTCTTTTCCCTTTTATCCTCACAACAACTCTGTGAGATTGGTTAGACTAAGAATATGTTGCTGTCCCAGCAAATTGCGATGAGAGAGAGGGGATTCAAACCTGGGTCTTGTAGACCTTAGTCCAACACTCTAACACTATACCACACTGGCTTTCATAATTAATTGTAACTAAACTCAGCTGTCCACTGTAGGTAAATAACTGACTTAAACCAGATTTCAGACAGCAGTTTTGACAATTACTAAATGAGGGTTTTTTAATGCAGTACTAGTACTAGGAAGATGGGACACTGACAGTCCTTAGGATTGGGCACAAAGTATTTACTCAACTCAAACAAGTCCTTTGCATAGTACAGCTGCATTGCCCAGATGTTTTAACAAGAGCATCACAGTGGTGATGACAGTGTCCCAATACAAGTTAGTTCTTGATCAATGGCTCATCTACATAGCACTGTAGTAGCAACAGTAGTTAGAAAGAAATATGTAAAAGACAGAGAGAACATGACTCAATGGGTATAAGCAGGGCTTTTTTTGTAGAAAAAGCCCAGCAGGAACTTATTAGCATAATAGGCCACACCCAACAGCAAAACTCATTAGCATATTAGGCCACACCCATGACAGCACAGCACATTAGCATATTAGGCCACACCCCTGTGTGTTCCCTTGGCTTGCCCGGGTGCCCCACGGCTGTGGGGAGCCTGGGCAAGCCAGCCCTCGGAGGGAAGGGAAAGCAGTTTAAACTGTCTTCCCTTGGCTTGCCAAGGTGCCCCGTGGCACCTCCCTGATCCTTCCAAGCCCCCCATGGCCCACCCACCTTGGTGTCACTGGGGGGGGGGGTTGCTCTCAGGCCTTCCCTCTAAAGCCACGCACGCAGAGGTTTTGGCTGTAGTGGGCATGGCCAACTCTGAAACCAGCCAGAACTCCATTCCTGTGTGTTCCTGCCCAAAAATAGCCCTGGGATAAGTACAAAAAATAATGGTATATGTCATGAACTGAAGCACGTTGAAATATGATGTTGCATGCCCACACATGGCAGGGATGGTTAAGATGCTCAGCTGCAGATTGGAGGGTTGGTAGCTCAGCAGTTCAAGACTCTAGTGCCACGTGAAGGAGTGAGCTCCCCTCTCTGGCCCCAGCTCCTGCCAAGCTAGCAGTTCGAAAGCAAGAAACTGCAAGTAGATAAACAGGTACCGCTTTAGTGGGAAGGTAACAGCATTCTGTGCACCTCGGTGTTTAGTCATGCTGGCCACATGACCACGGAAAAGTCTTCGGACAGCACTGGCTCTTGGGCTTGGAAATGGAAATGGAGATGAGCACCGTCCCCTAGAGTTGGATTCAACTGGCTTTAGAGCAAAAGAAACCTTTACCTTTACTTATGCACTCACACAAAAACTACCTATGTAGGCACTGTTGTGTACTGCCTCTTGTTTATCACTATAACATATCAATGTGACTGCTGGGACATGCATGAGCCATATACCAGGCTCTTGGACTAGGTATAGCCCCCTACACACGCACCAGCATAACAAGTAGAAGGTACAGATCTCTTGGTTTAAGTGTGCTACTAAACATGTGGGACCCTGCAAAGGAACCTTTTTGTCTTATACCTTCAGTACCACATTTCACCTGTGTCTCACCTAATTCTTCCATTAAACCAAGGATATAAGCCTCATATGGCCTATGAGACAATACTAAAAACATCACCACCTTGACATTGCCTCATAATGACCAAACCCAGTCTTGATTTATGCATGCAGGAGAATGAGGTGCAAATGAGATGGTAGAATGCTGAGGTTGTAGAATGGACTGTATCACTTAGGGTTACCAACTCCAGCTTGGGAAAATCCTGGACAGTTGAAGGCAGATTTTGGGAAGCAGAAGATGCTCAGTAGGGATGTGATGCCCTTTGATCCTGCCACTTTCTTCAGTGGAACTGATCTCTGTCATTTGGAGAGCCATTGTAATTCCAGGAGAACTCCAGCACCCACCTGGAGGCTGGTAACCCTAGTACCACTTCAGGCTGCACCTTAGAGGATCACAGAGATTCACATTGTGGTATGCTTCTGAAAACAGAAATCCAGTGCAGCAAGCAAAAAAACAAACAAACCCAAGCTTTCTTTCTTCAGGGCTAGTTTTCTATTTGCATGGAGGGATTTTTATGCCAAAGAACAATCAAAGCAGGAATCTACTCCTTGTGGCCTGTGATGGTGCAGCCCATTTTACTACCTAATTCCCCTGTAAGCCTGGGTAAATCAGGCCCAAATCTGAAGCCAATTAGACGCTACACTTTGGTAAGGCAACCCAGCCATACCTGTGAATCACCTTTAACTCGCAGGCAAAAATAATGTTGCTGTGGCTGTTTTCTTCAGAGCCTTGACAACTGCAGCTGTTTTGCTGGGGAATAAAAAGGAAATAGATGTTCTGGTGATAAGTTGCCAGTACCTTAGGGGCCAAGGCTTTCCAGGGTTTGGTTTTCTACCCCCTCCCTGCTTCATTAAAAGAAGAGGAAAGAAGGCTTTGCTCTTTATCAGTGCCAGGTCAGACAGCTTCTCGAAGCTGCTGCCCACGGCATGAAATATATAACGACAGCTGAGGCTTCTTGCAGCTTGGGATCCGTCACCAAGTGGAAGGGCGATTTATGCTTCTGCATAGTCCCTCCAGAGCTTATCAAGGGCACACACGAGATTAATCACAGGGCAAAATGCTTGGAGGAGCTGCGAATGCTGGCTGCGAATGCCCTCCCGTTTTGACAGTGTCGCCAATTTGCCGCCTTCCAACTGTCCCTGAGCTTTCATTCCTCACTCTTTGCCTTACGAGAACTTGTCTGCAGGGCAGCATTTTACAAGCAAGCATAAGACTATGGAGAGAGTTAGCCCTGAGGAGCGGGGGGAAAACCTTGATACAGCCAAGCTCTGCTTCAGGTACAGCCGAGCAGGGGTGTCCACAAAACAGAAGGTGGGGGCAAGGCTAAGGGTGCTGACATACATGAGGCTTCAACTGGTTTGTGATGAAATCTGAATTTGCAATCTGCAAGCATCCCAAATATTGCTGTGCTGATTAAAATTCATTTAGCTTCCTGTGAAATTCAGCGTACATCTAACCTGAATGGGAACCCAGAATTTATCTTCAGTTTGGCTCTAGGCAGGATTCAGCAGCAACCTAGGGATGTGCAAACGTTGCCCTCCTTGAGAAAATGTGGCGTGCTTATTGAAAGTCTTTTAGCTTCCTTTGGGAATGCACAGAGGTTATGCCCAGATTTGCCTTTAATTTTCTTTTAGGTGATAATTGGTATTGAGTCTAATTAGAATACAATGAAAATGTAAAATCTCAATTGCTTAAAATGTGCATTTGATATCTCTTCTGCATTAACTATATTCACACATGACATAAATAGCATGATAAGTCTCTAATGGGCTTTTTACTATAAAATGTGAAAATTCTCTGAGGAAAGATAGTAAGGTAGCTAGGGGAAAATACTGAAGAGAGAGTTCGTGCACCAGGGCAGTGTTTTTAGGCAGGATTCAGCAGTAACCAGAAGAAAGAAAGGGGACCTCTTCAACCCAGTTGTTTATTTTATGTCTCTGAATAACAAGAGATTTACCCCAGGAAGAAAAAATCCTCTTGGGAGATTCTTCTTCTAAGGACTGGCAGTTCGGCTGCTCCAGGGCTACTGAAAGGGGGTGGCTAGGGAGACAATGTTCCAGTGGCTTAGAGGCTACGGAGCCAGGCAAGTCATGTAATATATGTTATTTGGGTTGGGTCCCAGTGGTATGAGGGATTCCCTGAGGGATCTTTTTTACTGAGGGCCTCTGCTTAGGTTTGGTCATTAATACAGCCTCTTGACAAACCTATTCCTAAATTATCAAAATCAGCATCTCTTCTCCTTTTCACTGACTCATAATTTTGGGTTGTACCAACATCTGTCCTCTGGTGTCAGACTGCTCAGGAAGTCCAATCCTGTTACAACTCATGGTTCTGTACTCCACTGCAGACTTGGGGATCCTGGTATCAGTCAAACAGAAAGCATCTCTTTGTGTTTGCCTCTGCTTTGCCCCAATCAGTAAGGTAAAAGGTAAAGGTTCCCTTGCTCGAAAGCCAGTCGAATCCGACTCTAGGGTTGCGGTGCTCATCTCCGTTTCAAAGCCGAAGAGCCAGCGCTGTCCGAAGACGTCTCCGTGGTCATGTGGCCGGCATGACTAAACAGCAAGGTGCACAGAACGCTGTTACCTTCCCACCGAAGTGGTCCCTATTTATCTACTTGCAATTTCTTGCTTTCGAACTGCTAGGTTGGCAGGAGCTGGAGCTAGAGACAGGAGCTCACCCCATCATGCGGCATCTGGGTCTTGATGCCCCCATAATCAAGACTGACCCAGATCAGGCAGCCCTTACAGCTGGTGAGCTCCATGCATGCATTGGAGATCCCGCATCCATAGGAAATACCTCTAGAGCTGGGACGAATTGTTCAAAACAGAGGACAGGGGGGGACACGGACACACTGCATTAGTCATTGTACACAGAGATGGCAATTTTGAATGTAGTGGATGCAATTCAAAAGAATTATATGGTAATTATGCAGGCAATGAAACATGGCAGCTGATGCAACCCTCCAGCACATATTTCCCCAGTGTGACCCTGCTGTGCAATAGCTCTTTGGCAACACACTTCTTTTTTGGAGTTGTAAAGGGAAGGTTGTAGAAGAAGTACACAGTGGGTGAAATGAAGAATGGCATTTTCTGGCTTGTGGAATTTTTTTGATACGGTTATAATAATTCAGCCCTTTAAATTTCAATAATAATAATAATGATGTAAATGTATGAAATTCCATGAAAAAAAATCAGATTAACCTTCAAGGATAGAAAGTACTAGAAAATAACTGCAGCAAACGCCTTTTAAAAGCCAGAGAACAAATAAAAATCAAGCATTTAAGACTGTAAAATCACATTATTTTAAGCCAGAATTCTACTGGCACATTCTAATGTTTTGAAAATTTGGCTTTGGGTACATCAGATTTTCCTCATGTGCACACTGTGGTTGGGAAGGCTGGCTTCACATAACCTAAATAGCTCTTTTCCTTGTGGTTACAGTGATGTCAGCAAGGCCCCACAAGGCCTTGCTGCAAGAAATAATTTTTAAATTAATTTAATTTTTTTTAAATTTCATTAATAAAGTCACACTACACCTCATGGATCACTGCCTTGTCGTGGCGAGGGGGCTTGCGTGGTTCGATGAGGCTGTGGGCTATGCCGTGGAGGGCCACCCAGGACGGACAGTCCACAGCAGAGAACTCAGACCAAGCGTGATCCCCTGGAGAAGGAAATGGTAACCCACTCCAGTATCTTTGCCAAGAAAACCCCATGGACAGTAACAAAAGGCTAAAAGATATGACGCCGGAAGATGAGCCCCTCAGGTCGGAAGGTGTCCAATATGCTACTGAGGAAGAGCAGAGGGCAAGTACGAGTAACCCCAGAAAGAGTGAAGCGGCTGGGCCAAAGCCGAAAGGACGCTCAGTTGTGGATGTGTCTGACGGTGAAAGGAAAGTCCGACGCTGCAAAGAACAATACTGCATAGGAACCTGGAATGTAAGATCTATGAATCAAGGTAAGCTTGACGTGGTAAAAAATGAGATGGCAAGAATGAACATCGACATCTTGGGAATCAGTGAACTAAAGTGGACAGGAATGGGCAAATTTAACTCAGAAGACCATTATATCTACTACTGTGGCCAGGAATCCCGTAGAAAAAATGGTGTGGCCTTTATAGTCAATAAGAGAGTGAGAAAGGCAGTATTGGGATACAATCTCAAAAATGACAGAATGATCTCGGTCCGAATCCAAGACAAACCATTCAATATCACAGTAATCCAAGTCTATGCCCCAACCACTGCTGCAGAAGAGGCTGAAGTGGACCAGTTCTATGAAGACCTACAACAGCTCATAGAACTAACACCAAAAAATGATGTCCTTATCATCATAGGGGACTGGAATGCTAAAGTAGGAAATCAAAAGGTAACCGGAATAACAGACAAGTTTGGCCTTGGAGAACAAAATGAAGCAGGGCAAAGGCTCACAGAGTTTTGTCAAGAGAACATGCTGGTCATAGCGAACACCCTTTGCCAACAACCTAGGAGGCGTCTCTACACATGGACATCACCAGATGGGCAACACCGAAATCAGATTGATTATATAATTTGCAGTCAAAGATGGAGAAGCTCTATCCAGTCAGTAAAAACAAGACCCGGAGCTGACTGTGGCTCAGATCATGAGCTACTCATTGCAAAATTCAGACTTAAATTGAAGAAAGTTGGGAAAAACACAAGGCCATTCAGATTTGACCTAGATCGCATCCCCGATGAATATACAGTAGAGGTGAAGAATAGGTTTAAGGGACTAGATTTGATAGACAGAGTGCATGAAGAACTATGGACAGAAGTCCGTGACATTGTAAAGCGAGGCAGCAATCACCGCCATCCCAAAGAAAAAGAAATGCAAAAAGCAAAGTGGCTGTCTGATGAGGCTTTACCACATGAGCAGAGGAACAGAAGGAAAGCTAAAGGCAACGGTGAAAAGGAAAAATTTGCTCAACTGAATGCAGATTTCCAGAGAACAGCAAGGAGAGATAAGGAGGCTTTCCTGAATGAACAATGCACAGTAATAGAGGAAAACAATAGATTGGGAAGGACTAGAGATCTCTTCAAGAAAATTGGAGAAATCAAGGGAACGTTCCATGCAAAGCTGGCGATTATAAAGGACAAAAACGGTAGGGACCTAACAGAAGCAGAAGAGATTAGGAAAAGATGGCAAGAATACACAGAAGAACTATACAAGAAGGACCTCGATGTCCTTGACAACTACGATGGTATAATCACTGACCTCGAGCCAGACATCCTGGAAAGCGAAGTTAAATGGGCCTTAGAAAGCATTACTAACAACAAAGCTAGTGGAGTTGATGGTATCCCAGCTGAGTTATTCAAAGTCTTAAAAGAAGATGCTGTTAAAGTGCTGCATTCAATTTGCCAACAAATTTGGAAAACACAACAGTGGCCACAGGATTGGAAAAGGTCAGTATACATTCCAATCCCAAAGAAGGGCAATGTCAAGGAGTGTTCAAACTATCGCACAATTGCACTCATTTCACATGCTAGCGAAGGTCATGCTCAAAATCCTACAAGCTAGGCTCCAACAGTACGTGGATAGAGAACTGCCAGAAGTACAAGCTGGGTTTCGAAGAGGTAGAGGAACTAGAGATCAAATTGCCAACATTCGCTGGATTATGGAGAAAGCAAGAGAGTACCAGAAAAACATCTACTTCTGCTTCATTGACTATGCTAAAGCCTTTGATTGTGTGGATCACAATAAATTATGGCAGGTTCTTAAAGAGATGGGAGTACTGGACCACCTCACATGTCTTCTGAGAAATCTGTATAAGGGTCAAGAAGCAACAGTTAGAACCGGATATGGAACAACTGATTGGTTTAGCATAGGGAAAGGAGTACGGCAAGGATGTATATTGTCACCTTGCTTATTTAACTTATATGCAGAGTACATCATGCGAAATGCTGGCCTGGATGAATCACAAGCTGGAGTTAAGATTGCTGGGGAAAAGATCAATAACCTCAGATATGCAGACGATACCACTCTGATGGCAGAAAGTGAAGAGGACCTCAAGAGCCTCTTGCTCAGGGTGAAAGAGGAGAGCGCAAAAGTGGGCTTGAAGCTCAACATCAAAAAAACTAAGATCATGGCATCTGGTCCCATCACTCCTTGGCAAATAGAAGGGGAAGTTGTAGAAGTAGTGACAGACTTCACGTTCCTAGGATCCCAGCTCACTGCAGATGGTGACTGCAGCCATGAAATTAAAAGACGCCTGCTCCTTGGGAGGAAAGCGATGGCAAACCTAAACAGCATGATAAAAAGCAGAGACATCACCTTGCCAACAAAAGTCCGCTTGGTCAAAGCAATGGTATTCCCCGTAGTAATGTATGGCTGCGAGAGTTGGACTATAAGGAAGGCCGAGCGCCAAAGAATAGATTCTTTTGAACTATGGTGCTGGAGAAGACTCTTGAGAGTCCCTTGGACTGCTAGGAGATCAAATCAGTCAATCCTAAAAGAAATCAACCCTGATTGCTCCCTGGAAGGCCAGATCCTGAAGCTGAAGCTCAAATACTTTGGCCACCAAATGAGAAGGGAGCATTCACTGAAGAAGACCCTGATGCTGGGAAAGATTGAAGGTCAAAGAAGAAGGGGACGGCAAAGGATGAGATGGTTAGACAGTGTCATCGATGCAACGAACATGAAATTGAGCAAACTTCAGCAGACAGCGGAAGACAGGAGGGCCTGGCGTAAACTGGTCCATGGGGTCGCGAAGAGTCGGACTCGACTGTGCGACTGAACAACAACAACTACGCCATGAACTTTGCCCTGACAGCTTCCCGATTTGCGGGTACTTGTCAGCTCTCCCTCCCTCTCCACTATCCCTCTCCACCCTCCCGTGTATTTCCCCCAGTACTCTGCCATGACTTTTTATCGTCTTCATCACTAAAAGTGCAGGTGATCCTTGAACCCTGGCTGGTAGGCCCATGAGATTTAGTGGGGGGGGGTGTTTGTCAGGTGGGCTGCTTTGGAAGGTGGGCTAGGATCTGAGTAAACCCAGTTTTGAATCTTCACTCATGCTATGGAAACTTGCTAGCACTTTCAGTCTATTCTAACCTCCCTCACAGGGTTGTTGTGAGAACAGTACGGAGGAAAAGAGAACAACGGTATGCTGCTTTGGGTCCCACTGAGGAGAGAGGCAGGGTAGAGGTGAAGTAATATTTAAAAATCAATAACTGGAGAATCCAAGTTCACAATCCTTTTTGGAGGTAAAATCAGTAAAGCATCTCCTGCAATTAATTAATACTAATGTGGATGCCTTTGCACAAGAAGCAAATCTCCTAAAAATGAACCTTTTTGCACCAGTAAATCAG
This sequence comes from Gekko gecko, assembly GCA_029375565.1. NCBI lineage: Eukaryota > Metazoa > Chordata > Lepidosauria > Squamata > Gekkonidae > Gekko > Gekko gecko. The sequence goes on along the minus strand of JAPDNY010000001.1, from coordinate 93,986,456 downwards.
CTTTTGAAAGAAGAGGACAGTATCCATCATGCTCTTTCAGTGCTGTTCAAATATAAAGGTGGATTCCCTAATGTATACAAAGCCCTTGCAGCTGCTGTAACTTTTGGTGCATCTACCACTACATGTGAGACAGCATTCTCTTACCTTGCTTGTGTTTTACAACCACAGAGGCTGTCAGGGTCCAGTCTTCAGAAACACAGTCTAGTATTGCTAAGTTATGAGAAAATGCTCACAGCAAACATCAATATGGATGCTTTCATAGAAAAAAATTGTGCACAATCACGTTGACTTCAACTATAATGGGCTGAGAATAGAATGGTAACCACTAGGTTCTGTACTGCATCTTTGTGATGAAACAGAAACATTTTTGAGTGACAAACCACAACTTCTGTAATGTTTAGTATTTTTGTAATAAACTTGAAACATTTCTCAGTGATAAATGACTTGTCATTGTTATTGTTGTTGTTGTCTTTATTATTAGTTAAAAGTATGCTTCTTAGTATGCTTATTATTTATAAATATAAATACAAGCATGACAGTTTTGTACAGTTGTGTATAGACAGACACATAATGACTGCCCCAGCAGAAAAAAATACGCCCCACAAGCCAAAAAGTCCTGGCTACGGGTCTGTACAGTATGAAGAAAGTAAGGCCAGCAACTCAGAGCCCACCTCCATGAGTAGGGTTACCAACCTCAAGATGGGGTCTGGAGTTCTCCTACAGTTACAGTTGATCTTCAGACTTTGGAGGATGAACTGAGTTCGTGGGTCTCCGGCTGTGGCAACCTGATCTTTCCACCTTTGCTTGGAGCAATGGTAAGAGAAAAATTGCCTTCAGGCCAATGGTGTGATATCACTTCTGAAGAAAATCATGAAGTGACATCACACCTCTCTAGTAATTTATTTTTGTTGATTCCTAGAGAGGACTGATGTCACTTTTAGCTTTTTCCCAGAAGGGTTCTCACACTATTGGCTCAATGGCTTTTCAAAAAATTACCCCACCAAACAAAGACAAAGGTTGCCGGCATTGAATGTATGGGTCTTGTGTGGGAGGCAGGGGAGAGTTTGGCCATTTGGTTGGTGTACCAACTGCCTAACACAACAGCAAATGCCCTGTTGGGCCTGTTGAAGGCTGTATCTGGCTGGGCCTTAGAGCACCCCAGACTTCTGGTCTTGGGGGACTTCAATGTCCATGCAGATGATGTAGCCTCTTCTCAGGCCATGGACCTGGTGCTGTCCATGGCAGCACTGGGACTCTCCCAGTTTGTATCGAGCCCCACACATCAAGCAGGCCACATGCTGGATCTTATCTTTGCATCAGGGATTATGGTGGGCGGGATTACTGCTGATGCAGTACCATGGTCGGACTACTTGGTCTTAAAGGCCCACCTGGGTATCCCTAACCCTTCCTGTTTAGGCGGCAAGCAGATTATGCTCGCCCATGGAGTCAAATGGACCTAACTAGGTTCCAGGAAGCTCTGCAGAATCCGATTCCCTCTGGCAACTCGTTGGATGTGCTGGTGGAAGACTGACAATCCCATCTTTCTGAAGCCATCGATGAAGTTGCTCCCCAGCATCCTCTTTGCCCCTGTACCAAACTAGCTCTGTGGTATATCCCGGAGCTACGACAGATGAAACAGGAGCTAAGACGGCTTGAGATAGGGTAGCATCAAGCTTGTGATGAAGTTACAAGAGCATCCTATAGGTCATTTATGAGAACCTGTGAGTTGACAGTGAAGGACTCAAAGAAGGGTTTCTACGTGACCTCCATTGCGTCTGCTAGCTCTCGCCCAGCCCAATTATTTGATAATTCCAGTCACTGACTAACTTGCCACAGGGCATTCCAAACTCTAGGGAATTGGCGATAGGCTGTGAGGCATTTGCGAGCCATTTTGTAGACAAAGTCTTGTCACTCTGCCACGACCTCCTGACCACACTTGATACAATAAAAGAACTGGAAGCCCATTGGCCATCTTCAGGTCCAATTTTGGACCACTTCAGTCTGCTCTCTCAGGACGAAGTTGACAAGAGTCTGGTGGCTGTGAAGCCTACCACATGCCTCCTAGATCCCTGCCCATCATGGCTGGTTAAAGCTTGCAGCGATGAGGTGCGGATCCCCCTGAAGAAAATCATCAACTTGACCCTTTCAACAGGGACCTTCCCAGGGGGACTGAAGGAGGCGGTGGTCCGCCCTCTCCTGAAAAAATCTTCTTTGGACCCAATGGTCCTTAATAACTACCACCCAGTATCTAACTTGTCATTTCTGGGTAAGGTAATAGAGAGGGCAGTGATGACACAGCTCCAGACTTTCTTGGTGGATGCTAAGATCCTGGACCCCTTCCAGTCTGGCTTTCACCCAGCCCATGGGATGGAGATGGTGTTGGTCACCCTGGTGGATGACCTCCGGAGACACTTGGATTGAGGCAGATCGGCACTGCTGATACTTCTTGATCTGTCAGCAGTGTTCAACATGATTGACCATGATGTGTTAACCCACTGCCTCACCGACGCTGAGATATGGTTGTTCACCTTGCAATGGCTAGCCTCCTTCCTTCAAGGTCAGGGACAGAGGGTGGCACTTGGGGGAGAGTTGTCCTGGTGACACCCACTGGAATGTGGGGTGCCACAGGGAGGAATTCTCTCCTCTATGTTATTTAGTATCTACATGTGTCCCCTCGCCCAGATTATCTGGAGGTATGGGCTGGGGTGTCATCAGTATGCAGACAACACCCAGCTCTGTCTACTGATGAATGGCCACCCAGATATGGCCCTGAAAGATCTGGAGGAGGCATTACAGGCCGTGGCTGGATGGTTACGTCAGAGCCAACTGAAGTTGAATCCATCTAAGACAGAGGTCGCGGGGGATTGGGACAGGGGATTAAGCTCCCAGTCTTTGATGGGGGTCCATTGGTCCCAGCGTCGAGGATGAAGAGTCTGGGGTGCTCCTGGATGCCTCCCTCTCCATGGAGGCCCAGGTGACTGCCACTGCCAGGACTGCCTTCTTCCATCTGAGGCAGATCAGGCAGTTGGCCCCATATCTCTCTTCCCAAGACTTAGCAGCAGTGATCTATGCAATGGTCCCTTCCAGATTGGATTATTGTAACTCTCTCTATGTGGGGCTACCCTTGACTCTGCTCCGGAAGTTGCAGCAACGTGGGTGTTGACAGCAATGCCTGTGTGGGTGCACATCCACCTGATGCTGCACAACCTGCACTGGCTGCCTGTTGAATTCCAGATCCGTTTCAAGGTGTTGGTACTTACCTTCAAAGCCCTGTACAGCCAGGGGCCAGCACACCTTCGAGACCACCTCTCCCCAAATGAGCCCCATGGAGCACTGAGGTCCACCAATCAACATCTTTTGGTGGTCCCTGGCCCCAGGGATGTCTGACTTGCCTCAATCAGGGCCAGGAGTTTTTTGGCCCTGGCCCCTGACTGGTGGAATGAGCTCCTGAGTGAGATCAGGACCCTGCGGGATTTATTACAATTCCACAGGGCCTGCAAGATGGAGCTCTTCCACCGGGCTTTCGGTTGAGGCAGCGGTCGTCCCTCTCTCTCCTTGGGTCAGCCCCATGTACAGCTTGGGTTGGCCCCTATTTTATAGCCTGAGTCTGAGATCCTAAATGGTACAGATCCCTGAGAAATTTATTCCCAGTATTATCAACCACTCAGGCAACTGGCTTTTTATAAGAGTTGTATGTTTTATATGTTTTAACATAGTTTTTATTGTATTGTATTGATATTGTTGTACTATATCTATATTGTTGGAACCCGCCTTGAGCCCATTAAGGGGAGGGCAAGATAAAAATTCAATAAATAAAAAAATAAAAAAATCACTCCAAGCAGTAGCAGGAGATAATGGACAGGGTGGGGGGATCCCCTGGGGGTTCCCCCATGTACACTAGGGGACTGACAGTTCTTGAAGCAGCTAACCACTTGAGCAGGTAACATCGCTTCCTGCTCAGTACACCAGAGTCTGTGAGCAGAGTGGACTACAATACACAGGACATCCTTTGGGCTATGCTAAGCTTAATTTCATTTGAAACTGAACATTTCCAGACAGCACTGCAACTGCACTGTGGCTATATCACAGGTATTAATAAAATAGGCTAAGGTCCTGGTGGGTCTGTTCCAGAAATATTTCCTGAAGCTGAGTAATTCAGACCTAAATTATGAAACTCTACTTTACTCCTTAAGAAAAAACTAACACCTTATATCTGCAGCAGCTAGGGTTACTACCTTCCAGGTGAGGCCAGAAATTCTTCCAGAATTACACGTGATCTTCAGATTACAGAAATCAGTTCCACTGGAGAAAATGGAAGCTTTGCAGGGAAGAGTCCATGGTATCACATCTCTGCTGAGCTCCCTCCCCTCTCCAAACTCTGCCTTCCCCAGCATTGCCCCCAAATCTCCAGGAATTTCTGAACCCAGAGTTGGCAACCCTATGCAACAGCACACATTTCTGGACAAAAAGCTTCTCTTGTTAATTGAGCTGCTGCTTGTCTGCGCATATCAAACAACGTGTCAAAATGCAATAAAGGGAAACAGAAGATGTTGGGTGGCATTTGTTGACATTTTCCACACATGAGAAACAAACAAGTTAACACCGTTGCTGAATGTTAAAAAGTCTTGGGAGTTAATGTTCCTTTGCATCAGTGTGACCCCAGGCAGAGATGACGGACTGCAGCCTGAGAACCCATTCTCTGACAGGTACCTTCAGAACAGTAAACCTCCAGGAGTCAGAGCCTTCCATTCTAATTTATTTAGAAATATTAAAGGGGGCAGGGGAGGGTGCACAGAGCACCTGTGCCCCTTAATTTCACAGAACATCAGCTCCAAAGTCCTATGCTGTTCTTTTTCTGGGAGGCTGGTGTCTTTCATATTTATCTCACTGTTTTATTTTGGAAAAAGCAAATTCTTTCCCCAGACCTGCACAATATGGAGCCATTATTCAATCTTGTCATCAGCCAGTTGTGTTGGTAGGTCCCATTAACTTCAGTGGGATATACAGGTGAGCTGGGGGCAAACTAGACATGACAGCTGAGGATCTGGGAACTGTGATACAATCTGACATCTGCCACAATGCAAAAGAACAAGGAATAACCTGTAGCTTTTTGAAAAAGCTAACATCCAACCTATGGGATGGGTTTCTAATCCCACCCCCCATTGTATACCCATTTAAATGACTCTCTGGAGCTGCCCTGTGCTATGGGACCAGGGAAAGGAAAGGAAAGGAAACATCAGTGTGGAGATGCAATCTAATTACAAAACACAGCATGGGAGGTAGAGGTAACTCTGTCCAGCACCCTGATCCTATTTGTGTCCCTTATTTATTAATATACTAGGGAGCAAAGCCTGTTGTGGTGGATGACAATGGGCCCTAGAAAGGAAGAGAGGGAGGTGGAAGGGAGAGAGGGTTGGAGAAAGGAAGGAAGGAAGGAAGGAAGGAAGGAAGGAAGGAAGGAAGGAAGGAAGGAAGGAAGGAAGGAAGGCAGAGTGAAAGAAAGGAGAGAGGAAGAAAGGAAAGGGGGAAAGGAAAGGAAGAGGGGCAGAAAGGAAACTCTGGGCCCAGAGAAGGCCTTTTCTGTCCCCCACACCATCCCCTGGGCCTTCTATGGGGGCAGTAGGCACAGAGAAGCCCTTTTCCCCCACACACTGCATACTGCTCCCATAGAAGGCCCAGGGGATGGTGTTTGGGGCATGGAAAAGGCCTTCTCTGGGCCTAGTGCCCCCACAGCCAGGCCTCATGGGCGGCTTCTATGGAGGCCTAGCCTAGGCAGGCCCAGGATGGCATGGGACGAAAGGGCTTCTCTGGGCCTACTGCCCCCATAGAAGGTCCAGGGGATGGCATGTGGGGACGGAAAGGGCTTCTCTGGGCCTAGTGCCCCATAGAAGGCCCAGGGGATGGCGTGTGGGGGATAGAAAGGGCTTCTCTGTGCCTAGTGCCCCATAGAAGGCCCAGGGGACGGCGTGTGGGGACGGAAAAGGGCTTCTCTGGGCCTAGTGCCCCCACAGAAAGATGGCGTGGGTGGCGGAAAAGGCCTTCTCTTGGCCTAGTGCCCCATAGAAGGACCAGGGGTGGCATGTGGGTGGTGGAAAAGGCCTTCTCTGGGCCTAATGCCCCATAGAAGGCCCAGGGGTTGGCGTGTGGGGGCAGAAATGGCCTTCTCTGGGCCTAGTGCCCCATAGAAGGCCCAGGGGACGGCGTGTGGGGACGGAAGGGGCCTTCTCTGGGCCTAGTGCCCCATAGAAGGCCCAGGGGATGTCGTGTGGGGGCAGAGAAGGGCTTCTCTGGGCCTAGTGCCCCATAGAAGGCTCAGGGGATGGCGTAGGGAGGACAGAAAAGGCCTTCTGTGAGCCTAGTGCCCCATAGAAGGCCCAGGGGATGGCCTGTGGGGCGGAAAGGGCTTCTCTCGGCCTAGTCCCTCACAGAAGCCCCAGGGGATGGTGGGGGAGGCGGAAAGGGCTTCTCTCACTTGCCTCAGCCTTGAGGGCCTGTCCCTGCGCTCACACTCCAGACGGTCCTCTCTGTCGGACTGGCTGACGTGGGCGGGACTTTGCGAAGCAGCCAGTCAGTCCTGGCCAGTGTCTTCTGACTGCCAGTTCTTGAGCCGAATCAATCATGGCAAGCATAGAATGCTGTGGAACCAAAATTCAAATATATATAAGGACAGGATATATATATATTCCATGTCTTCAAAGACCTGCTTGAGGCAACTTTAAACACAAAACATGGTATGCAGAAGTGAATGGAAGAATTTGTGTATAATTTGGAAGAATTCAAATACCGGTTGAAGGCTTCTTCCTTTGCATATGCTATCAGATATTGCAAATATAGCAAATTAAAAGTGTTCCAAAGCTAAGGTTGCCAGCTCTGGTTTGGGAAATACCTGGAGATTAGGGGTGGTGGAGCCTAATGAGAGCAGGTTTTGGGGAGGGGAGGGCAGGCCCTTCAATGTGGTACAATGCCATAGAGTCCACATTCCAAAACAGCTATTTTCTCCAGGTGAGCTGATCTCTGTCGCCTGGAAATCAGTTGTAATCCAAGCCACCACCTGGAGGTTGGCAACCCTAAGCCTTTAACAACATTAACAAACACAACCTATCTAAACAACCAATCAAATCTTTCAATACAAGATTCATGCCTTCTAGTAGGTAATGACCAGAAACCTCAAGCTACAAAAATATGACCATCACTACTGTTATAGTTCGACTGTTATTTGTGTACTCAATTTGGAAAATATCCATTATTGTGTTATAACTCTTACCACAAAGTGTTCAAAACATGACACTTTTGTAATCCTTTCAACAAATCTACAACATAGGATAGTATTATTGTCCCCATTTTACAGATGACATTTTGAGCACAGATGAACGGCCATTCTAAGGCCATCTACTAAATTTGTGTCAAAAGGCAAGATTAAAACAAGAGACTTCTTGAAATTGTAGCTCAGTCACTTAGTCACAACACCACATCGTCTCTCACACTGAATGTTCCTATATAATTTCTCTCTTCGTGTTATGCAGCTTTGTGCCAGCTGTGTAACATTACATTATGACTATGATGGCAATAATTCAATAACACCTGAAAAATAGGATATTGGTGTCACTCACTTAACATTGCTTACCACTGCCCCTCTCATAATTTCCTATGATAACTTTCAGCATACAGTGGCAGTCAGAGGGTTGGAGAACCTTGAGTTCCATTTCCATTTTATGCCCTTGGTGGTATTTATACCTTATAGAAAAGAAGCAATAAAAAAGAAAACAAGAGGGGAAAATGTGCTTCTCCCTAGATTTTAAAATGTTGTTGCTTTTTGTACGTATCTTTGTACTCTTCGCTAATTTTCAAAAATTTTGACAATTCCTAGATAGTACTAGTCATAAAAGTAGTAGAAGTAATAGTTGTTATTGTCATTGTAGTAATAGATCTAGTTTTCAGAATTTAGCTTTTTGTGAAGGCAAGGAAAAACTAAAATTAAAAGGACAATAATGAAATCACAGCTTGGTTAGGTAAAAGACAAACAAACACCCTAGGGCTTTACCATTGTTAATTGTTAACAACATAAACCACCATCTGCATCGGTACCTCACAGGCTACTTGATAAACCCTGTCTCTTGTCTAATATTCACTGTACATACACAATAAGATGTACACACGGCTGCTAAACTTGACTGTGTACAGTTATGTCAACCAGCCGAATCACAAGTTTCTATATCCAAAGAACCACACTCATATTGGTAGGGGCAATCTTAGTAATTTGGAGGACCTGGGCAAAAGTCCAGGATGGGCCTCTGTAATCACTGCTATCCACTTGCTTCTCCCTTACTGGGGCCAAGCAAGGGATGGCTCTCACCCCATGTAAAACAGGCAGACGCTCCTGCCACATTGCTGGCAGACATGAGCTGCAGTTGAACTGACCTTCCCCCCCACTCTGTTGGGGTGGATCCCCATCCACTAGGGCAGCTGTCCCAGTTGCTCACTGGCTGAGACCAACGTTGCATACCAGAAAACTGCTGCTAACATATTATTTATTACTCCTCTATACTGTTAGGGGGCAAATGTGAAACTGCTCTGCTGCCTGCCTGAGAGCCAATAATTTATTGCCCCTTCTGGAAAAACCTCAATCCCTTCATAAGGTTATGTTTCTGTTTTCAGGTCCCAGATCAGGTGCTTCAGGGTTGGGTTTCTCTCCTCTGGTCCTATGCACCACAGAGAGAACCAGATGGCAGCTAGGTATGGTCTTTTCCCACATAGCCTAGAGCTTTTCTTGTTCCTCCACTGACTGCCCTACCACTGTTCCCTTGGCTGCCCTACCCAGTGCTGTGTTCTGCTCTGCTGGCAGTAGCCCAACACCTCGTCTGTCCCACCCGTTTTCTCATCTAGATGGGCCAACCTAGCCAGGATGCCATCTGGCCCTCATAGGCCCTTCACTGTCTGCTCCTGACAAGCTGTTTCTTGAAATGAGAACTCCCTCCTCTGTACCATGTAGCATCAAGTACAATGTCTTGTATTTGGCTGTTTCCTTTTGTGAATTCTTTATGCTGTAGGTAATCTTAGAGTAACTGTTTAAGTCTAGCATATAATGTCAGCCAGAAATTTGGGGAACCGTGTGTTTCCTTCGGTCCCCTCCCCCTTGTGGACCTTTGACGAAGTAGCATTAGTAAGTAAAGGGTGAGGATAAAAATGTTTCTTTTCCCTGTGCATCAAAAGGAGGTCAATGATAAATGTAATGGTCCCCTTTGCAATGGCCATTATGACAAAGGAATGGTACTCTTCTGTCTTATTGCAGTAATAGGTGGGAGAGCTACTTGAGACAAGAGAGCAGGGTACATGATGAATGAAAATGTATGCTCCATGATGATTCTTAAAGTGCATCAAATTATATGCTTGCCCAAAGCACTATGTGTCCTAAATATCAAAGTGCAAAAAGAAAATCCTAACCCAGTACAGGACTGAGGTTACCTGCTTCAGATCTTGTGAAAATAGGCAGAATTAATATTCAGTAGTCTGGAATCACAACTGCATGCCTTTCTAAAGAGCAGAGAGTAAAAGCACTAACAAGGAAGTTTGTGCCATATACTTGATTTTGTAAATCAGTTAATATCTGTCTATAAGTCTGTCAAGGCACTCTACTCTTGGTTGTTAACAAGGTGGTTTCCACACTGGGATGGGATTGTGTGGTTTCCCCACTGCTGGTGTGGCTGGTGATAAAGTTCAGGGGCAATGGGGCTTTCACATAGAATGCTTCCCTTTCCCCCCCACATCAGCAATGGAAAATTGTGGATAATTGACATGCTTCTGTGTTCGGAAAACTCACTTGAGAATAAAGTATCCTCACACTTCATCAACTAAAATGGCTTGACCTTGAGAAGAGATGCATGAATGTTTAGTTCTTTCTTTCTTTCTTTCTTTCTTTCTTTCTTTCTTTCTTTCTTTCTTTCTTTCTTTCTTTCTTTCTTTCTTTCTTTCTTTCTTTCTTTCTTTCTTTCTTTCTTTCTTTCTTTCTTTCTTTCTTTCTCTCTCTCTCTCTCTCTCTCTCTCTCTCTCTCTCTCTCTCTCTCTCTCTCTTTCTACTAAAGTCCTGCCAATAATCATTAACCGGCTAAGTGCATCAGCTGTGAAGCAAAACAAAATACTGCATGAAAGAGAGTTAGAACAACTTTTGCACCCATCTCCCAAGGGAAGACAAGCACTTGATCTTCTATAACAATAGCTTCAGGTGCCAGATGATCCCCTGCCCCCACACACAAATGGGAGAAAACAAGGAGATAAAGGTCAAGTGCTCTAAAGACCACTCCGTGCTTCTGGAGGGGATGAACAAATGTCAGGCTGACACAGTGAAGTTCTGTCATCATTCATACAATAAAATGTTAGGACATTATTTACTTTGGTGAGGCCACATTGAAACATAGTGCTGCAGGCTTCTTCAGGGGGGAAAAATGATTACCTTTTGGTAGGGTTCCCAACAATCTGGAGAGGAAAATGCCATGTCCCTTTAACAGAGGCTTAATGTGTAGAAATGGCACTTGAAGTTTTTAATGGCAAGGAGGAAAATAACATCCCATTAAGTTTCTATTAAAGGGGTAGGGCATTTTTTAAAATCCTGGCTGTTGATATATGGGGGAAGATGTCACATTTACTTCAGAATCCTTTTTTTGGGGGGGGGATATTTTTGCATTTGTTTGTGTGTGTGTGTGTGCGTGCCACGTGCCCATGCCTGGAGGTCATGGTGACCTCTGGCAACTCCTACTGGGGCACAGAGGATATTCAGAGAAGTGGCTTGATAGCCTTGATCACCATTTTCATATGAAAATGTGTGAAGAGACCTTGCTGTCTTTTTGAGGGAAGCCATGATTCAGGAACCAGTAGAATTTACAACCAGTGTCAGGAACTGGTAAAATTTACAAGATTCCACACTGCTATCCAGATTTGCTTCCAACCTTCTGATATCACCACAAACTTCATCGCATTTTTACCAATTTTGTGCAGACCTGCCATGTGGGAAACAAGGATCAAAGCAGAAAGGGTACTTCTGTAGAGAATGAATGCACTTGGAAATAAAAGTCAGGGGTGCTCAGAGCTTGTAAAACTAAGGACCTCCCTCTGGTAGGTTTTCTGGTAATAAAGTCTGCATTCTCTGAAAGACAGAAGGAAAATCTACATTCCACTGCTTTGTAGGATCATCTATAAACTACTTCTTAACAAAGACCTCTGGGATATGTAGCTTCTTTATTGGATCACCCTGAGAGGACAGCCATACCTAGGTTTACTGTCTGCCCACTGCAAACTCCTGTCCTGACCTCAATCACTTGAGCTCAACCAATAGAGCAGCAGGGGAAAAGGGGGGGGCCTCACTTCCGAAGTGATATCACAGTATATGTGATGCTCTCCCCCTCAGGCTCCACTCCCTAGGGTATGCAGGTAGAGGGCTAGCAACTCTAAAGAGCATCTAGGAGGTTAAAGGACATTTTGTGGGAGACAATACTGGTGAGAGCCTATTAGTTCACTGAAAATAAGGCAGTCGTTCCATGAGATCTACGCACAGACCATAAGCAAAAGCCTGTAGCTAAGACACACTAAAGTCACACACACTAAATAATACACTTTCAATCCACTTTCAGTCCACTTTTGAATTTGATTTTGCCAGTTCACACAGTAAAAATCCAGTTGGAAAGTGCATTGAAAGTGGATTATTTAGTGTGTGTGATCATAGCCTAAAACAGCAATCCTAAACAGGTCTATTCAAAAGTAAATCCCATGATATTAATGAAACTTATTCCCAGTGTACTTTGGATAGTGGCCTAAGAGTGAAGAGCACAGTAGGGCTAAGAAGTAAGACCTGTGAGATCCAATATAGTGTGTCTGTGTGATTTGATTATTTGACCAGTTCAGGCCCACCTGCCACTTTATTGTTGAGCACATGAACACATGAAACTGCCTTATACTGAATCAGACCATCAAAGTCAGTGTTGCCTATGCAGACCAGCAGTGGCTTTCCAGGGTCTCAGGCTTGGAGGTCTTTCACATCACCTACTGCTGGATCCTTTGGATTTGCCGGGGATTGAAGTTGGGACCTTCTGGGATGCTCTGCCCTCAGCTACAGCCCCTCCTAAGCAAAATGCTCAAATAGCTACTTTTGCCATCTGGCAAGCAACTACCTTCTATAGTTCTAAAGAGTGGCTTTTGGAGCAACTGTAAGTAGGTCTATTCAGTGGATAGCCAGCATGGTGTAGTAGTAACAGTGTTGGACTAAGATCTGGGAGACCCGTGATCCCTCTAAACTGAGTTAGTGTGAGCTAGCTCACGGTTTTGTAGCCTCCAGCTCACACATTTTTGTCTTAGCTCAGGAAGGATGTTTGCTCACCACTGCTTAGAGGGAACATTGCCCAAGACCCCCTTTGCTACAATCTGTGATTCCTGAACTCTTTATTCTTTCTAATACTTAACCCTCCAGCATGTAATGAGCTGGCACAGGATTGCTCTCCTGGCACTGAAGCCCAGTGATGCTATCTCCTGTGCCACTGCCCTGACTTGAAATGGCTGCCTCTGGCAGCCTGCCTGTGCAAGTGCTTGTCCAATGAAGAAACAATACAAGAACCAGCCAGCCAACTTGTATGTTTCTTTCAACAGAATAAATGGCATGGGGAAAGAGTGAATTTTCCCTCCCTGCCACCACGATTCTAAGCCAAACTGTTTCTTTAGGGTGGCCAATCCCCCATTGTGGGCAGGTTTCCTCCCACTTTTAAGGGCCCCAATCTGTTGCTGCTCAGCTTGCCCCCGAGCAGCCTTGCCCCCACCAACATGCCTGGCATGATGACATCACCCGGAGGTGACGTCATCATGTAGGGCACATTGTGTGTGTGGGGGAACACTCTAGCATTTGAGAAAAAAACTTTACACAGAGGACAGGAGCCCCCACACTGGAACACAGTAAGGACCTGGCAACCCTAGTTTTCCTATATCCATGGCTGTCACCTCCAGGTTGAGAAATTCCTGGAGATTTTAGGAGTGGAACCTGAGGAGAGCTGGGTGCCTGGGTACAGGGAGGATAGGGACCTCAGCAGAGTATAATGCCATAGAACCCACCTTCTAAAGCAGCTATTTTCTCCAGGCGATCTGATCTGTGTCATCTGGAGGTCAGTTGAAATTCCAGGAGATTTCTGGGTCTCACTTGGAAGTTGGCAAATCTGTCTATGCTGAGAGCCATTTGCAGATTTAGCATTGCATATAGTTTAGCACTCTGTTTAACAGGATGTCATAATCATAAATAGCCTTGATGTTCTACTCTGAAGTGGAAAATCACAAATTTGAGATAGTGGATAAGTATGCCCCTCAAATAAAGAACATATTTATGAATATTATTATTGGACCCACAAAGAAAGCAATGACTTAACCAGCCAAGCTGTTTTGAATTAAGTCCTTTGTGCATTTGTGTAGCAACAATGATTCAGATCTCATTAGTAGACACTGCTTGCCATCCACCTTGCAGTCAACAGTAATTCAGATCTATATTGTTGTCTGTACTTTTCGACATAGAACATCATGTTCAATTGCAGATAATAATATGTATGGAAAGCACCATGGTTATTTTAATCTGCTCTGTGAAAATTCCATGTCTGCTTTGTGTCCTATATATGCAACACAGAAAGGTGAACAAATTATCCAGACCAATAAATCAGAAGTTTTGCATATCCCTGAGTTTACTGTTCAGGCTGTACCCTGTTATGATGAAGCATTTATTCTAGTCAGGCATTTTCAGCTTTCCCTATACCTTTTTATTCTCCTTGAAGGAGAAACACTACCCCTATCTCTTCATTTATTAGGCAAAGTGGCCATATTATATTGCACTGTGCCCAGTGATTCCAGTACTGAGGTTTGTACCAAACAGGGCATGGTGCTCCCCTTGCTGCAACTAACACCTGCAAATCTCCCAGTACATGTAGTCATCTGTTTTGCCATAAACAAAAGCAGGTGGTTCTGAATGTAATGATGACAATGTAAATTGATAGGAATAATACAAGATACATGCAAAAAATAAACTCTCCTCAGGAAGAAGGTGGATCATTTCCAACAAAGCCAAAATTAGCGTGCCTCTCCAACTTTCCTTCAATGACAGCCTCATAAGGCTTGATGTGGAAGAAGCAGCACCATAAGAATGTATTCTGAAAAATTAAATGTGCTGATTTCAACATTTATAGTATCTATTTTCTTGGCTTGGCTGCCACATCCTTCTTTTATGTGGGTGTCTCAGCCATATGCACGAAGGCGATGGAAGGCACGACCAAGGCATTTGAAAGCAAGATCTGTTATTGTTTGCCACTCTAAAGGTCAGTTTTATTGGATAGGATCCTCTTTTGAAGCTATTCCTATGAAACACTGTTTGTGCAATTTCATAGAGCTTGAGAGAAGGAAGATTGGTTTTCTAAAAGAAAGTTAGGGCTATTGATATCATTGTTGAGATAGGTGTTGCATGTAGTGTTCCAAGGGCTAATCATGTATTTGGAAACCATCTTGAATTTTATTGTTGTTTATGAGGGAACCAGAAGTTCCCTCAGAGCTGTACAGTGCTTGTAACTGACTTTGATCTGTATAAAATGGAAGAAAGGAGAGAGCTGAGAACATTTCTTCTTTGCTTAGGTTGTGAGAAAACAAAAGTACCCCTCCTGAATTAGAACAGAACAACAATACTTAAATTATAATCTATTATCAGATTTTTTTAAAAAAAAAAATCCTGTCCTTTCTCCACCATGCTCAGGGCAGCATACATAGGATCCCTTGTTTTATATTCACAGCAACCCTATGAGATATGTTAGAGACTGAAAGACAGCGAGGCTTCACATTCACTTTGTGAAGTTTAGGTAGAGTGGGGATCTGAACCTGTATATCCTCAATTCGACACTTTGATAGGTTTGCCAACTCTGGATTGGGAAATTCCTGGAGATCTGGGGGCAGAGCTTGGTGAAGAGTGACTTCAGTAGGGTTATTATGCCATGGAGACTACCCTCCAAAGCAGCCATTTCCTCCAGGTGAATTGAAGAAAGAAATTGTAATTCCGGATCTCCAGGCTCTACCGGGAGGCAATGGCTAAACTCCAGCCATCTCAGCATCTCAGAAATAAATTACATACTGAAGTAACTTTGTTACCTCGGCCTTCTGTCTTGAGGCTATAGTCAAATCGCCAACAAATTTTTCTACATTGTAATCTATGCAAATTCAGATGTTCTGAATGGGCAGAACATGCAAGATGTTTGAGGGAATCAAAACTTTTTAAGGTTAGTGAAATATTTTGGGAAGACATTTTGTTTCCCTGAACTACCATAAGATTTTTGTCTGAAGCAAGACTGAGATTAAATGTGGAGTTTCCTGCTTGGACAAAACATCTGAGGCATTTTGAAAGAAGATAAGCATGACTAGTGAAATTTCTCAGGAGTGACGTTTCTCATGAGACTGTATGTCTCTTGGCTGTACATGTTATTATTAATATCTAATTTAATGGGGGTTTCTTAAGGAATGGTAAAAATGCATATACATGCTATTAGTTTAATATATCTCCTTTGCTTGCAAATAGAATCTCTAATCCTTTTCCCCCCTCATATCTGCAAAAGCTTTTCAAGTTCACTGAAAGGGGAATGGATCCCAAAATTGAGATTATTGTTCCAAATGCTTCCTTTGTATGTCATTAAAGCAGTTTTGAAGCAGTGGTTTAAGAAACATTAAATTCAATTGTGAAAGGAAAATGCTAAAGTAGGGTTGGGAAGCTTTTTAAAAAATCTTTTTTATACAGAGGATAGAAAAGGATAGAAAAGGTGTTTTCAATCTAGCCTAGTTTTTGTATTCATCTGTATAGCTTTAGGCACCAAAATAATGCTTGCCCTTCATTTCAATGATTATTTGGGGAACAGGGTAGAAACTATGAAAATGTTCACCAATGCTAAGTAAGGCCAGGAAGCACTGCTGCATAACTACTGCTCTGAAACTCAGTACAGTATAGTGGCTAGCAAGTTGACCTGGAAGCAAGGAGACTTTGGTTCAAGTCCCCACTTAATGACGGATCGCACACAGGTTACCTTTGGCCAGTCATTCTCTCTCAATCTCACATGGCTGAGGTGAGGAGAAAATGGGAAGGGCATATATGCCATCCTGAGCTCTTTGGAGGCATAGCAAATGAAAATAGGTAGGCAGATGTTGTGCTGTTGTTTCATAGCAAGATCTGATTGGCTACATAGCATTGCCAGGAAGCTTCCTCAATGTGAATGCAGTGCTTCCTGTCTTCAATCTGATTTCTGTTTGTGGCATTGTTATGTAGTCAGGTCTGAAAAGAAAGTGAGCTTCTTTCAGAGGTGATTCCAGCCAGCCATGCACATGAAAGCTTATATCCATAATTAAATGTTGATCTTAAAGGTGGACTCAAACTTTGTTCTAATGCTTCAGTCTATCACGACTGCCCACCTGACTCTATCGTCATATATTACATACATGCTTCCTTGTTGGCTGGAATGGTGCCAAACTAGAAAATGGGCAAACTAAACAAACAAGCAACCCTCCAAACAATTGAAAACTGGTTGAAATAGGATGGCCAGACCACAAATCCTAGAGTGTCAGCAGACATGATGTCAGTGAAGTGGTGTCATGCCAGCACATACATTACTGCTCCCTTTCCTCCTGCCCATGCTTCAAACACTGGTGGGTAACACAACAGGTTTCTGGGAGGTCTCCAGCTATGACTATGGTGGGAGACCTGTCAACCCTAGGTAGCAACCAATGGCTTCCATGAACCTGTTGGTCCACTGAGCATCCTCTTCAACTTCCAAAGCTGTCATAGTTGAATATTTAGTACAACTGAAATCTGCATCAGTGTTTGTTTTGATGAAGATTTCCTAGTTGCTTCCTGAACATCCTCAACAATAAATCTGGACATTCTGGGAGATTAGGAATTAAAAGGTACAATGTGGATGGTAATGTGCCCTGTAATTTGTTCATAAATTGATGTGGGATGGGGGGGGGGTAAGCATTGTAGTGGTGAAGTTTGCAGAGCACATCTAATTATTCAGGATGTAAAAATTGAGGTGGATTATTTATTTTATTTTTAAAAATATATGCAGCCTTTTGACCCTGAATAGGATCCCCAAGGTGGTGAACATCAGGCATTAAAACATTTTAGAAGTGTGTATGCACATGTGCATGTGTATAAAACTGTACAATAAGAACATATAAACATACACACACACACAACTAGGGAGGAGGGCAAATAAGAATTTTACTGGAGGAATTCACCATATGAAACCAAAAGAGCTCCAAGAGCTCTCTTGAAATTTGGTGGTTGGGTAACAACATAACAAGTGAAATGTAATGTTGGTAAACTATGGTGACATAGCCTGGAACAACAAAAAAATCCTAACTTTAAATATATGTTGATGTGTTTTGAACTGGCTGAGGCCAAGATAGCGGATAGCTATCCAGATTACAAATTGCTTCCTAGAGGGGCCTCTGAAATGGAGCAACTTCTTTACCCAAAGGCTCACTGCATGCAAATATAGGGAAGCCATACTGATTAGACAGGACAGATTCTTGTGCCAATAGAGAGCTATGCTTCCTGGAGTACTTACAGCAAAACTGTAACCACAAAATTTACTATAGGAGTGTAAGCAGGAGTATTACACAGAGAACAGTGGCAAGCAGAAATAAAGCCACAGAGTCACACTGTATGACAAAGCTGGCAATTATATGGTGGTGGGAGCATCATACTCCAGAGCCACCAGGAGGTCATTTTTCATCATTCTTTTAATCCTCTGAGAAGATGATAAATTTTGAGCCTGCATATCTGAGAGGCAGCAGCATGACTTCTTCCTCCTCATTTATGATGTTCCCTTTTGCTTGCAAACCACAAATAGAGTACTTACTCAGGTTCCTGCTCTTAAGTTCACACCTCAGAGATGGATGCATATTCAAAACAACATCCCTTTATTAGCAAGTAGATACAGGGGTGGAAGCAACTGGTCTCAAGACAAGGGAGCTCATGAAATCTACAATTCTAACAAGTAGTATTAAGGAACAGGGACTCCTGCCCATGAGACTAAACCAGCACACACACACACAAATATTTTTTTGGGGGGTGTGAATAGAAGATACAGCACATCATCTGCCTCTGGCATGTTGGCATCATTAGGCCATTCATTCACACTGCTATCTATAGAGAACCATAAGCTTCAAAATGATGCAAAATGCCAAGATTCCCACCAGGCACAGAGCCTCAAGGCAGTGCATCATGTGCTGGGTGGGAACAGCCTTGATTCAGCCCTCCTTCAAGGCATCCCCCCAAAGTCAGCCACCTCTGCTAATGCTGTTGCTGTGACTCTGATTACAGAGATGTCACTGCTGATCCATCAAAGAGGCTTCTTAGTACTCATAGCATTATATTAATGCAGAAAGAGGGGAAAATACACTTATCATTGTTGCCTCTGAATGTTAATTGTGGTGTACCAGAGGAGTTTAATTTGCTCCCGAAACCAAGGAATAAATCAGTTCCAGCCCACAAAATGCTAGAGTGTGCTGCAGAAGCTGGCATGGGTTCTTCCAATCCACTCCAGGCATGCAGAGAGAGACCTAGAACCAGCATCTGGGGCTAAAAAGTTATAACCTGCTATGACCAACAAGCAATTCTTCATTCAGCTGGGATTTAAACTGGGGGGTGTTCTACCACATTTTTGTCTAGCCTTTTCTCCTCCAACAGCCCTGTGAGGGAGATTAGGTTCAGAGTGAATGATGGGCCCAAGGTCACTTGGAGTGCTTCATTAGCTGAAGAGGGGTTTGAACCCCTTATCCTAGTTTGACATTCCAACTGCTATCAGATTCACTGATAATATGAACAGGAGGCATGTGGCCCATAGACAATAATCAACATTCAAGACATTATTAGGCAATATGCTGTTCCCATTACAAAGCATCCCCAATACATACAGTGATTGCCCAGTAGTGGAAGCTCACAGGAGTCTTGTGACAAGGGGAACCTGATGCTAGCCGTGAGCACTAGGTATTGTAGGCAAGGTGTTTAAACTTCTTGGTCAGGAACTGGGGCTAGTTTACAAATGAAGTTGGAAACTTATGTGGGGAAAGAGTGATTTTCCCCCTGATATCCCTTTAGGTATAGTATCAGTAGTAGTCATCTCATAAACATGTTGTATCTGCCATGGTACACGCAGTGTAACAACAGTATTACCTAGTGTTAGGCAGGAAGGACAAAGATGTCCCCATTGCCATACTTGTCAAATAAATTTCTTTAGTTACCAGGGAGCTGCAAAGCCAGGCAATACTATTCTTCACAACCTCTAGAAGAAGAAACAAAAATAGAAAGTCATTCAAAGGGCATCAGCTGGTTCCCATGCTGGATTCCTAGTACGAGAAAATGAATATTTCTACATTTGAACCCTGTAAATAGTCTAACAAGCCTGCTGCTGTGATGTTGCTGAAACTCAGCAAGTCTGAGTTGGATTAGTAACCTGAATGGGAGATGATAAGAAGCCCCATTTAAGAGCAGAATATGCAGTATTTTTTTAAAAAAGGTCTGCACCCAACAATTTATACAAGGATCCTTTGCCTCAAGAACAGACTAGATGAGACCTGTGAATGGATCTCCTAAGGATTGGTAAATGGAAACCATAGGTGGCCCATCTGATTGCCTGTGTGGGGAAAATAGCTGCTCTAGGGACCCATTTGATAATGGAAAGATGGCATGGTATGAAAGGGCTAATCTCCCTCCCTTGTAGGGATGGGCACCAACCAGCTCATGAACTAATGTTCATGATGAGCTTTGGCTGGTTCGAAGTTCACGAAGTAAAGTTTGTGGCAGGTCAACCTGCATGAACTTTCCATTAACTTTCAAGCTATTCATGAGTTCATGGCACTTCATGAAAGGATACATTTCAAGACAGATTGTCTCTGCTCACTCAAAATGTTTACCAAACTTCAAAGCAGCAGGGGGAAATTCTCCAGCCTTGGAAACACTCTGGTCAGTTTCAAACTAGTCATGTTAGTTTCAAGAGGTTCTTTCCCCACCTTTGCTGGTATACCTGTGTTCCTTTCCCGCACAGAGCTTGCAAAATCCCTCCATGCTTATATTTGTTGTGACTCTATGCCTTGAGAGCAGTCCTTTTAAGCTTTGAGTTAGATTTAAGTTGTTTCTAATAAACATCTATCTCCTCGGCAATGTTCCCTCTAAGCTGTGGAGTCTTGTGAGCAAAAATTCTACTCTGTGAGCTACTGGCATTACAGTTGTGAGCAAGCAATTTGGCTCCTGCATAAATTAGTTTGCTCTGGAGCCACCCTTCCTGAGCTAACACAAAAATGTGTGATCTGGACGCTAAAAAACTGTGAGCTAACTCAAACTAACTCAGCTTAGAGGGAACACTACTAATGTACTAGACCTGTGAACACATGAGAGCATGAGTTGCATTAGGGCAAGTCTGGGCAGCATAAACTTTCTCTTTAAATGTATGATCTCTGTTTTGTCACCTGTTAGTAATTAAGATAGCATTTTTATGTAAAGGGAGTAGTTTGTTAGGATACTATGTGCACAGAAAGAATCTGTTTCATTGAAGTGGGAAGAATTTCATGGATTAGAATTGTGTAAGTATTTTTAACTTTCCTGTAGGCATTATGCAGTTTTCATCCTAGCATTAGTGACAACATAAGATGATTATGTGATTGTAATTGTTTTTCCTCTCATTTCAGTGTAAACTAATGTTACTCACGCAGCACACTTAGAAAAAGTGGTCATGTGAAATGGTAGTATCTGCAAATTCCATTGTGTGTATGTGTCCATGGTTATTACTTGTTGAAGAAGTATTATTCACTGCAAAACAGCAGTCTAAATATATTTTCATAATACTATATCATGGCTGTTTTCATCATTGTTCCCACCTGGAGGCTGGCATCCCTCTCCTGAGTGTTGTGATAACTTGTTGTAACCAGTGTTCCCTCTAAGCTGAGTTAGCCTGAGCTAGCTCACAGTTTTTTAGCATCCGGCTCACTCTTTTTTGTCTTAGCTCAGGAACGATGGCTCCAGAGCAAACTAATTTTTGCAGCAGCCAAATTGCTCACTCACAACTTTGATGCCAGTAGCTCACAAAGTAGAATTTTTGTTCACAGGACTCCCAAGCTTAGAGGGAGCATTGGTTGTAACTCAGATTTCTGCATTGCACACTGAATTCCTTAGGCACTTGATACCTGAATGTCTTTAATTTAGAAAATTTATCAGCCACTCCCCCAGAGATCTAACATCATCCTCATTATTCCCCGCCCTCAGTCCACTGACAGGAGATGCATCCTATCCCCCCTCTGCCGCCCAACCCCCCTTTCCCTCTTTGGCTTATCGAAGGTGGGAATCAAGAGCAAGGCCTCCCCTCTGCCAGGCAGCCACTGCTGCTACAGTCGGAGTGCCGCCAGGTTGTGGGCGGTGCTTCACACCGTCAGCTCAGGTGGCCATGGATGACTCCACATTCCGCCACGGAGGAGGGGAGGAAAGGGAAGGCAGACAGCAAAGTGAAGTAAAGCGACCCTTTCTGGAGCCCGGAAGAGGCACACTTCACCTCAGTGCCCCCACAGCAGTCGTGGCTTCCTGATGCTCTGTGAGGGGAGAAAGGGGTGGGCTGCAATGTGAGGCATGCTAGGGAGGAGCCTGCCTGGCTGGCCACAAGGCTGAAGCATGCTGCGGGCAGTCTCCCCCTCTGCAGTCAGGCAGGCAGGGCCGGGACTGGTGCTTTTTGCCTCAGCCGGTGGAGGGAAGGAAGGCAGCGGGCAGGGGAGGCAGAGAGCCACTGGAGCAGGGCTTTGTTGTGGCTGGTGGCAGGGGGGCAGGGGGTTCAGCGACAGGCCAGTGCTCCCTGTGGGAGGTGCTCTAGGCAACTGCCTAACCTGGATATACGGCCAGACTGGCCCTGGAGGCACTGGGTTCTGCTGGGCATTCTGCACATTGTAACTACAGGGATTCTCTAGTTTGACATGAGTCCTCCTTTTGCTTGCATTCCCACAGTGGCACTGGTTCTGCTGGGCACTAGTAGATTGCACTGGTTCTGCTAGGCCTGCACACACATCCTTCTTGGAGTGTGATTCTGTGTTTGACATCAGTCCTGTTGAGCTGGAATAGCCACAATGGTACTAGGCACTAATACATTGCACTAGTTCTGCAGGTGGATGTACTAAAAGGAATGAAAGGATTGCCCATTGGAAACAATGAGAGTCTTGAGACCCCGTTAGAGATAATGAGTGCCAGGAATGCCAATTGATTTTCATGGGCTCCATTGAAATACATTACAGCAAGAAATACTTGCAATGAAAGTGTGGCATGGATTTTCAATTAATATCTCTGGGTCCAGATAAACTGCCCCAGAGTGGAACGACAGTACCCAGAAATAGAATGAGTGCTCTGGGACTGGAATAATAGCCTGCAAAGTGGATTGATAGCCCCTGGGCATGGTAGAAGTGTTCTGAGAGTGAAATGACAGTCCCCAGACAGGAATGATGGCCCCTGGGAGTAGCAGAAGTGTTCAGGGACTGTAATGATACCCCCAGAGTGGAATGGGGCCCCCTGAGAGCAGGAGTAGGCTACCGGCACTGGAATGACAGGTCTCAAAGTAGAATGACAGTCCCTGGGAGTAGCAGAAGTGTTCTGGAGCTGGAATGACAGTCCACGGAGCAGAATGACAGGCCCTGGGAGTAGAAGAAGTGTTCTGGCACTGAAATGACAGCCCCCCCCAGGAGCATGATGACTCCTGGAAGTAACTGAAGTCTTCTGCAACTAGAATGACAGCCCTCATAATGGAATGACAGTCACTGGGATTAGGATAACTGTTTTAGGACAGGAATTACAGGTTGCAGAGTGGAATGACAGCCCCTGGGACAGGATTGTCAGTCCTTAGACTGGAATGATGGCCCCTAGGACTGGGAGAAGTGTTCTGGGACTGGAATGACAACCTCTGGAGTGGAAGGGCAGGCCCTGGGAATAGAGATGTTCTGGCATTAAGCCCCCAAACCTGAATGACAGCCCCTGAGAGTAGCAAAAGTGTTCAGGAGCTGGAATGACAGCCCCCAGAGTGGAATAAAATCCCCTAGAGCAGACATATTCTGGGACTGGAATGGCAGCCCTCACAGGGCATTGATGGCTTGTCATTCCACTCCCAAAACTCTTCTGCTCCTCCCAGGAGCTGTCATTCCAGTATGGGGACAGTCATTCCTGTCTCAGAAGACTTCTATTTCTTCCAGTGGCTGTCATTCCAGTCCCAGAACACTTCTATTCCCAGTGCCTGTCATTCAACTCTGCAACCCGTCATTCCTGTTCCAAAACAGTTCTACTGCTCCCAGTGGGTTTCATTTCACTGAGGGCTGTCATTCCAATCCTAGAACACTTCTGCTACTCCCAGGGGCTGTCATTCTAGTTCTAGAACAATTTTTTTTTACTCCCTTGGACTGTCATTCCACTCTGGAGGCTGTCATTCCAGCTCCAGAACAATTCTGCTACTGCCAGGAGCTGTCATTCCACTGTGCAACCTGTCACTTTGGTGTAGTGGGTAAGTGTATGGACTCTAATCTGGGAGAACTGGGTTTGATTCCCCACTACTCCACTTGCACCTGCTGATGTGACCTTGGGTCAGTCATAAGCTCTGGCACAGCTGTTCCTGAAAGAGCAGTTTGTGTTAGAGTTCTCTCAGCCCCACCTACCTCACAGTTGTGGGGAGGGGAAGGGAAAGAAGTTTGTAAGCTGCTCTGAGACTCCAAGTGAAGGGTGGGGTATAAATCCAATCTCCTATCTTCTTCTTATTCTTCATTCCAGTGCCAGTAGACTTCTCCTCCTATCAGGAGCCCCCATTCCAATCTGGGGCTTTCATTCTAGTCCCAGGACACTTCTGCTACTCCCAAGGGGCTATCATTTCACTCTGAGGGCTTTCATTTCACTACCAGAACACTTCTGCTACTCCTAGAAGCTGTCATTCTACTCTGTAACCCATCATACCTGTCCCCAAACAGTTCTGCTACTCCTCATGGTTGTCATTCCACTCAGAGGGCTGACATTCTAGCCCCAGAATGTCATGGGCTGGAGTGTGGGCAGACTAAGAGAGAGAGAGTCTGGGTCCAATCTGAGGTCGAAAACTGGGAGGCAGGAAAATCAGCAGCCAAGTAATAGAGTTCAAAGTACAAACCAAAAGTGTAGTCATCAAAGCCAGAGTCGAGGAGCCGAGAGGTCAGAGCAGGAAACAGGAACCAGGAACACGGGCAAGGTGGTGTTCAAGCAGAGCATTGTCAAGCTGACTAGTTGCTGGCATGAAGAACTGACAGGGAGTGGGGAGCTAAGTATCCCTCTGGGGCTGTGGTCAATTAGCGGCCAGCGCCTGTGTCCCGGCTCCTGTTAGAACTCAGGGCTGAGGGACCACCTATTGCACAGGCGTGCCTCTCACTGCCAGGATGCCAAGTCCCACCAGTGCTGGTCTCACAAACGGGCCACCAGTGGGGGTGAATCGGAGGCTGTCCAACATGCATTCCTCCCAGCTGTTGCCAAAGCGGGCTCTGTGGCTTCACTGGTGTCAGGTGTAGATTCTGCCGGAGCTGGGAGTTCATCCTCAGCAGTACTCAGGACTTCAGCTGGGGCTGGGAGCTCATCCTCGGCAGTACTCATGACACTATTCCCCCTGCCCCCCTCAGCAGATGGGCCTGGTTTGTCCGAGTAGGTCTCATGGAAGTGCTGGACCAGGGTTGGGGCATGGAGGTTGTCTGTGGGTTCCCAAGACCAGTCTTCAGGGCCATAGCCTTCCCAGTCCATGAGGTACTGGAGAGATCCACGATGTTGCCGGGAGTCCAAGATCTGGTGGACTTTGTACTCCTCCTCGTCATCCACGAGGACTGGAAGTGGTGGTGTAGGTGGAGTAAGCTGAGTAGAATCAGGAGGGGCCATTGGGACCAGCAAGGACTGATGGAACACAGGGTGGATATGTAGGTGGGAGGGGAGCTGTAGCTGAAAAGAGATAGGATTGACCTGGTCCACAATCTCGTAGGGACCGATGAAGTGGGAGTCCAGCTTCTGGGACCAACCAGGGCATCGCAGTACCAGGTGGAGAGCCACATGGGATCCCCGGCTTTGAGCAGAGGGCCCTCTTGCCATTTTCAGTTGGCTGCCAGCTTGTAGGCTTCCTTGGCTTGCTGGAGCTGCTCCTGGAGTAGGGCTTGGAGAGCATGCAGTTCCTGGAGATGGGCGTCTGCTGCCAGAACATTGGTGGGTGGCTGTATGGTGGGGAAGAAATGGGGGTGGTGTCCATGGGTCACAGTGAAGGGGGTCATTTGTGTCGATGAGTGTACCACATTGTAATATGTGAACTTGGCCAGGGGTAGCAGTGTGGACCAGTCATCTTGTTGGTAGAGAGAGTAACAGTGGAGGTACTGTTCAAGGGCGGCATTTGTATGTTCCGTCTGTCCATCCGTCTGCAGATGGTAAGCGGAGGACAAGTGAACTTGGGTGCCGAGTCTGGAGTGTAGAGCTTGCCAGAACCATGGGGAAAACTGTGGACTGCAGTCTGAGATAATGTGGGTCAGAAGGCCGTGCAACCAGAAGACATGTTGTATGAAGAGCTGTGTGGTTTCTTGAGCTGTGGGAATCTTGGCACAGGGGATGAAATGGGCCATCTTGGTGAAGAGATCCACTATTACAAAGATGCAGGTATGACCTCGGGATCGAGGGAGGTTCATGATGAAATCCATCAAGATAGTGTCCCAGGGCCCAGAAGGTGTAGGCAAGGGGTGTAGTAATCCCAAGGGCTTGGTGGGAAGATTCGTGGCTTGCCGACAGATGTCGCAAGAGCTGACATAACAGGCAACATCAGCGCGTACTCGGGGCCACCAAAATTCCTGCATTAGGAGGTGGGTTGTTTTATGTCACCTGAAGTGCCCTGCTGGGAGAGAGTCATGGGTCAAGTGCAAGACCTCTGTACAAAAGGCCCCAGGCAGCACATAAAGGTGGTCTCAGTGTAGTAGGAGACTGTCTTGGGGGGTGAGTTCTCCTGCTGGACCTTCCTGAAGGTCTTGCAGATGTTGTTGAGCCCAAGGATCCTTGGCCTGCCCAGTACAGATGTCATCTGTCAAGGTAGAGTGGCTGGAGGTTGCCACAAAAACTGCAGGGGGCAAGGTGGGAGTGGCCAGGCTCTCTTTAGTCAGGGCAGGAGCATATTCCGGTTTGTGGGAGAGGGCGTCAGCTTTTTGATTCTGCATTTGCGGGATATAGGAGATCTGGAAGTCATATCGGGAAAAGAAGAAGGACCAAGGGTTGAGGCAACGTGTGGTCTGGAGGTGGCCTAGGTTCTGCTGGTCTGTGAGCACCTGAATGGGGTGGCGGGCCCCTTCGAGGTAGTGTCTCCAGACTTTGAAGGCGGCTTTGATGGCCAGTAGCTCCCTCTCCCAGATGGTGAAATTCCGTTCAGCGGTCATCAGTTGGCGAGAGTAGTAGGCACAAGGCTGAATAGGCTGCGTAGGGTTGTCCCATTGAGAGAGAACTGCACCAATAGCAATGCTGGAGTCGTCGGCTTTCATCATGAAAGGGAGCTGGGGATCGGGGTAACGCAGCAATGGCCCTGACATAAAGCAGGTCTTGAGTACGGCAAAGGTGTGCTCTGCCTCGGGGGTTCAAAGAAACGGTTCTTTGGGCCGAAGAAGCCAAGTTAAGGGGGTCGTTAATGAGGCATAGGTGGGGACGAATTGCCTATAGTAATTGGCAAATCCAAGAAGCCGTTGTACATCTTTGCGGGTGCAAGGGGTCTGCCAAGTCAGGATTGCTTCTATCTCTTTTGGATCCATGAGTATCCATTGTGGGGATATAATATGGCTGAGGAACTTGACAGAGTGCAGACAGAACTCACATTTCTACAGTTTTGCATATAGACCATGGGTCCGAAGGAGTTGGAGGACTTGGCGGACATGCTCAATGTGCTGGGTGGGGTTGTTAGAATAAATCAAGATATCATCCAAGTAAATGATAATGAAGTGGTCGAGCAGGTCTCGGAAAACATCATTCATGAGCCTCTGGAAGACTGCAGGTATGTTGGTCAAGCCAAAGGGCATTACTAAGTACTCATATTGGCCGTATCAAGTGCCAAAGGCTGTCTTCCATTCATCACCCTGTTGAATACGTACCAGGCTGTACGCACTGTGGAGATCCAATTTCATGTAGATCCAGGCCCCCTTAAGGCAGTCTAATAGTTTGGGGATCAAGGGTAGGGGGTATTGGTCCTGTATAGTGATTTTGTTCAGGGCCCGGTAGTCATTGCAAAGTCGGAGCTCACCGCTCTTTTAAGAGGACTGGTGCTGATAACGGAGACATGGAGGGCTGGATAATCCTCTCGCCAGGTTCTTTTCCAAGAAGTCCCATAGAGCTGCCAGTTCAGGCTCCACCATGAGGTATAGCCAGCATACTGGCAGGGGTGCCTCGGGCAACAAATCGATGGTGCAGTCATAAGGCCGATGGGGAAGAAGTTGGTCAGCTCTTTTCTCCTCGAAGACGTCAGTGAAACCCCTGTAGGGTGGCAGGAGATGGGAATCATCAGCCAGGGCAGTGGTGGCCAGGGTGTAGCCGAGTTCTGGTGTGGACAAGGGTTCGGGAACTGTAAGTCTTGGTGGACCCAGTCCACCCTGGGATTGTGGGTCATCAGTCAGGATAAACCTAGGATTACCGGGAACTGTGGCATGCAGGCGACATCAAAGTGGAGTTGCTCATGATGCTGTTGAATGCAGAGTATGGGGAGACAGGTCTCCTGGGTCATGAGGCCCAAGTGAAGGAGATGCCGATCAATGGCCTATACCAGGGTCGGTGTGTCTTTAGACTGAATGGGGATTTGATGTTGTTTGATAAAGGCGGCATCAATAAAACAGCAAGCCGCCCCAGAATGGCATAGGCGAACAGCCATTGTTCATCGGGCAACTGGAGCTTAATAGGGATTAGAAATGGTCCTTGGTCCCTAGTCGTGAGTTCAGAGGACCCAGCCAAATGTCCCAAGCCACTGGGTTCAGTTAGGCGTGGGGCAGCTTGGCAGGGCAAATGACAGAGAAATGCCCCGCCCCTCCACAGTACATGCAGAGGTTTTGTGTTTGGTGGCGAACCTTTTCTTCCGGGGTTAGGTGTGGCTGAGCTGCTCCCAGCTGCATGGGCTCACCCTTGGCTTTGCTCCTACCTCAGGTTACTGGTGTTGACTAAGGCACTGGATGGTGTGTGGCTTGCAGTAGACGGGTGTTGCTTTGGGCCCACCGTTGGCTCTCCAGGCGACCATCGATATGGAGACGTAAGGTTATTAAGCCCTGTAGCATTTGGGGGCAGTCAACTTGAGCAAGCTCATCCAAGACTTCATCAGACAGCCCTTCCAAGTACTGGTTTATTAAGGCTGCCTCGTTCCAGGCTAGGTCCTGGGCCAGAAGCTTGAATTCTGTGAAATACACAGCGACAGAGCATTTGCCCTGTTTCAGGGTGTGGATCTTTCGGTTGACTGCCACTGCTTTTTCAGAGTTTGCGTAAGCAGTCGACAGATGGGTGAGAAACCTCCGAAAATCAGAAAGTAGTGGCGAAGGGGCCACCAGTAGTGGAGTAGCCCATTTAGCAGCCTGTCCCTTTAAGAGGCTAATTATGAAGCATACCTTGGTTTTTGTCAGTGGGGAAATCCTGATCACGTAGTTCAATATATAGTTTAAATTGTGCCAGGAAGGCCGGGAACTCCTCCACATTACCGCCAAACTTTTCGGGGGGGGGGAGTGACCGGGCACCTTGGTGGCGGGGCGGTGGCGGCAGTGGCTTGCTGCTGTAGTTGCAGGTGAGCAATTACTTGCATGAGTTGCTGTACCTGGTTCACCACATTGGCTAATTGCAGAGTGCCTCCACTTGCCTCTCCGTCCATCCTGTGGAGTGAGTATGTTGGGGTGCCAGCAATCTGTCACAGGCTGGAGTGTGGGTGCAGTGAGAGAGGGGCAGTCTGGGTCCAGTCTGAGGTCAAAAACTTGGAGGCAGGAAAATCAGAAGCCAAGTAACAGAGTCCAAGGTACAAACCGAAAGCGTAGTCGTCAAAGCCAGAGTCGAGGAGCTGAGAGGTCAGAGCAGGAAACAGAAACTGAGAACATGGGTGAGGTGGGTGCAGAGCGTCATCAAGTTGCTGGCACAAGGGACTGACAGGGAGTGGGGAGCTAAGTATCCCTCTGGGGCTGTGGTCAATTAGTGGTCAGCACATGTGTCCTGGCTCCTGTTAGAACTCAGGGCTAAGGGACCACCTGTTGTGCAGGCTCACCTCTCGCTGCCAGGATCCCAAGTCCCTCTGGCGCTGGTCTCGCAAATTGGCCACTGGTGGGAGCAAATCAGGGGGGCTGTCCGATATGCATTGTTCCACCCTGGCTGTTGCCGGAGCAGGCTCTGTGGCTTCATTGGTGTCAGCAGTACTCAGGACATCAGCTGGGGCTGGGACCTCGTCCTCGGCAGTACTCATGACACAGAACACTTCTGTTATTCCCCAAAATTTTCATTCTAGTTGGGAGGGCTGTCATTCCATTCCCAGAACACTTCTGCCACTCCCTAGGGCTGCCATTCCACTTGGTGGGCTGTCATTCCAGTCCTAGAGCACAAATTCTATTCCAGGAAACTTTCATTCCACTCCAGGACCTGTTATTCCAGTCCCAGAGCAATTTAGCTGAGCCCAGAGACATTTATTGAACACCTATTCCACATTTTCATTGCAACTATTTTATGTTGTAATGCATTTCAGTGGAGCCCGTGCAAGTCAATTGGCACTCCTGGCTTCCATTATCTTCAATAGGCCTTCAAGCCTCTTCCACTGTTTTCAATGGGAATCCTGTCATTCCTTTTAGTACATCCCTTCTGCTGGGCTTACACCCCCCCCACACTTGGAGTGTGATTCTGTGCTTCACATCAGTCCTGTTGAGGTGGCATTGCCACAATGGCACTGGGTTCTGCTGGGCACTAGAACATTGCACTGGTTCTGCTGGGCACTAGTACATTGCACTGGTTCTGCTGTGCTTGCAACCCCCCCCCGTTGCATGGAGTGTCACACTCCAAGTGTGAGTCTGTGCTAGACATCAGTCCTGTTGAGCTAGCATTGACATAGTGGCACTGGATTCTTCTTTTATTGCACTGGTACTGCTGCACACTCTATACATATGCATGCCCCCCTTCAGTTTCTACTGCAGAGATTCTCTGGTTTGACCTTAGTCCTGTTGGGTTTGCATTGCCACAGTGGCACTGGTTCTGTTGAGCACATTGCACTGGTTCTGCTGGGCTTGCAAAAATGTACCCCACCTTTAGTTTCTACTGCAGAGATTCTCTGGAACTTTGATTATGTTCTGCTGGGCTTCTAGAGCCCTTGCTTTTTTACTGTTTCCCCCCTCCATTGGAAAGAATGGAGGATGGGGCACCTTCTTTGAGGGGCCATAACTCGGACTCTGTAAATCCAGTCTGCTGGAGATCCCCTGTAAGACTGGTGTCTCTAGCACATCAGGGGGCATTCTACCACATCACAAACCTCACAAACTAAAGCAGTTCATTTAGCCCCTAAAAGTTTGTGACGATTTGTGGTTTGCAAACTGTGCATACCACAAACCAAACCACACTTTCCCAGTTCATGCCCATCCCTACTCCCTTGCAGTGCAACCCTAGTCCAAACTGGGAGACCCAATGGCTGTTTTTTACTACTGAAAACATACACAGAAATTCATGGATCTCTCATCACTTCATTTGGTTTGACCCACGATAACACAAAGGAACAACAACAAATACAATTCTAGTATATACCTCTCTGAAAATTCCTCTCAGTTTTTTGCACAAGCCTGCCCCCCATCATCCTCCCTTAGATTAATAACAATTCGCTCTGGTTGAAAATAATACTTTATGTAAATATTCTTAGAAATGTCTAATGTTTGCTCTGAATCTTCCTATTAACAATGACATGAACCACACCCCATGAAACATGATCTATTTTTTAATTACCTGGGTGATGAAGGAATGTAATTTTCTTTAGTTTCTTTGGAATTTGCTGTCTTTCATTTTAACTAAACTTTCTCTTTCCCCCCGAATTACGAGCTATTCCATTGGAAGCTGAGGATAACAAAGGAGAAGTTCTGTCACCAGATGATAGTGTTGCAAGGATATATGCCAATGAGAGAAAATCCCACATGTGATAATTTAGTCCTCATAACATAGTTAGCGCACGCTCTTAAGGCTGCAAGCCCAGACTCAGGATGGCCTCATTGGACAACTGCTGGGGCACCACAAGGGCCCAGTGGCAGCGCCTGTCCTGCTGCCACCTAGCATCACTACCTCAACCTACCTTTTTCTTCCTGTTTCTCCCACTATGGAAGTGTGAAAGCCCCTGGGAGGAGCTAAATCATGAAACACTCAGAGCACAGTGGTACACCTGATGCATGGCTTCTGTTTAACCTTATGATACAGAAACTCAATTGGTATTCCAGTGAAAAAGAAAGCTTCACAAAGAGCACAGCGATACAAATTAAGTATCAAGTATAAGTTCATCTAGCATCTTAGAAGCCAGGAAGCATTAAATTCAAACAGGCACTGAAGAGGGATTTAATTTGCTGAGATTTCTAGGAAGCAGATTTTGACTAGTTTTCTACAGCACTATCTAGGCAAATTTGATTTCCTCAGCATATTGATATATAGTTGGGGCAAATATATGATTTGTCCATTAGCTCATTCCTTCACTAGAAAAAGCCTTGCCTGTGAAGAAGATTCTTCTAGAGTTGCCTCAGCTGAATCGAAACCATCTTGCTAACTTCTCTGAGACAACTCAATTTCTTTCTACAAGGACTTAGTTTTCTGTCAAAACAATAAAGAAACTGCATGTCTAAGACAGTTAGACCCTCTCACATATCTTCTTAAAGTAAAACATGTATATTATTGATAGATATCAATTTAGTAAAACAGCCAGATACTTTCAAACACACATGTTACAGGGTTTTCATAGTGTTTATGTTCATAATTTCTTCAAAAGCTGTTGCTTAAAAGGCCTGGCAAGAAGATGCTAAATATTAAGGCAGCTTGTTACCCTCCTCTGGGGATAGAAATCATATAGCTGAAAATGTTTAATTTATTAGACAATAATGTAAGATGTTATTTACTAGAATACAGGATGTACAATTTATGCAACAAAGCGTGAACATTTGAAAACCTGTTCACGGTTTCCCTCAGTGTAATAATTAAAAGGACAACTTGAATCAAATGTATGAGGCAAGAGAACATCTAAGGAAGAGGCACAAGGGCCAGCTTAGTTTGCTTTGAATTAATCGTCCCAGTTCTCTGTACTGAGATTGAGAGCAGAGATCTAGGCCAACTGAGTGAGGGTTTTTTTCCCCCCAATCATTTTTTTTTTTTTGCCTATAAGGCCCATCTAACATGAGATGTAGAAGAACTGTGATTTCATGACATTTTGATTTTTACTTAAAAGCTGCCACGGGGGCTCTGCATTTGATAGAAACAGTGGTACCAGGGAGGTGTTTAAACCTTTTCCCCTTGTGCCATTTTCTAGTCTAAATGGCCTCTCCCCCCAAAAGGTGCTATTAACTCCACAGCTGGGGGGACGACTTTTTTTCCTTCCCCTGGAAAGGGCAAACAGCAGCTTGAGGGCATGTTTAGATGAGGGGGGGGGAACAGTGTGAGGGAAAGGATCAGGCTCCCCCTTCCCCCAATGCCAGTGCTCTGATCAAATTCAGAGCCTTCTGTACTGCTATAAAATAACATCAAAACATCTGGGAGATCTG
This sequence comes from Gekko gecko, assembly GCA_029375565.1. Taxonomy (NCBI): domain Eukaryota; kingdom Metazoa; phylum Chordata; class Lepidosauria; order Squamata; family Gekkonidae; genus Gekko; species Gekko gecko. The sequence goes on along the minus strand of JAPDNY010000001.1, from coordinate 93,953,663 downwards.
GTCATGCATCTCCAGGATCAAGAGTATACAAGAACCCTGGTCCTGACATGGAAGTCAGTAATTTCAGTTGAATCTATTTCTATGCAAACAATAAATTCAAAATGACTGAGGGTGGGATAGAATGAAAGCAAAACACAAACCAACATCTAGAGAATGCCGTGCAGTATTTGTTTGGTAAAACAGATTCTAGCTTCTGAAGCTAGTTTAAGAATACACTGCAAGTAAAATTTGTATTTATTTATTTTATTTACATTATTTATAGACTGCCTTTCTCACTTGGACTCAAGGCTGATTATATAGATACAGACTATGTCATTTGTATGTATAGTATACATAGATGTGCATATAGTGGATAGTGCTTGTTTATTAACACACAAATCGTCAAAATGTGCATATTTTATGGGGGGATGGAAATCAGTGCAAAGAAGCAGAAAAAGACCTGAAAATTAAGAGCTGCACATTTGAAACTCCCAAGGGAGAACCAAAACCGAAATGGGGATTCTTAAACTGAATCAGCAAACTTGCAATTTTTGATAGCATACCTATTCTAAGGCTAAATCTCAGTGAGTTTTGTGTCTTTGTTTATACCAATGGCATGCTATTATAATTAGAACTAGTTATAATTAGGGCCTGCTACTGAATCAGCAAACTCTTACAGGTGAATCTGTAGAAAGCATGCATTTGCAGACAAGGGTTTATGATCATGGTCACTCTTTGAAGTTTTAGGTGCAGACTTAAAATATAATTAGTGAAGAGGCCCTGAGACTGTTTTTCTTCCCACCTCCATGCACAAATTCAAAATATTATTTATATATGGCTTGTGTGCTTCACTATCTGCTTAACATCATGTGATTCCATCAACTGATATTATCAACATGCCAGGCTCAGTGTGTTGGACTTATGTATTAGACTTTGTTAGGGTTGCCAAATCTGGGTTGGGAACTACCTGGAGATCTGAGAGTGGAGTCAGAAGAGGGAAGGGTTTGGGGAGGGGTGGGACCTGGCTACGAAGTCATAGAATCCATCCTCCAAAGCAGCAATTGGGGGGGGGGAGGCTGATTGCCTGAAGATCAGTTCTAATTCCAGGAGATCTCCAGGCCCCACCTGGAGGATGGCAACCATAAACAGATATGGTAAAGACAAGAAACTCAGTAACTTCCCAGCAGCTTTGATCTTCTTCTCTCCCTGGTTCTTAATTGTGATGAAAAAGAATAGTTGATTGCTCATAATTGCCAGTTACCTGACATATCAGGAAATGAGAGGGAGACAGCTGGAATTAATTCATTTTAGATAAGTAATCTGATGAGATATTTATTTGGAAGTGTGTCTTGGTTGCATACCTAAAGAGCAAGTAAGCAGAGGGGCATACTTAAGTAGCAATGCATATGATTTTCAGACATAAGTTCATAAGTTCTCTCTCAAGCATTTCCTATTAAAATGGGCAGCAGAGCAGGGAAACACCTCTGTCTGAGACTAGAAATCTGTATCCAGCCAGAGTAGTTGATATTGGACTAAGTAGATGACTATATATGCTGGAAAAGTCATTATGGAGAGCAGAATTCTTCTCCTTTCAACACCCTTTTAAAACAGTAAGATAAGTTTACTACCATTGACCCCATATCTTTTCATAACTAGAAAAGAAGTCTCGAAGCCATCTCTAGAAAGTATGCTATAGATGGATGTGCAAAACCTGTTCTTTATATCTGTGCAGATTTCTATCTTTTCATTCTCTGGTGTCATATATCCAAGAAAATTTCATTGACTGTCTTGGGTATCCATGGAGTCTCCAAGCAGTTGCTGTTCATGTGTTCATTTTCAACCTGACAAAGGCCTTTTTCTCTCCATCTGCTAGCACAATTTATGCATGCAGTCAAGGGTCCTGGAAAAGTACTGGTGCATAATCTTGTCCCTGCTACAGAAGATAGTAACAATGGTGATGAAACTTTTCTCCAAATGAACCGAATGCACCCCCGAAAAAGGGCCATTTGGCCCCCTTTCGGGCAGCTGCGGGCCGAATCAGATTCTCTGAACTGATTCGGCCTGCTGCCAAAAGCAGCCGCTGAAATTCAGTGGTGGCCTGAAAAGGGGCACCCAGCCCCAGGGAAAGCACGGAGAGGCATTTAAATGCTTCCCCACACCCTCCCTGGCCTTTCTTGGCTCGCTCACCTCGGTGGGCAAGCTAGGAAAGGTGGGGGGCTCTGGAAGCCTCCTCCAGCTTGCCCACTCTGGCGGGAGAGCTGGAGAAGACACGGGGAGGGATTTAAGCACCTCCTCGCACTCTCTCTGGCCTTTCCTAGCTCACTCACCTCGGCGGGCAAGCTAGGAAAGGCAGGGGGCTCTGGAAGCCTTCTCTGGCTCGCCCACTGCAGCTGGAGAAGACACAGGGAGGGATTTAAACACCTCTCTGCACCCTCCCCGGCCTTGGGAAGGGCAGGGGGCTCTAGAAGCGGGCAAGCTTCCCTGCTCCCTCCCCGCTCCTTCCCCAGCCCTTCCTGGATCACCTGTGGAGGTGAGCAAGCCAGGGAAGGACTGGGGCTCTAGAAGCCTTCCTCCATTTCACCTGCCAAAATGGGTGAGCCGAGTAAAGCACGGGGAGGCATTTAAATGCCTCCCCACTCCCTCCCCTCCCCTTCAATGAAGGGAGCGTGCCACCTCTGCAGCACCACTGGGGGGATTTACTCTTTAACCTCCCAGTCGTGCTGCAGAATCAGCATGCTCCCTTCATTGCAGGGAGCCTGGGCACGCCCCCCCCTTGGAGGGAAGTCAGTTTAAACTGCCTTCTTTTGGCTTGCCTGGGCATCCCGTTGCTGTAGGGCACCTGGACAAGCTGACCCTTGGAGGGAAGGGCAGTTTAACTGCCTTCCTTTGGCTTGCTCAGGCACTTCCAGCCGAATCTGATTTGGCTGGCGAAATTAGCCCCCAATCAGCTTAAGTTGCTGAGAGTGGCATTCGAGAGTCATTCAGCCAGCCAAAACAAATTCAACCTAATTCGGCCGAACCAAATCGGGCCGATTTTTTTTTTTTTTGCACACCCCTAATTCAGACACCAGTTTTGAAATCCTTGACCTTTTCCACATGTTGGGAGTTACTCCTGATTTTCTTGGGAGTCAATCTGCAAGCACTGAAAAAATTTTGGGCAAAGTTCTTCTGCACGTCTACCCTCCGTGTGTATTTTTACAGTTGTGAGGTCTGTTATTTTTTTATGCATGTGGTTTAAATGATGTAAGATTTTCAAGGGAGGGGCTGTTGTCATTGGTACCATTATTGGTAGTTTCACAGCACTCCCGTTTATTTATTTTTAAAGTTTCTAAAATATCAATATAAGCCTGTAGTGTTGTAATGATAGTTTAAGCAGGTTCTCTGAATTCCCTGCTTTCATTTTTTAAGTAAGTCTCTAACCCTTTCCCTGATGGAGATATAAGGAAAGAAGGCATATCCCTGTGAGGGAAGAACATAACTTACTTTTTAAAAAAATGAAAGCTAGGAATTCACAGAACCTGCTTAAACTATCATTACACACTACAGTGTTACATCAATATTTCAGGGCCATTAAAATTGAAATAACTGTCTGGGGGAGAAGGGGAGTGGTTTAGCAACGATGACAGTCCAATCATTGAAAAGTGGTTGGAGGTGGATGGGAGTAGGCAAGATAAACTTCAATCAAAACATCAGGGTAAAGTGGTCTCAAAAGAACTGGGGGAAAACTGGGGGGTGACAAAAAATCCCCAAACCCCACCTTGATCTCCCTCCGCGAAGAGGGCAGTTGCAAATCAGCACTACAGATACCAGCTGGGCTGAGAATTCAGCATAAATCCGTCATCTACCGGCCTCTTTAACATCAAGCTTAACATCGGTTACAGAAGAAGCACTGTGAAACCCCGAGATTACAAGCAAGGTAACAAATGAACAATTGCTTACCGGTTTAAAGAAGAAGGCAAAATCTAAACGTTCGGATAAGTGTAAAAAGCTTCAATGAACTAATCCGCTTGATTTAAAAGTAAAAGAAAGCTTTCCTTTAGAGAAAACGGCTGAAAAGTAACTTTGTTTTGCATTCCTGTGGTCAGCTAAGACTAAACTTTGCGTAGCAGAAACGAAACTGACTGTGATTCTATGATACAGGAAGTAGGCTAGAGTGGATGTTTTCGATGTTGCTGTGCTGGAAGTAGACGGACGTTTTAGAGTGTGGCACTGGAAGTTGGATTACAGTGACGGACAGATAAACAGGAAGTTCTGAAGGCACCTACTCTAGCCAGAAAATCATAGAGAAATTGCGCCCGCCATTTTGAGGAGGACTAAATTTTAAAAAGTTATTTTTAAGCCGAAAAAGCACTGGAAGAAGTTATAAAGGTGGCGATTTGGCTTGAGGATTGCTAATATAAAGATTGATTAGCCCTGAACTCGCTTTCAAGATGGATTTGAGGTCAAGACCAAGGGCTGCCTCATCACCTAGTCCAAGAATGATTGCAAAGGAAAAAAAGAGTGGCAGGCTGCCATGGAAGCGATGGAGAAACGGATGACTGAAGTGGTGCAGAGTTTGGGAAAGCAAATAGAATCACAGCTGCAACAACAGTTGCAACAACAGCTGCAAATACAACTGGAGCAAATAGAACAAGTACAAGTCCAAGTACAGAAAAAAAATATGGAAGAGCTAAAAGAACTGGTACTAACAGAAGTGGCAGGGATAAAAAAAGATACAGAAGAAGTTAAAAAAGAGGTTAAAAGTCTGGTGACAAAATCAGAAGAAATGGAACAGAAAGTTAAAAGAACCCTGTCAGAAAATACAAGACTGGAGTCCATGATGGAATATAGGGCCACTCAGAACCACTTGAGATTGAGAGGAATCGAAGAGGAGGAAGATCAAGATTTACGGGCCCTAGTAATTAACACATTGACAACTTACATAGGGGAAGATGTTGGAGACTTGGATCCAGACTTTGACCTGATTTACAGAGTAAATTCAGCGTATGCCAAGAGAAAGCAATTACCCAGAGATGTGATTGTTCAATTTGTGACTACTAAAATGAAGGAAGACGTTTTCAAGAAGCAATTCACACAACCGTTGGAAATTAATGGAAAAAAAATAATAATTTTGAGAGAAATTCCGAGATCGATCTTACAAGACAGAAAGAAATTCAAGAAATTAACAGATAGGTTAAAAGAAATGAGTATCAGGTTTAGATGGGAGATTCCATATGGATTATCATTTACATACAATTTGGTGAGATTTACTCTTAAAACGGAAGGAGACATCTACAGATTCAAAGAGAACAACTTTGATGATTTCAAAGATATTTAATTCAAAACAATTATGGATTACAAATTTTTATCTTGGAACGTAAATGGACTAAATTCACCAAGCAAAAGAAGATTAGTGAATCATTGGCTAGAGAAACAAAAATGTAACATAATTTGTTTGCAAGAAACACATATCAGAAAACAAGATAATAAATATTTGGTTAATAAAAAATTGGGAGAAGAATTTCATTCATCAGCAGTTAATAAGAAAAAAGGAACAATGATATACATTACCAAAGAATTGGAACCTAAACAAATCTTCTCAGACAAAGAAGGAAGATATGTTGGCATGGAATTAATAATGAATAGAAAAAAGACATTGCTTGTAAATATATATGCACCCAATGGGGCAAAAGAGACTTTTTTAATGATTTGACTAAAGAGTTGGACTGTTTAAATTATGATCAAATAGTCCTTGCAGGAGACTTCAATGGCACAGTGAACAATGTATTGGACAGAAAGTCCAAAGCAAGTGGAGAGGCGGTTGGAAAGCTGCCAAAAAATGTTTTCCAGCTAATGAAGCAAGAGAAACTAGAAGACGTTTGGAGGAAGTGGAACCCTAAGACAAAGGATTATACATTTTATTCTAACAGACATAACTCCTTTTCTAGAATCGATATGATTTGGATGTCAGAGGAGATGGCGCAAAAAACCTACAAAATAGAAATTTTACCGAAAACCAACTCAGATCACAACCCTTTACTTTGGATATCTAAAGAAAAACCTAAACAATTATATTGGAGAATTAATGAGGACTTATTGGACCAAAAATTAATTAATGAAACTTTAAAAAAAGAAACGAAAAGTTTTTTTGAACTGAATTTAAATAAAGGTACTGATATACAAGTCGTATGGGACACGTACAAAGCAGTAATGAGAGGTTTGCTTATCTCTTTGAATTCTAAAGATAAAAAACAAAGGATGCAACAACAAAACGACCTTCATGAAAAAATTAGACAAAAAGAAAAGGAATTAAAGAAAAGGCCAGGGAAGAAAAAGATTATTAAAGAGATCCACTTTCTGCAGGATCAATTGAATGTTCTACTAAATAGAGAATTATATTGGAATCTGAAGAAATTACAGCAAAAAGCATTTGAGGGTGCAAATAAACCAGGAAAATTTTTAGCGTGGCAATTGAAAAATAGAAAAGAAAGGAATTTTATAAGTAAAATTACTGAAGACGGAAAGGATGTTATGAATTTGAAAGGTATAAAAAGAGTCTTCTTCAAATACTACGCCAAACTGTTCAAAAAGAAAGGAATTGACCAACAGAAAATTAAGAAATATTTGGAGACTATTGAAGTTCCAGAGCTGGGAAAACAAATTAAAGAGTTATTAAATGGTTTAGTAACAAAGGAAGAGGTGACAATGGCAATAGAAGACGCAAAGTTGGGCAAAGCTCCAGGTCCAGATGGCTTTACAGCAAAGTTTTATAAGAAATTTAAGGAGGAGCTAACCCCTATCTTAGTACTTCTGTCGAACGAGATAAGAAAGACTAAACGGATCCCAGATTCATGGAAAGAAGCAAATATTTCATTGATACCCAAAGAAGGTTTGGATTTAACTGAAGTAAAGAATTATAGACCAATATCGCTATTAAATAATGATTACAAATTATTTGCGAAAATTATTTCGGAAAGACTGAAAAAATATTTGAAAGATACTATAGCGGAAGAACAAGCTGGTTTTTTACCAAATAGACAGATTAGAGACAATTTAAGAGTGGTGATTGATGCAATCGAATACTATGACAAACATCCAGAAAAAGAAGTTGGATTCCTCTTTTTAGATGCGGAAAAAGCTTTTGACAATTTAAATTGGGAGTTTATGCTGCAAGTTATTGAAAAAATGGATATAGGACAGTCTTTTCTAAACATGATTGTGGCAATTTACTCAGAACAGAGAGCAGCTTTGAATATAAATAAAGAAAGAACAGATTTCTTCCAAGTTCAAAAGGGAACACGTCAAGGCTGCCCGTTATCCCCGTTGTTGTTTATTTGGATATTGGAAATATTATTGACAGCGATAAGAAAAGATAACAGCATTGAAGGACTCACAGTGAAAGGTTTTGCATATAAATACAGGGCATTTGCAGACGATGTAATGTTTATGATTCAAGATCCAATCGACAAAATACCACAATTGATGGAAAAAATTGAAGAATTTGGATCAGTTGCGGGATTCTACGTTAATAAAAGTAAAACCAAAGTGATGTGCAAAAATATGACGAAACAAAGACAAACAGAACTTCAAGAGAAAATTCAATGTGAAGTAGTTACAAAGACTAAATATTTAGGAATTGAATTGACCATGAAAAACATTGATTTGTTCCAAAATAACTATGAAAAGGTTTGGCACAGGATTCAACAAGACATGAAGAAATGGGATACCTTGAATCTATCGTTATTGGGAAGAATTGCAACTGTAAAAATGAATGTTTTGCCGCGTTTGATGTTTTTATTTCAAGTTATTCCAATATTAAAACAAAGGAAAATACTGGATACGTGGCAGAAAGAACTATCGAAATTTGTATGGGCAGGAAGAAAGCCAAGGATTAAAATGAAAATTTTATGTGATGCAAAGGAAAGAGGAGGTCTACAACTACCAAATTCAAGACTGTATTATGATGCCGTCTGTTTAACATGGTTGGAACAGTGGATTAATTTAGAAAATAAAAAGTTATTGGCTCTAGAAGGGCATGATAACAAGTTTGGATGGCATGCATATTTATGGTATGGAAAAGTAAAAATAGATAAATTTTTCAAACACCACTTCATAAGACGATCACTGTTCGAGACTTGGATGAGATATAGAAAATTCTTCTCAGAAGAAAGACCACTTTGGATAGTACCAGCAGAAGTGATTAATCCATATTCAAGAAATCAAGGGTTAGATTGGCTACCTTATAAAAGTATTTTAAAATTAGAAGGGAAAAACTTTGTGTTAAAAGATAGATTTGATGTGGAATTTGAATATGATTGGTTGAAGTATAGACAGATTTATGACTTATTTAAGACCGATAAAAGAGAATATGGTTTTAGAGAAAATAACACTGAAATTGAAACTGTATGGCTTGAGAAAGGTAAAAAAATGATTTCTAAACTGTACAAGGTTTTATTGAAATGGTATACTGAGGATGAAATTGTAAAAGAGCAAATGATAAAATGGGCGGTAAATATTAATAATGAGATATTAATGACATCTTGGGAATATTTGTGGAAAAAGTCAATGAAAATTTCAACTTGTGTAAATGTTAAAGAGAATTGTTATAAAATGATGTACAGATGGTATATGATGCCTAAAAAAATTGCTATTATAAATGAAAGTATGTCTAACAAATGTTGGAAATGTAAGAAACATGAAGGGTCTTTTTACCATATGTGGTGGACATGTGATAAAGCAGTAAAGTATTGGACTGAGATCCACAATGAGATACAAAAAATTTTGAAATGTACTTTTAAGAAAGACCCACAGATGTTATTGTTAGGTCTTAAAATGGAAGAAATAAATGTAGCCAAGAGAACACTACTATGGTACTTGATTACAGCAGCTAGACTGACTTTTGCTCAATGTTGGAAACAAGATAAAGTACCTGAAACATGGGAATGGATTAAAAAGACGTTGTTTATGGCAGAAATGGACAAATTAACAAGAAAATTAAACAATGAAGAAGACGAAACCTTTTTCGGAGACTGGAAAGACTTTCAAGAATACTTGTTGAAGAATTGGGATGTAAAACGTGGTTTGATTTGTTTTGACAGCTATTGAGGAGAAGTGGAAAGAGACTCAGATCTTTGAATTGTTACCATTAGTAAAAGAAATATGTTTAGTAGTAAATGTAATTGTATAAGAGAAATATCAAGGGGGTTGGAGCAGTGCGGGAAGCCTTGTTTGGGGGGAGAGGGAGAAAGAAAAATGGATATGTATTGGTTTGTTTAAATTGTATGAACATGTGATATATCCAATATTAAATTGTTTAAAAAAAAAAAATCCCCAAACCCAAAAGAAGCCAAAGCAGTCTGAGGCTGGAACCAATGGGAAAAAAAACATGTGGAAAAGACCTTTGTTGTAGGAAACAACTGTAAACAGGTAAGAACAACTGTTTAAATGACAGACACACAAACAATGAATGTAAAGAGAGGCTCCTTCATAGCAGAAGTGAAAGTGACTTATTAAAGAACAAAAACATGACAATTTCATCTATGTACGAATGGTACTTCTCGAGATTTGCTGTAAAGGTGAGCCCACTAGTGATATTTACAAAAGCTTTGGTCATTTCAATGTCTCTGTACCCACAAGGATACTCCAAAGCATCATGCCTCCAGATGTTGCTGTAATGCACAAACTTTGCACATCTGGATGGGTGGAGGTGCTATATTGTGAAAAGTCATTCTGATGAACATGTCATAGATAATGTGAAGAGGTAAAGGGATTTGTACAGTGGTTGTTGGGGTGGGGTGGGGTGGGGGCTCTATCAGCCAATCCAATGCTCCAGTTAATGTCACAAAGAGAAAATGATTAGCAACACAAAAGGCAATACAAAATGAATGTTATATAAATATGGCATATATTCAAGATAAATGGGAATGGATAAGGAAAATGATTTTCATGATAGAATGGACAAAATGACAAGAAAACTTAATGGAAAAGAAGATGAAGAATTCTTATCAGATTGGAAAGACTTTAAAGACTATCTGGAATCCAATTGGGATGTGAAGAATAGGTTGCTTTGCTTTGACAATTATTAAGTATAGAAGTATAGCAAGAAAACGAATTGTATTAGAAGTGTTACCTAATAGTGAGAAATAGAAAAGGAAAATATTGAAAATGATGATTTGAATATGGAATAAGAATTGAATGTAAGAAAATGTTGATAGAAATATTAATGGGGGTGGAGCATCACTGGAAGCCGGGGGAGGGGGGATAGAAAACTGTGAAAAAGGATATGTCAAGAATTGGTTAGTAATTATGGAACATATAATTATATCCTGTTAATAAAATTTCTTTTTAAAAAAAAGATAAGCATGTCCATTGCCTTAGTAACAATTGAACCGAATAAGCAATAGTACATATGGTGGCCAGATTTTCCTCTATAATGGGAGACCACCTACCTCAGGTTCTGCCACTCCTGCTGCACTTCAGTGCTATGATGTCATCTCCGACACAAACCCAGAAGTGACATCACTGTATTGGTGCAATACTCTAGGATTGACCCAAAACTCTATGGTAATTTCTATAATTTTTATGGTAAGCTTTCTATAGCCAGAGGTAAACTCACTGAAGGCCATTCACTCCTATGAGCCTACTAATGCATAACTGTGTTGGGCTGTATCTCAAAATTCTGTAATTCTCTCAGCATCCACACCTTCCCCTCCAGCATATCAGCACATAGTAGACTGCTCTGTAGTAAATGCAAGCTTAATGAGCAAGCTTATGTGTGTGAGTGCTACAATATCATTAAATGACCTCAAAAACTTCACTGAAATCCAAGAAGACAGCTAAATTTGCAAGACCCCAACATGTGGACTAGAAGAAATAATCAGAAGATGGCCATGCAATTGGTTGAAAAACTGCACTCAGAGTGTACTGAAAACAGATTGAGAACAGATTTGAAAGACAATAGTCTGGATGAATGTTTGAAATTTGGTTTTTCACAGTGATAGATTTGGAGCATGATGCAGTTTATAACTTCTAAGTATTTTCCTAGATGACTTTGGTGGTCATCATGGGAAAGTTTGATATTGCATTTATACTGATTCAGTTACTTGTGTACAGAGTCAACGACTGAGTAGCAGAGAACAGGAACTGGCTCATTTAAAACATGAGTGCCAATAAAGCCCTTATGCCATGCCATTCTGTATTCCATTTACTCCTGAATTTAATGGACAAAAAAGTAATTTTAGAAACATTTTAAAGTTATAAAATCTCATTGCTACTATTTATGACACACACACCCCTTGCTTGATGATTGAGTTAACTATCCACAGCTCTTGGCTGCTAGAGTGAGGGGAAGAAATCTGTTCCAGGAGAATTTTGTAAGCTCCCAAAATGACTGAAACAGCTATTTCTAAAAATCAAAAACCTGCAGCATTTGAGATTGCACAATACAGTCCGCCAAGGCTTGCATTTGTGCTCCGTAACTCAAAGTCTCAAAATCCTTCTGTCAGAAGAAGAAGCCCAAATTACTTCTGAAAAGAGAGAGCAGGACTCTTTTCAAGTCTAAACAATTGAAACTACTCAATAGTTTATGCAAAGGGATGTGAAATGTTGATAAGCACATCCAATTAGTTAGCTGACTGATAAACTGCTGAGTTGTATCATGACAGAATACATACAAGTTGTAAATAGAAAGGCTGAAGAAACAAAAGAAATGCACCCAGGCTTAGTCACGCAGATGAAGAAATAAAAGAAGAGACTTTTGTCTGTACTACCATCAGCAAACAAGTATCACTGCCAGGTAGCAGGGCTTGCTCAATTGTTTATTATAGATTCATGTCCCACAATAGGCCTCAACAGGAATGGGATCTGACCTCTCCCAGAATGTGCTGGTGCTGTATCATGACAGAATACATACAAGTTGTAGCTTGTTTCATTGCTGATATTTAGAAGTTTGTCCCATCATGGAGACAATAGTCTCTTCTTGGGCAGACTAGTCCCCTTGATACTAAAAGGAAAAGGGCAGACTAGGGCCGAGGACAGACTGGCAATTTGCTGCGGGATGGGACCCGGGCTGACAGCGACTCAATATCGGAGTAAATGGAACGTTCACACAGGCACATCTGCCTGGCGTCCCCCACCCGGAGCTTACCGGAGCCCTCGCGCTTCAGAGCCGGTTTAAAAAAACACCTGATAAAAGCCGTCGCAAATCGTGAAAGCCTGCGTTCGTCGCGCGTTTCCCTGCTTCCGGGGAGTCTGAACGCGCAGCCGAAAAGCCGGGAGCAACCCGCGTTGGGCATGAGGCAGCAGCGGCGTGATTGGCTGAGCTCCGCTCCACTGCCCAATGCGGTGCCGGCGTTGCAGGGCAAAAAAAAAAATCGCCGAAATGCGCTTATGCGCATGACCGCATGAGCGCTCATGCGCTCATGCGCACATACACCCACAACCGAAATAATGGGGGAACAGCGAATATAGCGCGCCTCCGGCGTGGCAGTCTGAACGGTCCCGCGCGCCTCCGTCCCGTTTCTTCCGGCAGAGGCCCCCGCTGTGTGGACGGGAAAACCCGGTATCGTTTACTCCGGGTTTTTTTTGCCGCGACTCGATACCAGGGCAAATTGCCAGTCTGTCCTGGGCCTAGGAAGGGGAAAGGAAGATGGAGAAAAAGATAGAGCAGAGGCTGTAAAAAGGATGGGATTACCAGAAGATTTCTACAAAATATAGGACATACTTCTTCCTCTCCTCAACAGCCTTCCTTTCTTTACCTCACACACAAGTTTGTCTCCCCTTCCCACCTACAACTGTCAACTCTGAGAGTGTCCTGGAGATTTTGAAAGCTGTGCCTAGGGAAGGTAAGAATTTTGGGGGAGGACAGGGCTTAGCAGGATGTGAGGTCACTTTGTAATGTCATATCCTATGATACCAGGTCGAAGCTCAATTGATGTCACTTCCCCCAACAGTGCCCTACCTCCTGTAAATCACTTCCTCCTTTCAATGTTCAAACTGAAATTCCCTGCCTTTTATCACTTCCTGCCCCCCATGCACTTCTGCATATTACATTTCATTGTATGTACTTTTCACTGCAAGAACTGCTTGGCTAAGCCTGTCCTAAGGCTATTTTAACACTCCCATGTACTCTGAATGCAGATAATGCAGTTATCTGCACATGCTCAAATGTGCTAATTTTTCTTCATCTTGCAGCTATAGAGGTAAAGGGACTCCAAATCTTCCCCCCTCTTTTTGGTATTTAAGACTTTATTGGATTTAGTAAGAGTTTTATAATAAGAGCATGGAAACAATATACATCAGAAACTGAATAACAAAATGTTGTGAGATAACATATGACAACATAAGAGTGAGAAGTACACTGAAATGATTTGAACAGGTGTAACTAGATAACATTACTATATTATAACTATCTATCTAACAGTGGTTTGATATTGTATAAATCATCATCATCATCTAGATATATATCTAGAGAATATCTACTAAGATGTGTAGAGATGGTTTTTTAAGATTCAAAAGGCTTTGGTCATTAGATGTAGCTGTCTGTGTTTGATCTATAATGAAAGTGTTTTACAGATATAACCATTTGTGTTATAGTGGGTTTGAAGGGAGCTCACCTTGTGTTGCCATGTAATTTAACACTGGAGCCCATATATGAACAAATTTGGAGTAGGTTGGTGTAGATGTAGTTTGTGCTCTGTGAATTGAGTCTGTTATCTTGGCCATTATAAATTGTTCCCATATTTTTTTGTGCCACGCTGAGAGTGTTGGTGATGAAAAAGACTTCCATGCTGCCACTATTGTTAGTCTGATGGTTGCTAGTAGTATTGAGGTAAGTTCTTTAGTGTTTCCTTTTATTGAGTCATCCCATAAATTTAATAGCATAATTTCTGTTTTGCAGGGGATTGTGTTGTAATTAAGTTAATCTGAGTTATCACATTTTTCCAGAATTGAAGGATCACTGGACAGTTCCGCCAGCAGTAAAGGTAGACCTATTCAGCCACAATTCTTCCAGCAGGTTGGGTGATTGGTTGGGTTTATTTTATGTAACTGGAGTGGTGTAAGGAACCATCTTGATGTTAGCTTTAAAATTGTAGATGTGTGTTGCATATTGTAGAGGTTTTTGCGGGTGATGCCCAAATAGTGTTCCAGTGGATTTCCTGCATGTTTAAGTTTAGCTCTTATTAATTTGTATGTGTTGTCTTCTTTCAATATTATTTTGTAAATTTTTGAGAGGACAACTTTTGGTGAGTTGGGTAGGTTAAAATGATCTTTTCCAGTTTTGTCAAGTCTCTTTGGAAGGTTCCTAAGTCAGCTAGGTGTTCTATTAAGTTTTTCAGTTGTAGGTATTGGAACCAGGGGGGTTGTACACCTATTTTTTGGTTAAAATAATTTTTTTCTTGAATTTTGCCTTTCTGCACTAGGTCGAAGTGTTGCCCCAAGTCTGCTTTTATTCAGTTTTCAAATGTGTTTGGGATCATGCCTGGAGGGAACCAGTCTTGATTTGTGTAGGTCACCAGTTGAGATATTCCAGTTGGTAGGAGTTATTTTCTTCAGTCCCAATTTTGATTGAAGTTTACCCTGTAGTACCCTGCCCTGTCTCCCCTTACCTCTCCTCCTTTCCCCACTAGTTAGAGTTGGCAAAACCATAGAGTTTTTTAAAATTCTACAGTATCCATTATGTCATTTCCACTTTTTATTGGAAGTAAAGTCAGTACACTGGTGGAGTGGAGGCACACTCTCCACTTTTACCACTTATTTCCTCCCACCAGCACCTAAGGCAAAGCACCTGAAGTAAAGCGAGGCCTAGCATCTCTACCAGTAGTTCTTGTTCATTTGGTTGCACCTGCTTTTACCTTAGAGGCTTTGTTTCATGCCTCAGTTCTTGCTCTTTCCACAATATCTCCTCTTTTCCTCCTCCTGGCATTCTCCATGTCCTTTCCCTGCTTTTTTTCTCCTTCCCACCAACCAACCAACCAACCAACTTTTTTCTCCTCTTCTTCAGCTGTATTTATTATTTACCTCACTTATGCCACATCTTTCTCCACAACTGGGAGCCAAACCTGCTTACCTCATTCTCCTCTGCTCAATTTTATTCTCACAACAACCCCATGAGTTAGGTTAGATTGAGAATGTGTGACTGGCCCATAATCACCCAGTGATAGAGTTGCCAACCTTCAGGTGGTGGCTGGGGATCTCCTCCTATTACAACTGATCTCCAGGCAACAGAGATCGGTTCACCAGGAGTTCCTCCTCTCCTCAAACCCTGCCCTCCTCAGGCTCCATCCCAAAATATCCAGGTACTTGGAGCTGGTAACTCAAATTGCAACATCACACTAGTTTTTATGGGGTGACTGGTCAGTAGCAAGTAGTTATGTCTCCATAGTAGCAAGTTACCTGATGGGCTGGCCCTGATGAAGCCTCCCTCAAAGGCCAAAACAGCCATGGTTAGCCCCCCACACACCTTTTACTGGCAGAAACCAAAGGTTGAAGGCATGCAATAATGTGGTTGCCTAGCAACAGCCACAAGGGTCAGTAAGAAGACATTCATTTCCTAAAACCACAGATGCTGCTTCTGGGGGGGGGGTTAACCCCAAGGTAAATTTTAAAAGATTTTTCTGAAAACCTGGGGCTTTTTAAAAAAGATTTATAGAAAAATCTGCCTTGTCTGTTCCTGGCCCAGTTTCCAGATTTACGTATTTACAGATGGGGTCACACTAAGAATCCTGTCCTTATATATATTTGAATTTTGGTTCCACAACATTCTATGCTTGCCATAATTGATTCGGCTCAAGAACTGGCAGTCAAAAGACACTGGCCAGGGCTGACTGGCTGCTTCGCAAAGTCCCGCCCACGTCAGCCCCGGTCAGTGTTTTCAGCTCAGTCTGCTCCAGTCCTCCGACAGGAGAGGACCGTCTGGAGTGTGAGCACTGGGACAGGCCCTCAAGGCTGAGGCAAGTGAGAGAAGCCCTTTTCTGCCCCCCCACACCATCCCCTGGGCCTTCTATGAGGGGACTAGGCCCAGAGAAGCCCTTTTCCGTCCCCCACACGCCATCCCCTGGACCTCCTATGGGGCACTAGGCCCAGAGAAGCTCTTTTCTGCCCCCCACATGCCATCCCCTGGGCCTCCTATGGGGCACTAGGCCCAGAGGAACCCTTTTCCGCCCCCCCCCGCCCTCCCCGGGGCCCCCTATGGGGCACAAGGCCCAGAGAAGCCCTTTTCCGTCCCCCACACGCCATCCCTTGGGCCTCCTATGGGGCACTAGGCCTAGAGAAGCCCTTTTCCACCCCCCCACGCCATCCCCTGGTCCTCCTATGGGCCACTAGGCCCAGAGAAGCCCTTTTCCGCCCCCCACACGTTCCCCTGGGCCTTCTATGGGGGCAGTAGGCCCAGAGAAGCCATTTTCTGTCCCCCACACATCATCCTCTGGGCCTTCTATGGGGGCAGTAGGCCCAGAGAAGCCCTTTTTCCCCACACACTGCCTACTGCCCCCATAGAAGGCCCAGGGGATGGTGTGTGGGGGACAGAAAAGGCCTTCTCTGGGCCCAGAGAAGCCCTTTTCTGCCCCTCTTCCCTTCTTTTCCCCCTTTTCCTTTCTTCCTCTCTCCTTTTTTTCAATCTTCCCCCTATTCCTTCCTTCCTTCCTTCCTTCCTTCCTTCCTTCCTTCCTTCCTTCCTTCCTTCCTTCCTTCCTTCCTTCCTTCCTTCCTTCCTTCCTTTCTCCAACCCTCTCTCCCTTCCACCTCCCTCCCTTTCTTTTTAGGGCCCATTGTCTTCCACCACAACGGGCTTTGCTCCCTAGTTAGATATATTGCTATTTCAGACTCTGACATTATCAGTATGAGAAATGGCACCAAACTAATCTGGCTTTTGAATTAGGTTCCAAATTCCAGCAGAGTTTCAAATATCTGCCAGACAAAACTCTATGCAGCCCTCCAGATCACTTTATCTGAATACTAAGTTTAAAAAACAAAAGTCCTTTGCGATTTCTACCACTCATCACAAAAATAGCACACACTGAGGTTGACACAGGATGAGGACATCGGTAGGTTGAGGACATCCCTGCCCCAGTTAATGAGTGTTCCCCGTAAGGACTCTTCCATTCCATAGTTCTCAGTGTGATGTTCCATGCTTCAGTATCCATACTGAGTTGTAAAATCAAAAGGCTTCAAAGGCCTTTGCAAATGTTCATAGCATTCCTAAGTATAACGTAATTTTCACGGTAAGCCATCTGGTGTGCATGCCCGGTTAGAAGTCTCAGATTGGAGAGAGGATCTTGACTACATTCAACAGCATAATTTCAGGCCTTGTTATATGACACAGTATCTCTGCACTGATAAACCCAGTTTGTAAAATGTAGGTCCATTTCCCTTCACGATAAGGCTGCTTTGTAGATCAACACACTCTGCAGTGTTAGTTAGTAACAGGCATATTGGTCACATACATATTCAAATGCTGATGTCATTATTCTCTGCACAGTGCCTACCTGACTGAAATTCAAAACATAGACAAAACGATTGAATATTCAATTAACCTGCATCCATTTCAGAAGCATAAAAAACAACCCAAAAATCCACCCATGTACATCAGTGGCAATTAAACCTCTCTTTGTTTTATTTCCACTTTAACTGACAAAACATTGTAAGACAGAGTGCTACCCTTTTTTTCATACAAGGCTCCCCAGTCTAAGTGCCATCTTTGGCTGATCTGCACAGTAATGTTTCACTGCATGCTGTTGTGCATGCAGAAGCTGAACCAGAAGTGAAAAATAAGCAGGTTTCTGTGTTTGCTTTGCACAGCAATGAAAAGTGTCAGCTAAAATTCTGTGGCAGTTTTGGTTTTTTTACTGCTAGAGTTGAACTAGGGGGCAAAGAGATCCCATTGTGATCTCCCTCACCACAGCTGAGTTTGCAGAAGTGGCAGGAAGAGAGAAAAGGTATCATCTGGTGACCTATAGCTCTAGAAGTCACAGAGAGAATGCATATGGAGGCCTACATTCCAGCCGCCACTTTCTCCTCCGTAGCTGTACTCTAAATGGGAAGAAGCCAACACTGGAATTAGATAAGCTTGGAATGAGATACCTCCTATCTCTGACTACGCTGGTCGGCAGAGAAGCAAATGACAAATATTTCAACATTTAATTATTTAGGTCATAATACACTGTTTTATTTGACAATCTGTGGGTAAACTGTAGAGCTGAGTAATTTTCTTTTTCTTCCTGTTGAAGGAACCTGATTACCTTCTCATTAGGCAGCCTCACTGGACTAAATAACAGTTTTAAGCTGCAAAAGGAAATGGCGCACAGAATGGAACACAGCGTAGAAGCCTACACTTCACCAGCAAAACTATAATAAATGAATCATTGTCGCGCCCCTGGTCCAGTCTGGGAGGGCCGGCGGGGCTCCCGGGCAGGCCGGCCGAAGGAGAATGCCACAGAGGTTCTGCCACAAGCCTCAGATGCGAGAGGGACCTCAGGTTCCGTCACCTTAAGCGTCCGCTTCTCCTTGGAGTAGGCGCAAAGAGAGGCCTCAGTCACTCTATCTAGCGGTGCAGGCTCTCTCTCTCCAGACTCCTTCTCTCCTCCCCGGCTTTGGCATTCTACCCCTCTTTTTATTCCCTTCCACCACACCTTACCCCGCCCTCCCTCCTTTATCAGGGTTTCATTGGCTCCTGGGCTTGTCTGTCAGCTTGCTTCTTTCCATTCATTGGCTCTCAGGTGTCCCCTTTAAGGGTGTTGGGCTCCACCCCTTTCGGTCTCCACAGTTGGGTGTTGGCTGTATCCTGTTGGCCCTTCTGATGGGGTCTGTTGGAGCAGAGGAGCAGGTAAGGAGATTGTTCTGGGGTGGAATCAGCGTAAGGGGGTAGCGGGGCTCGCGGGGCTGCTTTCGTGCACGCCCCGGCGGAGAGGGCTTGGTTTCCAACCGTTTGTGAGCCCCCTAGACGCTCCCCCCAGCGGGTCTTCCCCCCAGGCTTGTTCCCATCCCCGAGCTCTGGGAGGCTGGGCTGGCAGGGGTGGGCAGTCCCTAAACCACAGTACCGCCCGAGCCCCTGCACATGGGGCCGGCGGCTGGCCTTTCTCCTTCCCCGCGCCTGTTCCGCCCAGGCCGGGCAAGGTTTCAGACGCGGCCCCAGGTACAACGGCGTCGTCGCGTCCTCCCCGCGCCGCCTCGCCTGGCCCTTGGGAGGCCGCGGTCCCGGGTGCACTGGCGTTGCTGCATTTCCTCCACGTCGCCCCCTCAAGCTCTCGGGGAGACGTGGCGCGGGCGCAGCGGCCTCCCCGCGCCCCGTCTCGTCTCCCCGCCGCGGCTCCGCGTTGGGGCGGAGCCGCGGGGAGACGGGACACACCCCCTCCCCGGGAGATTTGTTGTCCGGGTCCTCTTCATGGAGGCGGGATAAGAAGTCGGCATTCAGATGCTCACGTCCTGCACGATGTTGTATGGTGAACCTGAAGGGGAGCAGCGACAGGTACCATCGTAATACTCGGGCATTATGGCCTTTGGCCCGGGCCATCCACACCAGGGGGCATGATCGACCACCAAGTGGAACGGGTTGTCCGCAAGATAGAATTGAAGGGCCCCCACTGCCCACTTGACGGCCAACGCTTCTTTTTCGATCGTGGCGTATCCTTTTTCTGCCGCCTGCAGTTTTCTACTGAGAAAAAGGACAGGGCGTTCTTCTCCTGCCACCCTCTGTGAGAGGACGGCCCCGAGGCCCGAGCTGGAAGCATCTGTCTGAAGGATGAACGGATAGTCGAAATCAGGGTTGTGTAACACGGGGTCGGCCGAGAGGCTACGGCGTAGAGTCTCAAAAGCAGTCTGGCGCTCCGGGGTCCAGACGATCCGGTTTGGGTGCTGTTTACCAAGGCTGTCAGTCAGCGGGGCTGCACGGGAGGCAAAGTGGGGTATAAACTTGCTATAGTATCCCACGAACCCCAAGAACCGGCGGAGTTGTTTCTTGGTTGTAGGGGCAGGGACGTTTTCTAGCATTTCTACCTTGTCAGGTAACGGTCGCAGGATGCCTCTCCCCACCTGGTATCCCAGGTATTTCAATTCCCGGAAGCCGACGCGGCTTTTCTTCGGGTTAGCTGTTAGTCCGGCCGCACTGATAGCCTCTAGGACCTGCTGAAGGTGTTTCAGATGGGTTTCCCAGTCTGGGCTACAGATTATAATGTCATCTATGTAGGCCCAGGCGAAGTGGCTACAGTGTGCGAGGGCCTGGTCAACCAATCGCTGAAAGGTTGCGGCCGCCCCGTGAAGACCAAAGGGCATCCGTCGGAATTGAAAAAGACCTTGGCTGGTCGCGAAGGCGGTCTTGGCTCTGTCCCCTTGGCGTACTGGGATTTGCCAATACCCTTTTGTTAAATCTAGGGCCGAGAGGTATTGAGCCTTTCCCAGCTGGTCGATTAGATGTTCAGCCCGTGGCATGGGGTAGGCGTCAAACAAGGCAACACGATTCACCTCTCGGTAGTCGATGCAGAACCGTACACTTCCGTCGGGCTTTGGGACTAGGACGACCGGACTCCTCCACGGGCTCTGGGACGGTTCTATGACGCCGAGGCGGAGCATGTCGCTTACCTCTTGGTCAATTATGCCTTGTCGCTTATAGGGGATGGGGCGCCAGGGGCAGCGGACTACCACCCCTTCGGGGGTAGGGATGCAATGCTCCGTCAGATGAGTGCAGCCGGGCTCGGACGAGAACACTGGGGGACAACTTGCTATAACCCGGCGGGCTTCGCCTTTTTGTTGTGCGGTAAGTCCCCCATCCAGTACCGGTTCTACTGGAGTGTCCTCCGCCGTATGTCGGGGAATCTCTTGGATCTCCACTTCTCCGGGACGTCCGGCGAGCAGACATGGGGCGGAGGCCGGTTCCTTTGAGGCGTCTCTCTCTACCCATTCCTTTAGATCATTGATGTGAAGAGTCTTAGCCTGGCGGCTTGTCCGTCCACACTGGATAACATATGTCACAGGGCCTAAAGCCCGTAGGACCCTGAACGGGCCAACCCAGGGGTCCCCTTTGTTCTTTGGCATGACCCTGCTAGCCACGAGGACCAGAGAGCCGGGTTGTAAGGTTCGGGTCCGGGTACCTACATCATATCGTCTTTTATACTGTTCTTGGGCTTGCTCCAGGTTACGACTAGCCAAAGCCCTAGTGGTTTCCAGACGTTCCCTCAACTGCTGTACGTGGTCTTCGGTAGTTTGCGATTTTCCTGGGCCAGTTGGGACCCATTGCTCTTCTAGCAAGCTAAGAATCCCCCTGGGGTTCCAACCATATACCAACTCGAAAGGAGAGTAACCGGTAGACGCTTGGGGTGTCTCTCTCAGGGCCAATAGTAAGGGATCAAGATATAAGTCCCAGGCCTGGGCATGGTCATGTGATAAGCGGCGTAACATCCCTTTGATAGTCTGATTCATCCGCTCTACTAGGCCGTCTGTCTGAGGATGATATGCGGCCGTGAAGAGTTGCCGGATGTGTAAGGCATCACAAACTTTGGCCATAAAATCAGCAGTGAAGGGTTTGCCTCGGTCCGTCAAGATTTCGCGAGGTAATCCGACGTGGGAGAAGAATCTCATAAGAGCGCGGGCCACCCCAGCGCTTTTCATGCTGGGCAGGGGTATGGCTTCTGGATACCTTGTTGTATAATCCATGAGGACCAGAATGTATCTGGCCTCCCTGGCGGTACGAGTCAATGGGCCAATAAAGTCCATGGCGACCCGTTCAAACGGACGGCCCTCGAAGCGGACGGGTTGTAGGGGGCCCTGGGTGCTGGACGCGATGTGGTCTTCTGACATAATCCGCAGGTCTTCACAAAACGGGTAACATCCTTGGACACGGAAGGCCAAAAACCGTTCCAACACCCGCTTCAGGGTGTTGGCAATTCCTTGATGTCCCGCCCAAGGTGGGTCGTGTGCTTGCTCCAGTACCTTTTGGCGGTACGCTTGCGGTACCAGCACTTGCCGACGAACCGTCCCCCTTACCAAACACTCTCGGAACCAGATCCCTCCCTCCTGTACAATACGGGATCCCCGTTGGCCTAACCGTGCGTCTATGACTTGCCCCTCACTTACCGCGGTCCGACCTCGTAGTGCCTCGAGTGTGGGGTCTTCCTGTTGCAGGGTCGCCAACTCCGGATCCTCTGGTCGGGGTTCCCCCGTCCAGTCGTCAGTTTGGTCAGCCTCCACCGCCTCCTCCGAGGCAGGTGCCGCCCAGGCAGGGGGCTTGCCGGCCTGCTGGGCTAGAATGGGCAGAAAGTCCGGGGCATCGCGCCCCAATAACACGGGGAAGGGCAACATTCTAACCCGGGCCATGGGCAAGTGATATGTGCGACTCTGATACTGGATGGGTACCACCACCACGGGGCAACGTTCCCGATGTCCATGGAAGCAAGCGACCTCGGTTTCCCGTACGAAGGGCAGCTTCTCCGGCATGTAATCCGCTCGCACCATGGATATGGAGCTACCACTATCCAGCAAGGCAGGAACCTCATGGTTGGCGATGGTGACTCTCACGACAAAAGGGGAAGACCTCTCCCCGGCGCAGTGACTTGGAGCGAGGATTCCCACCCGATATCACATTCCATCATGGGACAATCCCGTCGTAGGTGGCCCATTTGGCCGCATGTATAGCACGGCCCCACTTCACTGCCCCGTGTCCCCGGGAGTCTTCCATCGCCCGGCCTCTGGGCTTCAGGCAGACCTCGGCCCTTCATCGGGCCTGGAGGGGCAACCCACCGGGGCGTGTTCCCTCCGGAATGGCCCCGCATTAAGAACGGAGGGCGAGCTCTCCTCCCCGGGGACCCTCCGGACCCCTTGGCCCCTTTTCGCCCCCGGCCTTGCTGGGCGTCTCGCGAGGCTTTAGTTCTTCTCGCCGGGCCACAGTACCTTCTGCTGCCACAAAGTTCTCCCATAAGTCAACCGCATCAGCCAGCGTTTGGGGTTGCCAGCACGCGATCCAATGTCTCACACGGGGGGGCAGTATCTGTAATAGCTGTTCTAGAACCACTTGTTCTACGATCCGACGGGCCTCGTCGGTTTTTGGACGTAACCAGCGTGTAGCTGCGTCCTTCAGGGCAGCCAGGGTGCTTCGGGGGCGATCCCCGGGATGCCATGTCAGCGCTCGGAATTTTTGCCGGGAGGTTTCTGGTGTGATTGTAAAGCGGTCCAGAATGGCGGCCTTCACCGTGTTGTAATCAGAGGCCTCTTCTTTGGTTAAGCTTTTCACGGCGGCCTGTGCCTCCCCCGTCAAATAGGGCCCCAGAATAAAAGGCCACTGGGCGGCGGGCCAGTGAGCAGCCTCCGCGGCCCGTTCAAAGGACTCCAGGTAAGCTTCAATGTCGTCATCGGCCGTCAGCTTAGTCAAGGGAATCCAAGAACCGCGACTAGGCCAGTTCCCATCGGGTCGGGTTCCTCCGCCTCCATCGGTACCCCGGGCACCGGATGCTAGAGTCTGTTGGAGATCTCGGACCAGGGATGTCTGAGCATCTTGTTGCTGCTGTGCTACTTCTCGCAGCAGCCGTGTGTTGTGCTCCGTGAGCCACTGCCCGAACTGCTGGAGATCCATAGCGGAGGGGGCCACGGGGGCTCCGGCCTGGCTGTCGTCGGACCCTGATGAGTCGTCGCTCGAGGAAGCCGTGGTAGCGCTCCCTACAGTAGGTGTCACCCGCAATTGGGGAGGTTGCCAACCTATGGGGGTTGGTAGGTACGGGCGTGGCCTACCTAGCAGGGTCGGCGTGCCCGCATTCTCCACCACGTTGTCGCGCCCCTGGTCCAGTCTGGGAGGGCCGGCGGGGCTCCCGGGCAGGCCGGCCGAAGGAGAATGCCACAGAGGTTCTGCCACAAGCCTCAGATGCGAGAGGGACCTCAGGTTCCGTCACCTTAAGCGTCCGCTTCTCCTTGGAGTAGGCGCAAAGAGAGGCCTCAGTCACTCTATCTAGCGGTGCAGGCTCTCTCTCTCCAGACTCCTTCTCTCCTCCCCGGCTTTGGCATTCTACCCCTCTTTTTATTCCCTTCCACCACACCTTACCCCGCCCTCCCTCCTTTATCAGGGTTTCATTGGCTCCTGGGCTTGTCTGTCAGCTTGCTTCTTTCCATTCATTGGCTCTCAGGTGTCCCCTTTAAGGGTGTTGGGCTCCACCCCTTTCGGTCTCCACAGTTGGGTGTTGGCTGTATCCTGTTGGCCCTTCTGATGGGGTCTGTTGGAGCAGAGGAGCAGGTAAGGAGATTGTTCTGGGGTGGAATCAGCGTAAGGGGGTAGCGGGGCTCGCGGGGCTGCTTTCGTGCACGCCCCGGCGGAGAGGGCTTGGTTTCCAACCGTTTGTGAGCCCCCCTAGACGCTCCCCCCAGCGGGTCTTCCCCCCAGGCTTGTTCCCATCCCCGAGCTCTGGGAGGCTGGGCTGGCAGGGGTGGGCAGTCCCTAAACCACAGTACCGCCCGAGCCCCTGCACATGGGGCCGGCGGCTGGCCTTTCTCCTTCCCCGCGCCTGTTCCGCCCAGGCCGGGCAAGGTTTCAGACGCGGCCCCAGGTACAACGGCGTCGTCGCGTCCTCCCCGCGCCGCCTCGCCTGGCCCTTGGGAGGCCGCGGTCCCGGGTGCACTGGCGTTGCTGCATTTCCTCCACGTCGCCCCCTCAAGCTCTCGGGGAGACGTGGCGCGGGCGCAGCGGCCTCCCCGCGCCCCGTCTCGTCTCCCCGCCGCGGCTCCGCGTTGGGGCGGAGCCGCGGGGAGACGGGACAATCATATTTAAAGATAAACATAGAGTGGGATGGGGAGGAAAGCAAAGGTCCAGGAGCTGCGACCTGCAATCTGTACCACTGTTGTTGTTGGTTACACAACATTTACAAGGTAGAAGAAACACAAAAGTTTGGTTTCCTGCCCCAAGGAACTGATAATCAAAGGTTGATTATGCAAAGCAGGAGGGTTCTGTATGGGCTGTTGTGTCTTTCTGCAATTTCAGAAGCTGCAAAACTGAGAGTCAGTTTTATCCCAGTTTGCTACAGTGATTGGAAGGAATTCTGGAGTGGTCTAGGCAGGGCCAATTCACTGCCTAAATGACCAAAACAGCTACTTTGAGGTTCTAGACTGCTGGTATTGATGATGTGGGAGGAGATGACAGATATGGCTTGTGCCCATCATCATCACCTGTTATGCCAATGTTACTGTCAGAGGGCCCAAGGTGGGATGCATAGATCTTGAAAACAGAATTGTTATTTTTACAGACAGTAGTTTATAGTTTAAGCAGGAAAGTATCTAGTGGTATGCTGCACACACAGACAGTAGTACCAAGCTTGTATTTCAGCAGGAGGACTCATTCTGATCAATACAAAGTGTTTTCTGCATGAGCTCATGCATGGCAATGAGTGATTTAAAGTGACATTCCTTTACTGGACAGGCATTTAATAGCAGGCTGTGTTCACACCAGGCCATTTCTTAGCAGGAAAAGGAAGGGAAATTTCTACCAAATTAATCTCTTTTTTACCTTCCACTTGTTGCTCTGTGTCTGTTTGCAGCCCAACTTTCTGAACAGTTGGCCAAGCAAGAGAAACATACCAGTTCCCATTGATGGCATCTTGCTGTCTGTCTGAGAAGAAAGAGGAGCCGCCGCCACTGTGTCCCAGCCCCCACTCCCAGCCTACTCAACCTGGTCTAGAAATGGCATCTGTTATTGCATCCTGAGAAACCCACTTTAAGATCAGCTGCTGGTGGAACAACTGGCTTCTTTGCAAAGAGCTGAGGCCAGGTTAAACTGGGAAAAGATGATGGCTCCCCGACGGGAAAAGCACTGGCTTTGATCCAATGGAGCATTCCCAAGGATGGAATGATTTCTACCCATGGAGTATGACTGTCACTTTCACTCCAACACCACCCCAAATGCCCCACCAAATGCTGATCTTTGGGAGGCATTTTGGATTGCAGGGGAAGGGAGAAACTCACACTCTGGAGACAGAAATCGCCTTACCTCTGAAAATGCTTTGTTGCCTGCATAGACCCCACAACTCAAACAAACCCAGACGTTATCTCATGAAACAACACAAGATCTCAGTACCTCTCTAAGCTCCTCAGGAACCTCTGGCTGGTTGTGCCTGTATGGTCGAGGTGAGACAGATGTCCCTGGGGTCAGGGACCACCAGAAGATGTTGATTGGCAGATCATGAAGCCCTTCGGGGCTCATAGAGGGAAGGGAGCTGAGGATGGTCCAATGGAAGCCACATTCAAGGTGTACAACTGTAAACCCTCTCACCTGCCCCTCTGAAGGAAGATGGGGCTGATGGGAGAGGGAAAGGGGGCAGATTGGGAGGCTGATTTAAGCCAAGCAGCTTGGGCAGGCTGGAAAGGAAGACTGTGTGTCTCTCAAAGGGAAAGCAGGATGCCTAGAGAGAATCCCCAAGAGCCTATGAGCTGGGGAGAGGGACAAGGGTGAGACTAACCTCCCCCCAGCAATATCTGAGCCCTGCCATTTTGTTGCTACCAGCTAAAAAAAATCATATCCTGAAGACCTCAACTCCCCAAGCGACAGCCCTGGAGGAGCCAGAACCTGACAAAAATTTTTAAAATCCTCCTGTACCATAAGGAAGGCACTAGTTTCATTCATTGGCCCAACACATAATGCACTGCAGTTACACAGAGGGAAGATGATATGGGATCCCTCATTTTACATTTCCTTCAACATGTTGGGAAATCTGAATAAACTCCTCATACATTCCTGTTTGATGAACACAACTTGGTACTTTAAAAATCCACTATAAGACAGCACTTCCACAGTAATTACACAGTGTGGAATTTTAAAAGAGCCTGGATTTTATTTCAATATGGAGGCCTTATAATGAACAAAGTCTAACTGTGTGACAGAACAGCATCTTGCAAACTCTAAGGAGATAGTTTCTGACCAACAAGGCTACGAACAGGAAAGTGTTTTGAGTGGTCCCTTTTCCTCACAAAAAGGCTTTCCCTAAATCGAAGTAATAAAATTGCCACTCTCCAGAGTCAAATATTACAAGGGTTCAGTTGCTTAGATGAGTGATACTGATGAAGGTCACAGGTAATGGACTTAAAATGTACAATGTTCCTAATCATTTTTCTTGAGTTAAACACCCTGAAATTCTTACTACAAATGTTGATTCTTCACTTTTCTGCCTGTGCAGTCAGTATTAATCAGAGCAGGTATCCAAGACTATTAGCCATTGTTGGCACATGGCCAGAACTTGATTACTTTAACCCTATACTCAGCCTCAGTGAGAAACTGTACATTTTCTCCTCCATTTTCTCTGATTGCTGAAATTCTCTCCGAACTTCGAAAAGCACTGTGGTTTACTGAATGATGGATTGCAGTCTAAAGGGGACAGTTTTATGAGAGAAGTTCAAAATCAGTAGCTTAAATACAGAGTTCATGTAGCATGTGCTATCCCAAAGACACAGTAGGAATAACTAAATTTAAAATAAACAATGAAATACACATAGTTCTGATAATATAGTAGGAATAACTAAATTTAAAATAGATTCATGTGGGTAGCTTTGTTGGACTGAAGCCAATCTGGTCTGAAGCCTCCAGACTGGGCTGCCTGGCCGGAAGTGAGCCTTGAAGGCATTTAAATGACTTTGGAGCCCACCTCGGGGTTGGGCCAGCCCAACTGAACTCCAAGAGTGAGATCCAAAGACCTTTATAGCCCTTGGAAACTCCCAGAGTAAGCTCTGAAGGTTTTTACAGGCCTGATATGCCCTTATATGGGAAGGCCCTTATATGGAAGGCCCCACCCAGAAGTGGGCTCTGAAGGCCTATAAAAGCCTTCAGAGTTCAGTCTGAGAGCTTAGTCAAGTAGGGCTGCCTGACTTGATTGAGCTCTAACAGTGAGCTCCAAAGGCCTTTAAAGGCCTTCGTATCTCAGTCTCAGAGCTCTGTCGGACTGGCCCAACCCAGAGGTGGGCTCTAAAGGCATTTAAATGCCTTCAGAGATTACTTCTGGGTGGGGACCCCACAAACATCTGAAGAATTGGTTCATGCAATGGAGAAGTTCATAGAAGTTTGTGGTTTGTGAAAAACCCCAAATCACCAACTTCCATTTTTCCAGTTTGTGCCCATCCCTAGTGAGGAGTTGTTTAAGATTGGAGGATTATCTGTGTGTAAGAGAAGGTTTGCTCCCCAGTACTTGTGAAAGAGAACTGTCATTTTCCAGTAGAAGTTGTAAGGTGCTGGTGATGTGTTGAGAGCTGTGTGTGACCACTGGTGATGTTCTGTTATTGTCTCTTTTGGGCCTGTTTTACAACAGGTTTTCTCTGGGTACCTCTCTGGCTTCGTTAATCTGTTTCTTGACTTCATTAGATGGACATTTTTGTTCCAAAAAGGTTTGTTGTAGATCCTCAGGTGAGAATCTCTGTATGATTAGAACAGATGTAGCTGTATCATAGAGCCTGGCTGTATACAATTGATTATTTAGTAAGTTTAGGATGATAGCTGAAAGCATGTAGATATGTTTGTCAGTCTCAATTTCTGGTATGAGGTGGTGTCAACACATGACATCAGTGTATCAAGGTATAAGAGAGGTGCGAGTGGGTAGGAGTTCAGGAAGCATTTTTCCAAGTCGTCCAAATCTTATCTTGCCCACAGACAGCCCCCCAATCTCAAACAACTCCTCACCCACAATAATGCAACATCTAATTTGAACATGTACACTGGTATCAGAGTTTGCAATAAGCACAGATGCCAACCTCGCTGCCACATATACCCAGACAACACAATCACTGGACCTAACAATCATTGGCCAGAATGGGAGACTGCTGAATTACAAGTTATTACAACACTCAGGACAATGGAGCCCCCAGGGCTTAACAAAGATATTGGCTTCTTATTGCTTAGTTACTTATGCAGCTTGACTCCAATTAGCCTTTCCTGGCAACTAACCCGCCTTCTACCTATATGTAATGGCTGGTGAAGTCTGTTTCAGTGCATCTGAAGAACTGTGCATGCACACAAAAGATTATACCAAGAATTAAATTTTGTTGGTTTTAATGTGCCACTGGACTTAAACTTTGTTAAATTTAAAATAAAAGATGAAATATGCATTGTACTGATTAATCATGTACATTGGTAGTCTTCAAGCAGGGCTGCCAAGAGGCAGTACTGTGGGCCAACATTCGAGGGGCCAAAGTCAGCTGGAGGGCTCCTGAAGCAAGCATCATGCTGCATCCAGCTGAACACCTTTCCAGTGATTTTCCTTTTGATGCTGTCCTGGCTGCAGCCACTAGGTGTGTGGGGAAGTTGGACAACAGTAAAAGGCACTCTGATTATCAGATAGATAGCAAAGCAGTAGTTAGCCTGTTGCAATAAGATAAAAGAAACTTTCTCTCTGTTTTCCTTAATTTCTCCCCCTTTCCCACTCTTTTCTCATTCATTTCTCTCTCCCTCCACCTAATTTTTCCATGTTCCCTATTTGCACACATAGTCGGAAGAAAGAGACCAACACAGGTATTTGATATAACCAAAAGGCAGCTTTATTTAACTTTCAGATTAACTTGAATCAACTGTAACTGGCAAGAGCCACAATTCACATCAGGCAAAAGGATTCCCTGATCCATTTCCTGGCCTTAAACAGGGTAAACCACTGAGCCTCTGGCACAAGCCAACCTTAACACGGCCGTTCCCAGGTGGCAGACATGCTAACAACCCCAAAGTGAGTTAGCCACTTCTAGTCACGGAGCATGAGGGGAGACCCACTCCAGGATGTATCACAGGCCACTAACAGTCCCCATCCAAAGCCCATGCCAAGGTATGGCTTGTGCTAAGTGTGCCAACCCCACCAGATAAGGAGGGGTCTGTTAGCTAGTGTCCCCCCTCATCAACAAAACCAGGAAAGATTCCTGCCAGCACCCTAGTTAACACAACAAACAAGACCACGGTGTATATTAGCCAGTAAAACAATAAATCACCATGTACAATTAGACAATTTTTGTTTGTTTTCATATGCTACGTGTAGATTTCAATTATTAGCATAATTACAACAATATCACTACAGTATAAGGTATAAAGCTTAGCAGTACATTCAAAATAATACAATTACTAGTTACAGAAACAATTAAGACAAACGACAGAGTTCTAGTACACTATCCGTTTACGTGTCCTTCATCAGGTTTGTCATTCTGTTGTTGTTTCTTCACAAGCATGAAGTGCTGCAAGCTGCAATGGAGTAACATACTTAATAAACCACCCAAAACATAAAGAATTCTCTAGTAATACAGAGGAGCATTTTACACTTTATAAACTCACCCATGTTTCAAAATGCTAGTTCTTATACAATTTCTGATGTATGCTACCGCGCTTAGATTCTAGAAAAAAGCAGACAAGCACAATATGTATTTCACAATTCTCTAATGATAACACATACAATAAGAACATCAAAAGTAAGGACAACGTTTTAAAAGTTACCAACCTGGTGACTGGGGAACTCCTTTAGCAAGCTCTAATGTGACTGGGTCTACAGCATATTGTAATTGCCTGAGCCTCCCTCAGTGTGGCACAATATCTCAATGGAGAATCTATAGGCTGCAACAGGTGTTATGTTTTAAGATGGCATGTTCTATCTTAAAGGTACCCTAACCATTTATAGAACAGAACTCAAATCTAATTCCTGATTCAATCCTAATGGAATTAGTATGTGTAGCCTGAAAATAAATTCAGCTTCTCTTAGCAATAAAACACGAGATACATCAACTTGATTATAAGATTATGATCTGTAATGGAACACCATAAACTTAAAGTCTTCTGGTTTGTGTGCTACAGATTTGAAATGGGCAACCATTGGAGCAGACTCCACCTGGTTCCTAATACGAGATAGATGTTCCTGAATATGAATTTTTATAGGTCTTGTGCTTATTCCTATGTAAACCAATTTACATGAACAGACACAGGCATATACCACATTTGAAGTATTACAGTTGCTGAAATGATTAATTGACCCAGCATTTTCTTAGAGTCCTGTTCATAATCAGAGCGAAGAGTAGAATTTCTTTTAAGTCTCAATAATTGTCCATATGGTATGTTATTACGTAATTGAGCTGAATGATAAGAGTCATATTTTAAGAAGGAATTCTTGTCAGAGTTCTTGGGTCAATTTTTACATAGGGGGTACCCAGAACACATTGTCTATTCTGCTTATTCTAGAGCTACCGAAATAGATAGAATGTCCTTATTACAGAACAAAGCCAAAATAGATATAAATCGTATTCAGTGTGCTTTACAATATAATCTCTTAGCGAAACCTATAAAAGCCATTATATTGAAACATTGGCATTTACTCAGTGAGGTTCTGGGGTGTGCCTTGACTCCTTTAATAGGTTTTAGAAGGACCAGAAATTTAGGAGACGTTTTGGTCCATTCTGATATCAGTAGACAACATGGTACAGTTCCAGTCAAATTGGGACACTTTAAATGTGGGAAAAGTTGTAATGTTTGTGCACTATCAATTGAAGGTTCTGTTTTCCAACATCCAACTGGTATAGAGCAAGTGAAGATTAATAATTTCTTATTGTATGTGTTATCATTAGAGAATTGTGAAATACATATTGTGCTTGTCTGCTTTTTCTAGAATCTAAGCGCGGTAGCATACATCAAAAATTGTATAAGAACTAGCATTTTGAAACAAGGGTGAGTTTATAAAGTGTAAAATGCTCCTCTGTATTACTAGAGAATTCTTTATGTTTTGGGTGGTTTATTAAGTATGTTACTCCATTGCAGCTTGCAGCACTTCATGCTTGTGAAGAAACAACAACAGAATGACAAACCTGATGAAGGACACGTAAATGGATAGTGTACTAGAACTCTGTCGTTTGTCTTAATTGTTTCTGTAACTAGTAATTGTATTATTTTGAATGTACTGCTAAGCTTTATACCTTATACTGTAGTGATATTGTTGTAATTATGCTAATAATTGAAATCTACACGTAGCATATGAAAACAAACAAAAATTGTCTAATTGTACACAGTGATTTAATGTTTTACTAACACCCTAGTTAACAGCACTGCCTCAGGGCCAATTCCCCTACCACAATGACAGTGTGAGGTAGGCAAAAACACCCCCTTTCCAGGCCAATTTGAAAAGGGGTGAAATATTCCTACCCGGCCCAAAACTGATGACCCGTGGAAGCCCACATTGTCAAGGGAGGGTGGATGGGCCAACTGAAAAAAGATTGCCCTGATGAGGAAGAACACTGTGCTAATAATCACTAAGTTCCACCATCTGCAGAATACCCGTATGGGCGGGAATCACCCTAAACACAGGCGTCTCTCCTTCCATGTTTGCAAAGGAGGCCCTCCATCCATATGCAACCCATGGATTGCCATCTGTTTAGGGCCATATTATTTTTGAGGCTTAGTCTCAACTCCTTCCCTATCTTGCTTGGCAACAGAATGTACTTAACAGTAGTATAGTACATTGTACTATAGTAACAAGCTTTTGTTGATATTATGGACAAAAGGGCGGAAGGTAATATTTCCTCATGATTTAACAAAGTACTAAAAGGATGCCCCCACCCTTTACGTGCATAGTAGTGGTTATATATGTGGAACAGAAGTTAGAACTCCCAGATCAGGCACTGGGTTGTTGTTATTATACTGTTAGTGGAAGATCTAATAGTCCTTTGTAAAGGCTACTTTGCTGTATGACAACTGATGTAACCTCTTCAATGTCATCAGAAATTAGCTGTGTAACAAATGTCATGCCCAGTCTTTCTCTCCAGTGGGGACCCAAAGCTGCATTGTTCTCTTGTCCTCCATTGTATCCTCACAATAACCCTATGAGGTAGGTCTTGCTGAAAGTATGACTGTTAGTAACACATGACAGGGTGCTTAAAAGCTCTCTTATTACCTATTACCTATCGTGAAGATAACCTGGTTCAGGAAGTTCCAATCCCCTTAATTTTTGGCACTACAGTTCCCATCATCATTTGGGGGGTTGGTGACCAGTTTTCAAACACATGGCATTATTTTCCCATAAGTTATGCCTGCCACAAAGATGCTTAGCTTCCATTGCAAATAACAAAAGAGAGGTTGTCTGGAGGTAACCTGGGCCAGGATATTCCCATGCCTTTCAAATTTGGCCCTGGAACTCCCACAATCATCCTGAAGCTGTGGCCAATTTTGAGTCTCCTATCTTTATTCTCTGATGAGTTATGCCAGACATAAATGGCCAGATGGACAGAAAGGCCAATTCTTTTATTGTTATTGATGCATTGTAACAGTCAGCCAAGTTATTTGTTTTGTTATGATATTTGGTTTTGATCAGGGTCATATGGGGGGCAGGTGGTCTGGGGGCCCATGGTGGCTCTCAGCAGGCTGTCTTCAACACATGGGATGCAGAGTCCTGATTTTTTAATCATGAGCTCCTACACAGCCACCATTTACTTTGCTGCTTTACAGAAGGAGTTGCTGCTAACACACCAGTGTAGAGAGAAAGGAGATCATTCTGGACTCATGCCTTGTACTCATTCTGAGAGGAGCAGAAGCATGGTGGGACATGAAGAACATTAATCCATGACTTGTTCCTCAATATGGTATGCCACCCAGTGATCAGCTTATGTTTTCTGCCCCTGGCTCTATTGCTATGGCACCCTGAGTAGAATTATACCTTTCTAAGACATATAGGCTGAGTTCAGACTGGCAGTTTGAAGCGGGAGCCAGTTGTGGCAAAAAAGCCCCAGAACAAACTGTTCTGGGTTTTCCCAGTCACACTGCGCGGACTGATGCAGGAGCATACTGGGAGGAGGCACCCGGGAGCGTTCAGACTGCTGGCTTGGAGGCGCAGCTGTAAACAGCTTTTTCCTGGTAAATCAGCTATGTGTGCATCCAGCCGATTTGGGGAGGATCCTGTTGCACTGGCACCGCATTGGGCAGTACAGTGGAGCACAGCCAATCATATTGCTGCTGCCTTATGTGCAATGCGGGTTGCTCCCGGTTTTTCGGGTTGGCATTCACACTTCCTGACAACAGAATGAAGCAGGATAAATGGGCTCTCAGGGATTTGCTACCACTTTTACCAGGTATCTTTTAAACGCGGGAGCGAAGCGGAACATCATGGGTTGACTATGGGTGGGGAACGCCAGGCAGATGTGCCTGTGTGAACCCCCCCTTTAATCCGCTTGTAAAACATGGCTGAAACATGGCTATAGCAGGGCAAACTACCAGTCTGAATTCAACCATAGAAGGGTATAATGCTGCTTAGGATTGTACCATTGGTTTGTGGCCCCAATTTTGATACTGACTAGGTCATAGGTCTGGCTCCTCCACTTGCTGTCACATGAATTTGACACCATGTATCCCTGCTATCACACAGCTTCCAGTGAGATGCTTGTTTAGTGGACCTCAGGTCTGGAAAATTTGGAGATCACTGCTGTGCATGGTTCCTCGTCTGATTTTTTTAAATGCAAAGCCTCTCTCCAATGCTTAAAAGAATCTCCTAGGAAAATATACCTAGCAGATGTAGGGCTGAATTATGTTTGACATGAGAACAGCTTTATCCTAACAGCTGCCAAACAGTGCTATATACTGATACAGGTTAACCCCACTCCCCAGTGATATGTGCTTTGCTCCCCATTTTAACCCTCTACCATTCCTTTCCTTCCCTCTGCAACTCCTGAAATGGCTTTGCTTGGGGAGGGGCAGGGATGAGAACTGAAGAAATAGTAAACACATAAAATCATTTACCATGTGCTAACTGAAGGACTTGAGGAGCCATTTGGCAGCATCTTCCCAAGTAAGCTGGTAAGTTTTAAAGTATCAAGCAGAAGTTTAAGGGCATGTCAACATAAGGGCCAATTCTTCTCTCACTACAAAGGCAGATCATACAGATGACAGATGGTTGTATTCACACTGGTTGTATTCACACTGCAGTAAACAATGACATCAAAGCCATATTTTTCATTTCCTGGTTTCTGTTTTTTTCTATTTGTACCACTCAGTCCACTCTACAAACCATTTCTAGAGACACAGGGGCACTCTTATATCAAAATGGCTTGAGGGCAATCAAATGGAGGGCCAGACAGAGATCCTACCACAATCTTGCTCTCTGCCCATATGCATTCATTATATGCACTCTGAATATCTGAATATGGAGCAGAGATCCATCAGTGGCTATTAGCCACAAGGTATAGATAGGAACTCTCAGTCTGGGGCAAGTGATGCTCTGTATTCTTGGTGCTTGGGGGGGGGGACAGTGGGACAGCTTCTAGTGTCCTGGCCCCACTGGTGGACCTCCTGATGGCACCTGGTATTTTTGGCCACTGTGTGACACAGAACATTGGACTGGATGGGTTGTTGGTCTGATCCAATATTGGCTTCTCTTATGTTCTTAAAAGAACTCCAGACTTTTTCCTGCTCATCCCTGGAACTGTTCCAGGGAGAGCAGAGGAGAAAGAAAGAAACAGAAAGGGTAGAAAGCTGCAGCTGAACTTGACAGTGTGATAGAGGGCTGGCCAGCCACTGCCACCACCAATAAAGTTCACTGGCAAAACTAGTTGCTGAGCAGGATCTATTAGAAAAGATCCTTGAATGCTGGAGTGATTATTCCTAGCTACTGCAGTCACCCTCCACTCTCCCCAATGAGAACAAAAATCTGTCTGCTACTATTGTGTTTAGCTCTGTGTCAGCCAGAATCATATGCATCATAATTAATGTCCCCCCTCCCATCTTTTTCTCTCCTCCTTCTCTTTCTAACTTCTATTGTTGTGACATAAACCACAGCATTCCAGTGAAGCAGATTATGATGTCCATTTTACTTTAATTTTTTTTTTTTTTTTGGGGGGGGGGAAGAAATCTGTTTCCATCTCCTAAAATGGCTAGTATTTTCCCTGAATGTACCCATTGCTTGCAGGCTATAACTAAATTCTTGTTCCTAATCACTCTCCCTTTTAGGAACATCCAACAAGCCCCTTGAGCTGTTCTACTGAGGAGAAATTTCTTCTGTCGTCACCAGATGACAAAACAGAAGGTGTCTGTTTAGTAACAAAAGTTTCTTTCAGCATTTTTTTGAAGGAAACAGCAGGAACCTGGTTGTGTAAAAAAAATGGGTAAAAAGATTGTGCAATTTTATCATAGTCTGTAGAAAAGCACTGGATTCAATTCCGTTTGATAAGCATAGAACATTGTCCATTGTACTATAGCATGATGGCAAATAACAGCAGTTTAGCATTGTGGATCTTCACAAAGCAGACCTTTGCTACAGCTATGGAAGTAGAGTTGCCTCCAGTTATCTATAGAAACTCTTTCCTGGTGCCGTGGAAGCCATACACCCAGGGCTCATGGGTGTATAAAAACTACTAGCTTCAGGAAGTAGGTAGTGATGTCCATTCTGGGTACACTAAAATGATGAAGTCAGGAATGACATGGAAAAGTCATACAAAAATATTATTTCCTTTGTGGAAATAGTGGTCCCCATGCACAGATATCGTTTCCTTTGTGACTTTTCTGAAGGCTTGTTCACATGGTCAGAATTTAGAATGTATCATCTTGAGATGGTCACCTTAAGAAGGTAACTCCTGTCACTACAAATAAAAGACTCAACAGAATGTGCAGAATCTCATCACTTTATGGTCAGACATTTATTACATCCTCCATTATCATCACAATGGTTTTGTAGTAATGCACACCTATTGATCAATCCATAAGAACATTTAGGAAAAGAGCTATATAAGCACCCGCACTAATTATGTGTCAAATCAGTGTTGACTAACACAAATAAAGAAGAAAATAGCTTCCCAATCAGCTTGGTTGACCAACAAAACCTCCCAATTATAACAGCCTTCGAATAAAAAAATCTAGCTAATCAGATAAACTTCCCAATGTGACACAAATGTCAGCAAGTCCAGAGACCTGGTAATTTGAAAAGCAGCCAGAAATGCAAATCAAATAAACATGCCTTATGCATTCAATCAACACTGTTTTCACTCCAAGCAAAAAAACCTCATATTTGAAATTAGTAATGGGGCCCATCAGTATTAGTGATGGGGCCCAAAAGTCACCATTCCTGTAAACAAAGGTGTCACCACCACCATTCCAGCTGCCACTGGTTTAGTGGCTCTGAATAGTTCTGCAAACTGATGTCCTATACCTGGTTGTCTTAAGGCCATTAAAAATACTCTCCTCCAATCCAAGAAAGGGCAAAGAATAAGTATGAAACAATATAAAATCTACAGATGTGAAATAGCCAATAAGAATTAACATCCCCTTCTAGGTAGATACAAAGAGC
>JAPDNY010000001.1:92092898-92116388 GCA_029375565.1 Gekko gecko | reverse complement strand
ATGTTGTGTCCTGGGATCAGAAGGCAGAGCTGGCGAAATACAGCCAAGCTTCGCTCTCTGAGAACAATAGGGACTAGGTTCCTGAGCTCGCCAGTAGTGAACCAATGGCAGCATTGGCGGGCGATTCAAACCCGCCAATAGGAATATAGGGCCGTCCCCCCTAACTGTATATAGTTGACCTCCGGCCGTTACTGCTTATTCTTGTCTTGTGTGAAGTACGAATAAACGCGTCTTCTCTTATGTCGTCGTCCGAGTCATGAGGCCCGAAACCCAGTACTTTACAGTGGCGACAAAGGTGGGATTTCAACGCCTTCCGTGACTCCATGAGCGACGAAAAGGACACCGCCGAGCACCGCATCACTGACCCCGAGAGCAGCACCGCACCGCTCGCCGAGCATCGCATCGCTGACCCCGAGAGCAGCATCGCACCGCTCGCCCCGGCGCACGCCTTCCCAGACAGAGCCATGGCCGCCTCTCATGTAACACTGGAGCGCTTCGATCCGTCGCAGCCAGAAACCTGGGACGCATGGGTCGACCAGCTCATCAGCTATTTGGAGCTCAACGAAATCCGCCACCCAGACCAGAAACGATCGATCCTGCTGAACGCGTGCGGCACCCAAACCGTCCGCCTCGCCAAGAGCCTATTGGTGCCCCGCACGGCCTTGGAGAGCTCATTTGGGGAGATCCTGGATGTCCTCAACGCTTACTTTAGCCCCCGGCTGACCTTCCTGGCCAAGAGGATGGATTTCCAGAGGCGAGTCCAGGCCCAAGGGGAATCCATTGCCACCTTCCTGGCCGCGCTAAGGGCGCTCGCGGTGGACTGTGGGTTCCCGAAGGTGGAGGACAACCTGCTGACGCAGTTCGTGTGGGGCCTGGCGGACTCCAAGCTGCGGCGCAAGTTGGTTGGACACCGGAGGCTCTCCTTGGACGAGGCCCTAGACGCCGCAACAGCCCACGAGGCCGCGGAAGGGGAACGCCGGCCGCGGCCGCCCATGTGGTCAGAAGGAGTCCAAGCCCCGGGAATGTAGATACGGAAGAGGTCTTCGCCCTCAGACCTCAACAACGCCAGCTGGCGCCGTTCCAGCAGGCCAACAGAGAGCCAGCCAAGCCTTCCGGCAACCGGACCGTCTGTGCCAGCTGCGGGGAAGGCCACGGAAGGAAATCCTGCAAGTTCTGGGATGCTGTTTGTCACGGGTGCAGGAAGCAGGGACACCTCGCACGGGTCTGCCGGTCCAAGGGCCCCAGGAATTTGAGATCGTCGGTCCCACCGCACCGCGCATCGTCCACCACCTACGAGACGACGGAAGAGGTCGCCGAGTTGTACCATCTCACCGACCAGCCGCTGCAGGTACTTCGCCTCCCCAACCCCAACCTCTCCTCTGCCCCGAAGATCCAAGTAACCGTGCGGATCGAGGGGTCCCCTGTTGCATGGAAGTGGACTCGGGATCGGCGGCGTCCATCATTTCCCTGGACACTTTAAAAATACTTTGCCTATTAGGGGACCCCTCTACGTCCATCGCCACTAAGCTTGGTGGACTTCCAAAAGAACCCCTGTCCCCATCCGGGGAGTCGGCACTTTCCGAGTGCAGTACCGAGACTTTGAGGGGAACTTGGACTTGGTGGTGGTAGAGGGAAATCTCGTGAGTCTCCTCGGGCGGGCGTGGTTCGAGGCCCTAGGCATCACGATTGGGGGAGTGAATAAGTGCGGGGTGCGGGACTGGGGGGCGGTGTGCAAGGAATTCCCTGAGGTCTTTGACGGGAAACTGGGGTGTTATAAAGGAGCCCCCGGTGTCGCTCCACTTAGACCCCACAGTGACGCCCGTCCGACAGCGCTTCCGCACCGTGCCCCTGGCCCTCCGCCCGAAAATAGAGGCCGAACTGGACCGGTTAGTGGCCCAGGGAGTCCTAGAGCCCGTCCCGAACGCCCGATGGGAGACCCCGATTGTGACACCCGTCAAGCCAAACGGGGAAATCCGCATCTGCGCGGATTATAAGTGCACCATTAACCAGGCACTTCAGGCGCACGCATACCCCGTACCCGTTGTCAGCCATGTCTTAGCCACACTGGCGGGGGCGTGCATATTTGGAAAGCTGGATCTCGCGCAGGCGTACTAGCAACTCCTGGTAGATGAGGCCACTGCCGAGGCACAAACCATAGTGACCCACCGGGGGGCCTTCCGGGTGAAGCGGCTGCAGTTCAGGGTCAGTGTGGCCCCAGGGATATTCCAAAATCTAATGGACGATTTGTTGAAAGGGATCCCTGGGGTGACGCCGTTTTTCGACGACGTCCTCATCGCCGCGACCACCCCTGAAAGCTTCGCCGCCCGCCTCCGAACTGTACTGGGACGCTTCCAAGCCGCGGGGCTGAAAGTGAAGCGGGAAAAGTGCCTCCTCGGGGTGCCGGAGGTGGAGTTCTTGGGATACCGGGTAGACGCAACAGGCCTGCATCCGGCGAGGGACAAGGTGAAGGCCATCGTGGAGGCCCCCGCCCCGAAGTCCAAGGCCGAGCTCCAGGCGTTCTTAGGCCTCCTGAACTTTTACCACGCCTTTCTCCCTCACAAAGCCGCCGTGGCCGAACCCCTGCACAGGCTACTGGATAAGGCAACACCTTGGGCATGGGGAGCGAGGGAGGAGGCGGCGTTTCGGGGGTTAAAGTACTCTTGATTTCCAACGCGGTACTCGCCCACTTTGATGAAAAACTCCCGGTAATCCTTGCGTGCGACGCATCACCATATGGGGTCGGGGCGGTCTTGGCCCACAAGCTACCGGATGGGAGGGAAGTCCCGGTGGCTTACTACTCCCGCACGCTGTCCCCCGCGGAGCGGAACTATGCTCAAATCGACCGGGAGGGCTTGGCACTGGTGGCGGGGGTTAAAAGTTTCCCAACTTTGTGTACGGGTGGCCCTTCACGCTCGTAACCGATCATAAGCCGCTCTTGGGACTGTTTGCGGCAGACAAACAAACGGCGCAGGTACTGTCGCCCGGGTGTTGCGCTGGTCCTTGTTTTTGGCGGGCTACCAGTACCAGTTGGAGCATCGGCCGGGCAAGGCGCTGGGTCATGCTGACGCCTTGAGCCACCTGCCGCTGCCGCATACAGGGGAAGATCCGGCCCCGGCTCCCACAGTATTGTTAATGGAGGAGCTGCCAAACCCCCCCCCTTCAGGCTGCAGACGTGGCCGCCCGCACGTCCCGTGATCCCATTCTCTCCCGGGTCCTAAATTGGGTGGTGAGGGGATGGCCAGCGGAACAGACAGGGCCAGAGTTCACGGCATACAAAGCCAGGCGGGAAGAGCTATCCGCCTTAAAAGGGTGCTTGTTATGGGGGGACAGGGTGGTCATCCCGGGGCCCATGAGACAAGGGGTTCTAGAAACGCTACATGAGGCCCACCCCGGCATTGTACGAATGAAAGCTCTGGCAAGGAGCTACGTGTGGTGGCCCGGGATGGACGCCGAAATTGAAACCTGGGTCCGGGGGTGCACACGGTGTCAGGAAGTCCGCCCC
Source organism: Gekko gecko (assembly GCA_029375565.1). Classification (NCBI taxonomy): domain Eukaryota; kingdom Metazoa; phylum Chordata; class Lepidosauria; order Squamata; family Gekkonidae; genus Gekko; species Gekko gecko. The sequence goes on along the minus strand of JAPDNY010000001.1, from coordinate 92,112,886 downwards.
AATCCCCCGAGAGTGCCAAACCAAAGCTGGGAGTCTACCCACAAGCCGTGGTCACGCCTACACATAGATTTTGCGGGGCCGTTTCAGGGGCTCCAGTTCATGGTGACGGTAGACTCCTACTCGAAATGGGTGGAAATAAGCCCAGTGTCTACCACCTCCGCCAAAGCGGCAATAAGGGCTCTGCGGAAAATATTCGCGACGCACGGGTTACCAGACACAATCGTGTCGGACAACGGGGCAGCGTTCACATCTGCTGAGTTTCAAGCGTTCCTCGAAAAGAACCTAATCAGGCACATACGATCAGCGCCCTTCCACCCGGCAACAAATGGACAGGCAGAGAGAACGGTACGCACCGCCAAAGAAGCCCTGAGCCGCATAACGGAGGGGGACTGGGAGTTCCGGCTGGCCCGCTTCCTTCTAACATACCGCACCACCCCAAACCCCATCTCCGGGCATTGCCCCGCAGAACTATTGATGGGCCGCCGCCCTACCACTTTATTAGACAGGCTCCACCCGGACCGAGCCCCAGAGAGAAAGCTGGTCGAGACCCGGGAGGCGCCCCGAAGCTTCCTTCCGGGGGAACCTGTCTACTTCCGGAATTACGGGGCGGGGCCTCAGTGGGTGGCCGGGCGCATCCTAAAACCCACCGGGCCAGTGTCATACGAGGTCCTAACAGATGGGGACTGGGTCCTCCGTAAACATGTCGACCAGCTCCGGAGGCGGCAAGACCCCGACACAGAGATCCAGTTACCGGGAAACGCCGCGGCCGCCCCAGCATCCGATCGACTGCAAGCACCGACAGCGGAGCCAACGCCGGAGTGTCCACGGAATCCGGAGGGGGCCCCGGAGACAGCTGAACCGCCACCGCCGCTGCCGCCGCCGTTACAGCCGCCACCGTCACCGCCTCGGCTACTACCAGAGATCCAAGCTCCTGGTGCTGGCGGACCACCCGATAGGGGCCCCGCCAGTCCGGTATCGGCCCCCGACGATCGCTAAGAGAACGGAGGGCACCAACATACTTAAAGACTACGTCTCCTGATAGGAGACGAACTATGGGGGAGGGGTGTTGTGTCCTGGGATCAGAAGGCAGAGCTGGCGAAATACAGCCAAGCTTCGCTCTCTGAGAACAATAGGGACTAGGTTCCTGAGCTCGCCAGTAGTGAACCAATGGCAGCATTGGCGGGCGATTCAAACCCGCCAATAGGAATATAGGGCCGTCCCCCCTAACTGTATATAGTTACCTCCGGCCGTTACTGTTTGTTCTTGTCTTGTGTGAAGTACGAATAAACGCGTCTTCTCTTATGTCGTCGTCCGAGTCATGAGGCCCGAAACCCAGTACTTTACAGCCTACAATCCCCACAATGATTGGGATGGTTTTTAGCCAATGGGAGTGCAGGGATTCTGGGAGGAGACTGTTGCATTCTTGTGGAGGTGTGTCTTAAGCTGTAGGCTGTGGGAAATGGTGTCTTTCTTCACACAGGAGTGAATTGGACTGTGCTAAGCTCTCTGTGTTGTGAGGAAATGGATCTTCCTATCTCTCTGCAGTTTTCCCTCTCACGGAGTCACTGAGGGAGCAGAGCTGGTCTGAGAGGAAAAGGTCCCTCACTAGTCAGAGTGACTGTTACAGGTAGTGGGGCCTGGTAAGAAGGCTTGTAGGCCTTAAGTAGTACCAGTTAAGGAGTAATAGGTAGCTGCGTTAGCTGTGTTCTTTTTGCCTTTCAATACTGTTATACCTTTTTAAAGCACCTTGCCTTATTTGCCTTGCCCCAGTATTGTTCTTAATAAACCATTGTTAAGTACTCTGCCTGGTCATCATGTCTGTGTTTTCTCGGCTGTAAAAGGGGCATTTTTGGATGGGCTTCAGAGGGTACCCTGGGCGTTCTCAAGGGACTGTAAGTCCAGGGTGGTGGCAGCAGAAGGTGGCAACTCGCTGGGGTCATGACAGTGGTAATCTAATTAAGCTCCCTGTTTTTGGTCTCCCCCCACCTGAAAACTTCCTAGCTACAGAGCTGCTGATGACCAGGGATGAATTGGCCATAAGGACATGGAGGAAATGCAGGTGGTGTCTGCCTCCCCCACCAAGGCCACTCCAGCCCCAAACATCTCATGCACCATTCACTTGTTTCAACTCCCTTGCCACTCAGAGGGCTAGGGCAGATGACTCCTTCATAGAGCTCCCTCACCCTACACAGGGCTAGGGCCTGGGAAGCCAATTCATTTGCAGTAATGATGAGAAAGATGCATTTTGCTTCTTCCCCCTCCATTGGGGTGGGCCTTTTGCTTCTGAGGCTGCCCAGCTAAAAGCCTTTGCATTCCCCCTCCTACACCCATGCACACAGCTTATTCACATAATTATGATTCAAATGTAGGATATTTTCAGTAATGCTGTTTTGCTAACTAGCATGGGTTATTCGCAGGTCATCATCATAGTTTAGGAAATTCTAAATCCTTCACCATCAGTCTTCAGAAACAGTAGATCATGTGGTAAAACTAGCCACTTTTAGACATTCTAAGTGGACAGAATGAACATCAGTAAACGAAGAGCAAGACTGTGTCAGCAAGCACAGCTCTTGACCTACACAACTTAATTTGAACATAGTTACAGATCTTATGAGCCTACTTGTATATTGTTCTCTCCAAGTGTTCAAGAATCCTCGATCTACCCTAGTTCCCAATTACGTTGAGAAAGCCAACACATTCCAATGAATATGCAAATCAGAGGCAGAACTTGCTACAGCAATACCACTCCATGCATGTTTATTCAACACACTTAGAATGCAGGATTATGAACATCCCTCCCCAACCCCATTCTAGAAAACTAGTTTCAGAGTGTAGCCATGTCTGCAGGAAAACAGATTCGAGTCCAGAAGCACCTTAGAGACTAAAAAGATTTTGGGGGCATAAGCTTTCAAACAATGGTGTTGCATGTTTTCTCCAGGTACTGCTATATAACTGGGTTTTTACAGTCTCCTGGACTTTTTGTCATTCACTTTTATAAGCCAACAAGTTGCAATTTTAATAAAGAATTGACATCCTGACTCACAGTGCAGTCCTGAACAGAACCTTCTAAACCTGTACTCCAGTCCGTGGATTTACAAAAGTCCACAAAGGATTCCACTGCAAGTCCTGGATCCCATTTTCAAAGGCTATGAGGGGAGGGGTAAGATGATAAAGACATCAATCTGACTTCTACCGAGTCAGACCACCAGTCCATCAGGGTCCGGATTGTCTACTGAGACTGGCAGCAACCCTCCAGGGTCTCAGGCAGAGAGAGGTCTTCCACATCACCTACTACCTGATCATTTCTTGTTGTTTTTAACTGGAGTTCCCAAGAATTGAACCTGGACCTTCTGTACACCAAGCAGATGCTCTACCACTGAGCCACTCAGGACAAACCCAAATATTTTGCTCGTGAGAACATTCATGGATAGGGTTGCCAGCCTCCAGGTAGTGGCTGGAGATCTCCTGCTATTACAACTGATCTCCATGTGACCAAAATAAGTTCCCCTGGAGAAAACGGCTGCTTTGGGAGGTGTCTCTATGGCTTTATTTATTTATTTATTTATTTATTTCATTAGATTTGCTAGGCCGCCTTTCCCTGCAGGCAGGGCTCAGGGCCCATTGAAGTCCTTCCCCTCCCCAAACACTGCTCTCTTCAGTCTCTACCTCCAAAATCTCCAGGAATTTCCCAACACGGAGCTGGCAACCCTATTCAAGGTACATAAGCCAAAGGAACATTAACCCAGAGTTCAGTTTTCTATTTACAGAGGCAGAACTTTCCTAGGCATAAATTCCATGCTTATCCCTTTGCAGAAAAAAATACAAGGGATCTTGTGGCATTTTAAAAATTAAACATTTAGAGCAGCACTCACTTCCATGGGAAAGAGTGCTCTTCATGAGATTTATGCATTTATTTAAAACATTTATTAGCCACCTTTCTACCCTGCAGGAACTCAATGCGGCTTACAATGAAAGACACAATAAAATACACCAACACCACAAGTGCTCATTGCCAAAGCCTTGCCATGCCCTCAGTGCCAAAGTGCTCTCGGAGGGACCCAGGCAGCAAAGCGGTGATGCCAGTGTGGGGTTCCATGGGGGATCCCCACATCAGGAGGGCTCGGGGAGGGAAAGCTTTTGGTGAGGGAGGGGCGCCGGAGCAGAGGGTGGGCTGGCAGGCCAGTGCAGCATTATCCTTCGGTGGCACTCTAGGCAACAGCCTAACCTTGCCTTATGGACTTGCCAGGCCTGTCTCTTAAGGTGCTACTTGACTTGAATCTAGCTTTTCTACTGCAGGCCAACATGGCTACCTTCTGAATCTACCTAGAAAACTAGAATGCTTGAGAGAAAGCTAAGGTAGAACATGTAGTATGCTATTTATTTAAGCAACTCTGAATTGTCTTGTATCTCAGGGGCACAAACTTCATTCATCCATATGAGAACACTGGAATAATCAGGGCTCTTTTTGTAGCAGGAACTCCTTTGCATATTAGGTGACACACCCCTAATGTAGGCAATCCTCCAAGAGCTTACAGAGCTCTTCTTACAAGGCTACATTAGGGGTGTGCCTAATATGCAAAGGAGTTCCTGCTACAAAAAGAGCCCTGGCCGAATAATGATTATCATTGACATGTTGCATTGTTATCCAAGGAACTCAGAGCAGATCACAAAGTTCCCCCTTCCCTCACAACACCCTGTGAGGCTGAGAGAAACTGGCCCCAGGTCAATGAGTAAAATTTGTGGTTGAATGGAGATGTGAACCTAGTCCAGCCCACTGCTATAACATACCAGCCCATGAATTGAGCAGCATGGGAGCTGAACTTCTTCATCAAACTCTAGGATTGCCAGCTCTAGGTTGAATCATTTGGGGCTAGAGCCTGGGGGGGGGGGGGCAAGGTTTGGCGAGGGACCTCAGCAGGGTACAGTGTCATAGAGTCCATTCTCTAAAGCAGCCATTTTCTCCAGGGAAACTGATCTCTACAGTATGAAGATCAACTGTAATTCCAGGAGATCTTCAGAGCCCACCTGGATTTTCAACTCTTGTTTGGTCTACTCTTGTCATTGCATACAATCCCTATAGGAAAGCAGTTCTGAATTAATTGCCACATATTCTGCATTCATATTCACACTGAGCTGTCACTAGGAATAACTTTCACAGGAGGATTGATCTGATTGTTCTATCCCCCCCACCCCATGAGTACTGCAATTACTGGGTTTATTGAGTGCATATAACAAGGGACATATTGTATTTATTTATGCAGAGGTTGTTTCATTTAGTGATTTGTATGTGCTGTTGTAGTAGGGGGGGAGAAGAGAGATTCAGTCTGAGTTCTTCTCTCTTTCCTTGGATTAACAACCTGACAGAAACTTGGTGCTCATAAAAATAGGTGTTGGAGTGTGAGGAATAATGTTAAGGAAAGTGCTATTCCATTTCTCCACCACAGTTCTATTGATACATTCAGTCCTGACCTTTCTAGCACTGAGATAGCAGGTCAAGAATGAGACACATTCTGAAAGTTTAGCTTTGACACATTACAAACTTGATTAAGTATCAGCATTTAATCCACTTTCATCCTTTCTCTGGTTTTTTTCATTTCTAGCTTTTAGGGTTGCCAACAGTTTCAAGAAAAAAAAACTACCTTCTCCTTTAATAGAATCTAAATGGAGTATCATTTGCCAGGTGATATTATTTACACTCCAGTTTTCACCACTGTAAAGTACTGGGTTCCACGCATTAGGACTCGGACCACGACATAAGCGAAGATGCATTTATTGGTACTTTACATATTGAACAACAAATAACGGCAGGGTGGCCAACCAGGGGTCTTTTTGGGGGAGCGCACCGGAGCACAGCTCCGGGAGCTCAGGAGCCAAGCCCCACCCCCAGCCGGTCCCGGGGAGTCTTTCAGGCAGCCGAATGTCAATTTCAGCTCCATTATATCCTATGGGCCATTGAAGTCAATGGTGAAAACACAGGGTATATTCTGGGGCTGGAGGAGGAATTTGAGGGAGAGGCTCCAAACTCACAGGGTAGCTGATGGAGCCTCTCCCAAGATACCCACCAAGTTTCAAGAACATTGGATCAGGGGTCCAACTCTATGGGCCCCAAAACAGGTTGCCCCTATTCCCTCCATTGTTCCCTATGGTGGGAAAAGGTAACTTTTCCCCCATAGAGAACAATGGAGGGAAAGGGGGCAACCTGTTTGGGGGCCCATAGAATTGGACCCCCTAGTCCAATGTTCTTGAAACTTGGTGGGTATCTTGCAGAAAGGCTCCATAAGCTACCCTGTGAGTTTGGAGCCTCTCCCTCAAACCCCCTCCCTCCAGCCCCCAGAATATACCCTATGTTTTCACCATTGACTTCAATGGCCCATAGGATATAATGGGGCCGAATTGCCGCCAAATTTCTTTCATTCCCTCCTTTCCTTCTCTCTTTTTCCTCTTTCCCTCCTTCTTCTATTCTCTCTTTCTTTCTTTCCCACCTTCTTCTCTTCTCTTTTTTCCTCCTTTCCCTGTTTCCCTCCTTCTTCCCTCTCTTTCTTTCCCTCCTCCTTTCCTTCTCTTTCCTTCCTTCTTTCCTTCTTTCCTTCTTTCCTTCTCTCTCTCTCTCTCTTTCCTTCCCTCTTTCCTCCTTCTATGGCCCAACTCTCATGAGAAGGAGTTTAAACTTTAAACCCTTTCTCTCTTAGCTCCCCCACCCAGACCAGCTGGGGAAGGGAAGGGAGGCTTTTGAAGATGCCTCACCCCCTTTTGCTTCCCCTTCTGACTTAACTTCCGGTGATGTCAGGGGGCGTAGCATATGCTAAAAGCCTAATATCTCATTAGCATGCCATATGCTAATGAGCTCCTGCAACTGTTTTTCTACGATAAGACCCCTGTGGCCAACTATATACAAAATGGGGGGACGCCCCAATGTTCTATTGGTGGGTTCAGATTTCCCACCAAGGTTCCTATTGGCTCCTTACTGGGAATTTGAGAGCCTAGTCCCTATTGTTTTCTGGACTGAAGCTAGGCTGCTTCTGGCTGACACTTGTCCCTGGTCTCAGGACATAACACCCCTCCCCCTTGGTTCTGTCCCTACCCAGGTGATGTAGTCCTGCAGGTATGAAGGGGGCCGGCGCTCCCTGAGAGACCTTCTGGGGGCCAGTACTGGTTCTGTGGTAGCCCTTTCAGGCTGAGGGTCGGAGACCGCCGGCTGAGATGTTTGTTGCTGTGGTTGCTGCAGAGGTGGAACCGCTGTATTGCCTGCAGCCGGACTGGCTTCTCCTTGGGGAAGGGACTCATGCCCTTCCAATTTAGGGGCCTGCTCATTGGTTGCCGGTGTGGGGATCTCGGGGTTGTCGGGTTGCAGCGAGGGCACTGCAGCTTCTGGGGTTTGTCACCATCGCAGTTGGTCGATGTGCTTTCATAGCAGCTTGTGCCCTTCTGTGACAACCTCATAGGACACCAGGCTGGTGGGCCTAATGATCCTACCGGCCAGCCATTGCGGACCCGACCCATAATTTTTAAAATAGACGGGCTCTCCGGGAAAGGACCCTCTAGGCGCCTCTCGGTCCTCGATGGACTTCCTGGACTCGGGGACGTGGTCAGGGTGGAGCCAGTCCAAGAGGGTCGCAGAGCAGTGGCCCATTAGCAGTTCCACAGGGCTGTGGCCGGAAACCGGGTTTGACATTGTCCTCTGGGTCAGGAGGAATTGGGCAAACCAGAACTCCCAATCCCCATCTGTTATGCAGCGCAGGGCTTCCTTGGCCGTCTGGACCGTTCTTTCCGCCTCTCCGTTAGTTGCGGGGTGAAAGGGGGCCGACCGTATGTGCTGGATGAAGTTTCACTGTAGGAAAGCCTGAAATTCGGCCGAGGTAAAGGCGGTCCCATTATCTGACACAATTGTGTCCGGTAAGCTGTATGTGGAAAAGATTTGGTGGAGGGACTTTATTATGGCCTTGGATGATGTGGTGGACACCAGGCTGATCTCTACCCACTTTGAGTATGAGTCCACCGTAATTAAGAATAGTAGCCCTTGGAATGGCCCGGCAAAGTCCACATGTAGGCAGGACCAAGGTTTGTGGGTGGACTCCCACTTCTGTGTTGGGGCACTCGGAGGGTTGGGGCGGACTTCCTGGCAGATGTTGCACCCCCAGACCCATGTCTCTATCTCTGCTTCTATCCCGGGCCACCACATGTAACTTCTTGCAAGGGCCTCCATGTGGACTACGCCTGGGTGTGCTTCGTGTAGTGTGTGTAGAACCCCCTGTCTCATGGATCCCAGTATCACCACCCTGTCCCCCCATAGTGAGCATCCCTTAAGGGCTGAGAGCTCGTCTTTCCTGGCCTTAAACACTGTGAACTCCATCCCCGCAAGAGCCGGTGGCCATCCCCTCACCACCCAGCTCAAGATCCGGGAGAGGACAGGGTCCTTGGAAGTGCATGCGGCCACATCTGAAGCCTGCAGGGGGGTCTGGGAGACCTTCTAGCATGAGTACCCCCAGAGTGGGAGCCAGGTGTTCAGCTATCAGAGGAAGTGGAAGCTGACTCAGGGCATCGGCGTGCCCCATTGCCTTGCCCAGCGGATGTTCTAGTCTGTAATTATACCCGCCGAGAACAGGGACCAATGCAGGACATGGGGTGATAGGACCTGCGCATTTGCTTGTCGTCGGCCATGAATAACCCCAGGAACGGCTTATGATCTGTGACAATCGTGAAGGCGCGGCCGTATACAAAATTGTGGAATTTTTTTACGCTGGCCACGATTTGCAATTTGCACGTAATTGTACTCAGCGGGTGATAGTGTGCGAGAATAATACGCTGCTGGGACCTCTCTCCCATCTGGGAGGAGGTGGCCCAAGACCGCCCCTACCCTGTAGGGCGATGCATCGCATGCAAGTATTACAGTAAGGGACTCATCAAAACGAGCGAGGACCGTGTTAGATATCAACAAAGTTTTCACCCCCTGGAACGCGTCCTTCTCCTGTGACCCCCCAGACCCAGGGGGCCAATTTGTCCAAGAGTCTTCGGAGGGGTTCGGAAATATGCAGATGGCATTCTGCTTTATTTTCCAGTGAATCTAAGGGAGGTTGCAGAAACCCTATCTCGGTGCCTGGAGGCAGTTTTGGGGTGGATGCAGGACAATAAATTGAAGGTTGTGTTAGATGAGTTTCAGGGAAGAAAATAAAGTATTGTGCCTTCGCACACACACCAATTTTCTCAGCAGCAAATCATCTCTTCCCAGGCACATATGCCCAGAATTGGTTTTATATGTTTTAATGTGTTTTAAATTTTATTGTATTTATCAAAATGTTGTGACCCGCCCTGAGCCCGTTTATGGGATGGGTGGGATATAAATGAGAAAAATAAATAAATAAATATCAAGTTTTATTACACATGTGCACATGTAATTACACCATAAGTAGCAACCCATAGTATTTAACCCAGTACTCATTTGGTTTCAACCTGGGTAATGAAATGTTCATACCTGCTAGTTCAGGCAATCCTAATACAGATTAATCCTTACTTGGCAATAAATCCCCACAAAATTGATGGGACTTACTTCTGAGTAAACAAAGTAATACAACAAGAATCAGGCTGTCCATCTGTTCTGGAATGACAAATATATAGAGAGAAAAAGCAAGACATATTGAACAGCTGAGAATAAAAACACCCAATATGAGATATTGAAACCCCCCACTACTTGAATTCCCAAGTATCCCAGGCCAGAACACAGAACCTACCACAGTGCTGACAGATTTGATTATTTTAAATAGTATGTAAAATAATCTCATGTCACACTAAGGTAAAAAAAAAAAATCTAGGATGGAGAGCAACTCCTGACATACCGTAATTTGAGAGGTAGCACCAATCAAGTCTCCATCAGATTGGAAATTTTCTTCACACAGTAAAGATCAATAAATGTAATTATTTGGCCTTAAAGCTCATGAATTCTGAAGAGGCATTTGGATTACTTTAGAGAATGAATGATGTTTTATTGTATGTCAAAGCAGATTGGAATAATAACATTCACCTCAAAACCATTTCAATGAGAATTAAACCTTTCACTATCCCTTCGGGACTTTGATTTCTTAAAGGAGTGTTACAGTCATAGTAAGGGGGAAATATTCAAACCGTGGAATGTGACAAAGCCCAAAGCTCTGTGAGTCATCAGTTTGTCAACAAGAGATACAGGAGAATGTATGCACAAAACACTGATCTCTCTCTCTCTCTCTCTCTCTCTCTCTCTCTCTCTCTCTCTCTCTCTCTCTCTCTCTCTCTCTCTCTCACTCACACACACACACACACACACACACACACACACCCCTACTGTGCTATGGGAAATGTGTAAGCCTCCAAGATCTCAGAACATGGTTGCCAACCAACCAGAATCTTAAATTTTGTTATTATCTATGTCAAAACTGACTTGGGTGCTAGGGTCAGCAGTCAAGAAATTGTGGAGGGATGGGATCTGTTCTCCCCATGACCTCACTTGACAGGAGGTTGAAGGGCTCTGAGTTCTAGGCACCCATGGCACTCCAGTTTGTGTGCTGATCAATCACACTGTTATGTTGCTAGGAATTAATGGTCCATGTGGCCCATGCAGGGATGCCACTCACATCCTACCAGCCATTCCTCCCACTGGGCATCTAGGCAGGAAAAAGGGGAGGAATAGGGGATGATTGCCAGCATTCCTAGCATGCTCACAGATCTGGTGCTCATGTCAGGGTGGCAAGGAGGAACAAGGTTACATTGAGCCCTATGGAGTTCCTTCTGCATATGGACATGACAGTCAGGGATCGAATATCTGCTTTGCATGCAGAAGGTCTGACATTCAATATCAGGCATCTTCCAGTTAAAAGGATCTGAGACACCTTGAAAGATGAATGATCTGACTCAATAGAAGGCAGATTCATGTGTTTATGTGACAGTCACATGGAAAAAGCCAGTGTGGTGTAGTGGTGGAGACCTTGGAGTAGTGGTTAAGAGCAGTGAACTCTAATCTGGAGAACTGGGTATGATTCCACAGTCCTCCACATGAAGCCAGCTGGGTGACCTTGGTTCAGTCACAGCTCTCAGAGCTCTCTCAGCTGCCAAAAAAAAGGTATAGCATGCCACCTAGTGGTACATAACACTAAAAGAGTTAAAACTTAAGGCTGCCAGGCAATCTTAGGATCTCCTGGCTATACTACATGCAATGCCATATGATCTTCATCTTCATCATCATCATCATCATGAGTACATCCCCATGAACTGAATAACTTGCATGTAGTACACAAGGATGAGGGACTGTGGTGGCTCAGAGGTTAAGATGCTGAGCTGCAGACCAGAAGGTCTGTAGGTCGGCAATTCAAGACCCAAATGCCACATGACGGAGTGAGCTCCTGTCTCTGGTCCCAGCTCCTGCCAACCTAGCAGTCTGAAAGCAAGAAATTGCAAGTGCATAAATAGGTACCACTTTCGTGGGAAGGTAACAGCATTCCGTGCACCTTGGAGTTTAGTTATGACCACAGAAACATCATCAGACAGCACTGGCTCTTCGGCTTGGAAATGGAGATGAGCATCACTCCCTAGAGTTGGATTCAACTAGCTTTTGAGCAAGAGAAACTTTTTAATACACAAGGAATCCAAGGTACCCTGTTTATCAAAAGAAAAAGTACACAAGAATCGGATATTTATTTACATTCCACCCCCCCAAACAGGTGATTCAAAGTGGACTCCCTCAAGCAATTAAGATACAGTAGCAAAATATATACAGTTTGGAACAATGTCATCCAAGTCACCCTGGTTGCTAGAAAATCCTGAAGAGGACAGCCCTCATATACCAGCTTTGAGCAGAAGCAGTAGCCATATCCGTAAGTTCCAACAGTAAATCAAGTATGGGGGAAGGGAGTGGAGTTCCCTGTCAATCCAGAGAATAATTTGGGGCATTGGGTCTGAAAATAAGAATTATGAGAGGCCGAGGCTCATATTTCCAGGCACGGGATGCAACCGCAGCAGCACCTCTGTCTCTGGCTGGAGCAAGCGGCTTGAGAGAGAGGCTCAGAGGAGGCTGGGGCTTAATAAGGACACTGATTAATACCATATCAAGGCTTGGAATGGACAGCGAAAAAAATTGCTTTAGTATCTGTTAGGAGGTCCCTGTTGATGACATCCATTTGTGCAAGAACTGAACCCTCTGGAATTGCTTATAAGGTCAAATGCTTCATAGCATGGAAGGGGGTGGGAATGGTGTGTCATTTTAAATGCCTGTCAGCCAAAGCTAGCTTCTTGCCTAGAGGGGGTCCCCCCCTCCCCACTACTTCCTGCTGTGTACAGAGTAGTACAGAATGGATTGCCGCATTGCTTATGGAAATAGACCTTTCCAGTGGCACATACAAATTCCTCCCCTTTTGAAGAATCTAGATCAAAGCACTGGCACATGACAGTTCAGAAAAATGTAAAATAGGTTCAAGGCACCAGCATGGGGGGGCGGTTATGTGGACGTCATTTCTCCATAAGGCTGTGTGACAAGGCCAACGTGTTACTGTTATCTCTGTTCATTGTATTATCTTCCATTCTGCCTCAGAAGCATCATGCCCACAGATTCACTTCAGGAGTGCATGTTTATAGATGTTTACGTCACACCAGCTCTTAGGAGTGGGGGAATATGCATCTCTATGTATTGCAAGATATGTTGTTTTGATCTTAGATTTGGTGGGCAGGGGTACGAAGGCGTCTTGAGCACGTAGTTGGATGCAGGAGAACTACATGAGTTAATGAGCGAGGGATTCCATATGCAAGAAAGGTAATTCTATTGCACAAGCTCCCCTGGAGGCTAAGAGATCACAAGAACACTTCACACATTGCCTTATTTGTGTATGTGTGTGTACACCAAAGGTATATTAAGTACACTGCTAAAAATACATGCAAATGCAATTGTAATGCTCATGTAAAATTATATGAGACTGGGTTGACTTTAATGTGATTGATTTTGTATGTGCATGGAGTTGGTAGGGGGAATGTCATGCATTTTTTAGGTCCATATTGGCACCATGGCAGAATATATCAGTGCTGCTCTACATACCATTCCATTTTTTCTTTTTTATGTAAACAGCTTAACTTCCTATTAACAATAGGTGCATGTTCTAGATCCCAAAAAATCCTTACGGTTGTTGTTGTTGTTTTCCATTTATTAATTGCCTATCCCCACAGTTGTGGAGCTCTAGGTGATGTACAAAATTCTAAAAGCCTAAAAACATAAAACCATACACAACAACATACAGTAATTAAAAAAACAAGTGGCAAGAATTTTGTAGCTCCCTCCCATGTCTGGTCTGTGAGTGCTTCAATATGTTCAGGGGGAGTAAACTCTATAAGGAGTAGGGGTCCAGGTGGGATGTCAGCCATGATGTTAACCGTTGCTGTCCTCAACCAAATGCCTGATGGAACATCTCTGTCTTACAGGCCCTGTGGAATTGCATAAGATCCTGTAGGGCCCTGGTGGTATTTGGCAGAGAGCTCCACCAGGTTGGGGCCAGGGCCAAAAAAGCCCAGGCCCTGATCGAGGACAGCTGGACCTCCCTAGGACCGGAGACCACCAGCAAATTGTTCCATGAAGAGCATAATGCTCTCCTGGGGGTGTAATGGAGGAGGCAGTCCCACAAAGGTTTGCCAACCCCCACTTGAGAAATTTCTGGAGATTTGGGGATGGAGCCTGGGGAATGTGGGATTTGGAGGGAGGGAGCCAATGTGGTATAGTGGTTAAAGGGTGGTGGACTCTAATCTGGAGAACCAAGTTTGATTCCCCACTCCTCCACATGAAGCCTGCTGAGTGACCTTGGGTCAATCACAGTTCTCTCAGAACTCTCTCAGCCCCACCTACCTCACAAGGTGCCTGTTGTGGGGAGAGGAAGAGAAGGCCGCTTTGAGACTCCTTTGGGTAGAGAAAAGTGGGGTATAAAAACCAACTCTTCTTCTTCATCATCCAAGGCAGCCATTTCTTCTAAGAAAACTGATCTCTGTGATCTGGAGATCTGTTGTAATTCTGGGATATCTTCAGATATACCCACCTGGAGATTGGCAACCATATAATAAACAGTTCTTGAACTGTGAGTCTAAACCCAAAAGGAGGGGATCTACTGTTCATAGCTGACCCAAGGGTTTTTTTGGCATTCTGGTAAACTTTGGTGCCTCCCCCCACCAATTCAATAGAAAGAAAAAGTGAGAATGAACATTTTACTTGCTGGATATTGAAAATGAACAATTTAAAAGTAAAAACAGAAAAGCTCTTCAAAACATACCATCACGTACCTCACATACCATCATGGCAGCAGCTACAGAAGATTGGAAACAACAGAGATGGAGATTCCAGAATCTAGTTAATATCAAGCTTTCCTTCAAGCCACCACTGCAGTTTGACCTTCTGGAATCAGCAGGGCCAACCTGTCTATTGGAGTCAAAGGACATGTCCCTCCCCCGCCCCCAGCAGCACTAGTGAATGTCACTGCTTTAGGGCAGATGCAAGTGATGGTCTGGAGCAGCTGCAAGAGAGAGGTAGTAATGCATGCCTGCAAGATCACAGCATCTATTACTTACATTTATATTCTGAATGTCTCCCATTGTGACATTCCAGGAAGCATACAGGGTCTCCTGTGGGAGTGTGGGTCCTCCTTAGCCAGTACTGCCAGAGGAGGTGGTGGGACTCACAATGTTTCACAAGGATTGAATCATCTAACACCTGCTATAAAGCTTTTGTCTATCAGCCCTGCTCTTTGCTAAAGGGACAGTTTTGCTGAGGACACTTTGCCTTGAACTAAACAATTATTGAAAGGCACTTTCTGGACCAGAAGAAACAAAATTAATTTTATTTATTAATTACTTCTGAATTAAGTTTCAATACTGTAGATTGAATTGGTTATTTTTTAATTTTATTTTTTGGTTCTAGATTATTATCAGTGAAATATTATTTGGCATATGATTTGATCTTGGGAGGGCTTGTTTATACTTTTATTCTATGCCTAGTAATTTCACTTTGGAAGTAAGTCAATGTTTTTTAGTATAATATAGGCATTGTTTATTTATTCATTTATTATATGTATTTAATTTTGCATGTATTCATGCTGTATAATTATATTGTATTATGGTATAAGCCAATTTGTTCCTCCATGTGTTTGACTTCTGAAGAAGGCCTAAACAGGCCGAAATGCATCAAATCAAGTTCATTGGACCTTGTATGTATGATTTTGGAATTTTTAGTTGAGGTGTAATTGGGCCCCTATGTTTTTTATTCTTTACAAACAAATACATGTATTTTTATATATTACATATATTAGGTTTTAATTGTTGGCCCTCTACTCTGTTTGACTTACCTTTTTAGGTTCTTGCAGGGGGCATTTAGTAGAAAAAGAGGTGCAGGAGCTCACTAGCATAACTTATTTGCATATGCTACACTCCCTGACATCACCGGAAGCTACCCTACAACAAGCATGACAATACCGATCAAGATAGTATTGCTATTTATTTTTGTGATATTTGCTATACAAAGCCTCCTAGGTTCAGCTTTTTAAAGTCCAGTTTTCTTAGAAGAGCAAATTAGCAGTGACCTTTGCTATATATGAGTGGAGTTTGTTTGTTTGTTGTTGTTTTAAGCCCCCAGAGGGGATTTTTTATTGCATTTTTCTAAACACTACAAACTACAATGAAATAAAGGGGAGGAAGACATCTACATCTAAGGAGAAAGTAAAGATACCACAACTAACTAAAACCCCAAGAATAGGAGAGCATCATATTAGCTTATAAATGTATTAGTCTAAAATGCTTATATAACAGTGAACATAGTCGAATAAGCTAGGTTATACATCCTTTTACCCACTTTAACTGTTCAACAGCCCTCCCCAGAGCATCATTAAAGCCCAATGCTTTACAATAGCCATCAGAGTTTCAATCTTCATTTTGTTTTATCTTTTCCGTCTCACAGTTGATAAGCCCCATTTGGGGGCAGCTGCCACCTTTTCTGAGTCAGAGTCCTCGTCAGAAGACACAGAGTCCAATTCATCATTAGATTTGCTGTCTTCTTCTTCTTTTGCGTCCTCTTCTGGCTCACCCAATTGCAGCCTCAGGAACTCACGTGCTTTAAAAACAGAGTCATTTTTTTCCCCTTTTATCCTTCAGTTTGAAGGTGACGCCTTCAGGAATCAACCACCTGTACACAATGCTGTTTGTTTACAAGAAAAGAATTAAGTCTTTGTACTTCTTCCTCTTTTTCCTCACTTCAAATGGGATACTAATTGCTGGTTGATGTTAGTCATCTGGTCCAGTAGAGGGTGCAAAGAATCTGCTAGGAGCTTGGAAAACTCTGTGGTCTCTTCCACTCTCGGACTCATACCACCCGCTGGTTTCAATTTTGGTCCTTTCTCCGGCTTTCTGTCAGGTAGCCCTGCCATAAGATGGATGTAAGGGAAGGAGGGAGGGTTGGACTGGCATTTCTCACTTTCTGGAATGTGGGGAGTGTACCAGGTTGTCTGGGAGACCCAGATTTAGTATGGCTATGGAGACTGTTATCTCACACGATGGCCTTGGGTCTCAGGCACTTTCTTTCTTTTCTTTTCCCGCCTGAGATATTCTGGCCGGCAGTAAATAACGACTGCAACTGCTTTTGCCGCACGCGCGCTTAGTAGCCATTGGAGGGTAGGTGGGGGGGCATGTTCAAACCTAGTATAACTGGGGGTGTCACGGGGTTCTCAGTATCACTGACAAAGCTTTGCTAATGTATCTCTGAGAATTGCTTTCAATAAACACTATCTTCTTTATGAAGCCTGCTGTTTGACTGACTTTCTGGAGAACTTGACAGATTGTCAGTGATCCTCTTTTAGGACGAGCCCTCCATCGCACCTCTCTCAACCCAAGATGAGTGACGAGGAAGACGTCCCAATCCCGATGTCCTTGCCTGAGGACAAAACTTCTGTATCTACGGCAACCACGACTACGGCGCCCACATGCAGAGAGAACCCAGTGACTACAGCCCCCATGCCATGGGGCCAGGAGTATGACTTCGGGTTCTACGGCAACATATACCGAGGCGCATACGCAGGTGTGAACACTCGGCCGCGGAAATGGCGAGAGTGGGCCAAACCGCTGGCTGAGACACACAAGACCTGGTTCCTCACCCCACGGGCATCAGTTCGAGGGTCACTTTGAGAGGTCAATCTACCAGCTGAGCGTGGCAAAAGGTGGAGAGGAATCCCACCAGGGCCCGAGAGACTCAGAGGGTGCCGTGGGGAGCCGGAGATGGAGTGGGGACTGGAGTCAAGACTGCCTACCGCGGCTGATTGACAAGTCCTTGCAACGGATCCCGAAAATGATTTCCGACGGGATCCATGAAGAAATGGACAGGAGGCAGCTTTTAGTTCCACCTGGAGACAGAGGGCAACCCCCCCAAGGAGTCCCCGCACTCCCGCCCATGCAGCCACCTGGGGGTGTGCCGGGGCAACCCAGGGCACCTCTGGACCAACCAGCAGGGCCCCCAGTGGGGCCGCCAGCGCCAGGACGACCGGGAGGGCCGCGGGGATGGGGAAGGATGTTGCCCAACCCGGCGGAACTCCTGGATGCCACTTTTGATGGGACCCTGGAGAAGTTCTCATTCTTCCTGGTGAGAGCCGAGAAATTCGTGGATAACTGGGGCCACCTATTCCCGAACGAGCAGCGTATAGTGGATGCCATCGCATCCCACCTCAGAGACACAGTGGCAGATTGGTATGTGCCTCTGCACCAAGAAGACGGGAGGGAGCTGTGTGAAGTCGATGCATTCATGTGGGCAATGAAGGACCACTTCGAGGATGCCAATGTGAGCCAGAAGGCCCGGGCATTCCTCCGCACCTTCCGCCAAGGGAAGAAATCGGTGAGAGAATACACCGAGGAGTTCCGCCGGTAAGCCGCCAAGATCCAGGGCTAGCCAGATGGGGTCCTAGCTGAGCACTACAGGTTGGGGCTGAACTCGGAGATCTGTGGAACGATCATGACGGGCCACGATCCACACTCCCTCTTAGGATGGATGAAGGCAGCTGCAGACACCGAGACTCGCCTGCACACCATCCACTTGGACGATGAGGTCGTGTCGGGGAAAGTAGCCCAGCCGAGCAGCGCTGCAGGAAAAGTGAAACCACCGGCCACCCCACCGCGGCAAAAAGACGGGACCTGAGAGCAGCGGATGAAACAAGGTCTCTGCCTCAAATGTGGAGAATCCGGCCATTTCGCGGCGGCGTGCCCAGGGGGGGCCCCCTCCCCAGGTCCCCCTAAGGGAGGAAAGAAGAAGTTGAACACTTCGACCCTTAAACCCATGGCTAGACCGAAAGGGGCAAGAGCCTTACAAGCAGCCCCATTGGGAGACGAGTCAGAAACATCAGAGGAGGAGCCAGCACCGGTGGCAGGAAACAGGAAGGACCTGCTGTGAACAGCACTGAACAGCAGGTCCCAGACTCCCAGGCCCACAAATCGGTGAGCAATTCCCCCTCCCTTTTCTTCGTGACTGTGACTTTGATAGACCCTGAGCTCCACACGCATGTACGAGTGCACGCTTTAGTGGACTCAGGCTGTGGCCAGGACATTATAAACCCCTCCCTGGTAACGGGGTTAGGGACAAAAGTTGACTGAACCATTGATTTTTACTCAAATGGATGGGTCCACAATGAAAGAGCCGTGTAAATATGAAACAATCCCTTTACGGATGGGTCTGGGGAGACACTGGATGACACGGCCTTTCGTAGTTACCCCTGCCGCGGGATTTCCACTAGTCCTCGGCAGTCCCTGGTTCTATAACCATGACCCACACATCCTGTGGGAGGAGGGAGTAGTAAACTTCATCTCCTCTCGTTGTAAGACTCACATTTGGAACAACAATTGGGGGAGCCTGCCTCTGGAACCGTTGGGGGTGCCGGTGGGGCTAGCAGAGGTCAAACTTCAAAGCATTCCCCAGGAGTATTGGAACTTAACAGCAGTGTTCGAGGAAGGGGAGGTGGATGAGCTGCCCCCCCACAGAAACTCAGACTGTGCCATTGAGCTACTGCCCAACCAAAAATTGCCTAAGGGGAAGCTGTATTCTATGAGTCCCATGGAAAAGGTGGAATTGCGGAAATTCATAGATAAAAACCTGGCCCGGGGTTTTATTCGACCAGCGTCTTCCCCCTGTGCAGCCCCCGTGCTCTTCCGGAAAAAGAAAGACTGGGGTCTCAGACTTTGCACAGACTACAGGGGGCTTAACGCAGTGTCAGCAACCAATGCGTACCCGCTACCATTAATCAAAGACTTGCTGGCCACAGTAGCAGGGGGGAAATATTTTCTAACCTGGACCTGAGAAACGCGTATTTCTGAGTGTGCATCAGGGAGGGGGATGAGTACAAAACTGCTTTCAATACCCCTCTCGGCCAGTTCGAATACCTGGTGATGCCATTTGGATTACAAGGGGCACCTGGGGTCTTCATGAACCTGATAAATGAAGTCTTACACAAGCATTTATTTAAGGGTGTGCTTGTTTACCTTGATGATATCTTGCTGTATTCTCCTGATAAAGATTCCCATATTGAACTGGTGAGGGAAGTTGCACAAGCACAAACTGTTTGCTAAACTGTCTAAATGCGAGTTCCACCGGTCAGAGATCTCGTTCCTCGGCTATCGCATTTCTCAATGGGGAATTGAGATGGACCCTGCCAAGGTCCAAGATGTGGTGAGGTGGGAGGCCCCCAGAACCCACAGACCAATTACAAGCATTCCTCGGGTTCGCCAATTTCTAAAGATAATTCTTAGCAAATTTTGCCCAGGTGGCCCTTCCCCTCACTCATCTCCTAAAGACTAAAGGGAAGGGCTCTAACAGCACAAGACCGGGGGCAAAACTGGAGTGGACCCCTGAATGCCAGGATGCTTTCGAGCGGCTGAAAACACTGTTCACCTCCAAACCTGTATTGGCCCACCCCAACGAATTGAAAAAATTCATAGTGCAAGTCGACGCTTCGGATGTTGCTATGGGGGGGGGG